>OY293308.1:25508663-26023199 GCA_958502075.1 Orchestes rusci | reverse complement strand
GTGACAATGAATTCTGGTGGTACCGCAAAATTCCTTCTTTAGTAAGCAATGTTTTAAAAAAAAATCATCAACGAAAACTTACTTATAAAAGTAAAAAAGTGATTTTTTTTTTTTTTTTGAGGTACTCTGACGGCGTGACAATGAATTCTGGTGGTACCGCAACTTCCTTCTTTAGTAAGCAATGTTTTGAAAAAAAAATCATCAACGAACACTTACTAATAAAAGTATAAAAGTGAATTTAATTTAATTTTATTTTTTTTGAGGCACTCTGACGGCGTGACAATGAATTCTGGTGGTACCGCAAAATTCCTTCTTTAGTAACCAATGTTTCAAAAAAAAAATCATCAACGAACAATTACTAATAAAAGTATAAAAGTGAATTTAATTTTATTTTATTTTTTTTTGAGGCACTCTGACGGCGTGACAATGAATTCTGGTGGTACCGCAAACTTCCTTCTTTAGTAAGCAATGTTTAAAAAAAAAATCATCAACGAACACTTACTAATAAAAGTATAAAAGTGAATTTTATTTTATTTTATTTTTTTTGAGGCACTATGACGGTGTGACAATGAATTCTGGTGGTACCGCAAAATTCCTTCTTTAGTAAGCAATGTTTTAAAAAAAAATCATCAACGAAAACTTACTTATAAAAGTAAAAAAGTGAATTTATTTATTTTTTTTTTTTTTGAGGCACTCTGACGGCATGACAATGAATTCTGGTGGTACCGCAACTTCCTTCTTTAGTAAGCAATGTTTTGAAAAAAAAATCATCAACGAACAATTACTAATAAAAGTATAAAAGTGATTTTAATTTCATTTTATTTTTTTTGAGGCACTCTGACGGCGTGACAATGAATTCTGGTGGTACCGCAAACTTCCTTCTTCAGTAAGCAATGTTTCGAAAAAAAAAATCATCAACGAACAATTACTAATAAAAGTATAAAAGTGCTTTTAATTTTATTTTATTTTTTTTGAGGCACTCTGACGGCGTGACAATGAATTCTGGTGGTACCGCAAACTTCCTTCTTTAGTAAGCAATGTTTAAAAAAAAAAATCATCAACGAACACTTACTAATAAAAGTATAAAAGTGAATTTAATTTAATTTTCTTTTTTTGAGGCACTCTGACGGCGTGACAATGAATTCTGGTGGTACCGCAAACTTCCTTCTTTAGTAAGCAATGTTTCAAAAAAAATCATCATCAACGAACACTTAGGTACTAATAAAAGTTTAAAAGTGAATTTAATTTAATTTTATTTTTTTTGAGGCACTCAGACGGCGTGACAATGAATTCTGGTGGTACCGCAAACTTCCTTCTTGGGTAAGCAATGTTTCAAAAAAAAATCATCAACGAACACTTACTAATAAAAGTTTAAAAGTGAATTTAAATTAATTCTATTTTTTTTGAGGCAGTCTGACGGCGTGACAATGAATTCTGGTGGTACCGCAAACTTCCTTATTTAGTAAGCAATATTTTTGAAAAAAAATCATCAACGAACACTTACTAATAAAAGTATAAAAGTGAATTTAATTTTATTTTATTTTTTTTTGAGGCACTGTGACGGCGTGACAATGAATTCTGGTGGTACCGCAAACTTCCTTATTTAGTAAGCAATATTTTTAAAAAAAAATCATCAACGAACACTTACTAATAAAAGTATAAAAGTGAATTTAATTTTATTTTATTTTTTTTGAGGCACTCTGACGGCGTGACAATGAATTCTGGTGGTACCGCGAACTTCCTACGTTGGTATATAATGTTTTAAAAAAAATATATCAACGATCACTAACTTACTAATAAAATGAATACAAATTATTAACCCTATCTTACAATCCAAGTATATCGAATATTCTTTACTTATTGCGTTTGTTTTTGATAGGATACAATATCCTTGCCATTGGTACAACAGACCATTTAGAGACACTTCTGTTAACGTTTTCATTCATTCTATAAAGGATTTACCATATTTTGAATTTCTTGTTCAATAATCCGGCCTAGAGTTACCTAGTAGGCCGGGCGGTACAGTTTGCACTACGGAAAAGATTTTATGGCTGGCTTTTATGGATAACTTCACGCTAACGGCCTTGTAAGCCGAAAGCGCTCTGAATTTTAATAAACATATACACGATTAGTACATATTTCACTCCGTTTCACTTATAGTATGTAGTACATATTTTTTATTATTGATAATTTGAGGCAAATTGTCCAAGAACTAATTTGCGAGAAATTCACTTTTAGACAATTTAGTCATAATGAATAAACATATTTTTTATATTAATAAAGATTATACTTACACTGATCAAAACAATTAGGCTTCCTATATTTTCTGAAATATTTGTTCGGTAATAATAATGAGTTTGATATTAATATTTAATTAAGGGACATTATTCATGGACATTTCATAAAGTTCCGCTAAATTTACACAAAGATTAACGGAAAATACTCATACCTGCTTGAATTTGTATACAAAAATATAAATGTTGGGTTGGCATGCACAGTTCAGAATGAGCAATCATTGTTTTGAGTACTACAAGTACACTAGAAAATGTCTTAAACAAGACAATAAAATCACCTGTTTTAACTAACTCAAACTAACCCAAACTTGATACACAATACAGAACACGTCAATTATGATATATAATAATAATTGTAATGTTAACCCAGTGCTAACCAACGAGCCGCTGCATATTTTTATCAATTTCGATCACCAACACAAACTAACCCAACTAACCCAAACTTGATCCACATAAAACCAATACACAACACACGTCAATTATAATATATAATAATAATTGTAATGTTAACCTAGTGCTAACCAACGAGCCGCTGCATATTTTTTATCAATTTCTATTACCAACACAAACTAATAACCCTAACTAAATCCGCCTCTCAAAGGAACCTGTCTGACTACTTCATCATGACATAAAGGCAGAGTGTTTTCTCTTTACTAAGTTGTGTTTCGTTCCGTTGCAAAAATGTTTGTATTTATACGAAATAAAATCACTGGCGGAACAAGATGCCTTGGGGCCCCAGGGCAAAGACTGTATAAAGGGCCCTATTACTGGCACTGGTGCAGGAGGCGCCGCAGGCAAACGAAAAATTTTGTGGTTGTATTTCCCCTCCTTTATAATCAATTTTCCCTCATTTCTGGTAGGGGAAGTTCCGTTCTATAGTAAGGGATATTTGAGCTGAGTTTGATTCCACTTGCTCTTCGATTTGATTCTTTGTTTTCAGTTTTTTAAAAGTATTTCCTGCTGGAGCAGCTCTTTTCTCCGATCCCTGAGACATTTCACATTCCAATTCTCTATATATTGGAGAACTAAACAACTCTACAACACAACACAACAGAGGGAAAAAAACAACTTTAACTTTAATCTTAAATAAAGAGTCTGTAGACAAATATTTTCTATTCGATGATTGACGCGAATAAATTAGCGCGGAGCGCAGCACAGTCGAAAGAGCAGCGAAAAGTTGAAGCGCGCTTCATCTAGGTATACCTTGCTTTTGGCGCGCGATATAAATGACATGCGATGATGCCGGCTTGTAGTTAAAGTTCGGGGTTGAAATAATTTGTGTCGGTAGTTGATTATTAAGAATGGAGAAGAAAGAGAATCAAGATAATCTCACATTTTGATGTTTATACCTACATAAAAGGAAAAATAAATCTAGAAATCTAGTACCCCTGCGACCCCCCTGGGACCGCCACTGGGGCTGGGGCCCCACCGATAAATGATAATTTCAAGTTTTACGTTTTTAAAATATACACGTCGAGAGACGTCTGCACTGACGAAACGTTGGAATAAAACTCAATCAAAAATACTCAACAACATTAATAATGTTATTGTAAAATAAATAAGTATATTCTTGATCATAATAACAATATAATTCTTGAACCTTGAACCCTGATGTTCACAGAACGTCAGAGTTAATAACAAAACATAATCAATATAGAAATAATAACATAAATACATCCGTTCTCAAATAATAAAACAACTTAACAGTTTTGGTTTTAAATTACATTACTTTTTGGTTTTATTTGTAGACAGAAAGGCTAGGAAAAGATATTTTTAAAAATCTCTTTTCCTAGCCTTTTTGTTGGCAAAATCATTAACAACTATGGATAAGTCCATTTTACTAGCAACTTTTGATTCAATTGAGAGCAGACCTAAAGCACTCAATCTACTCTGGTTCATTTGTGACCTCAAATAGTTTTTAATAAGTTTTAGTTTACTGAATGATCTTTCGAAACTTGCCACTGTCACTGGTAGTGTCAAAAATAATAAAAAGGCTGTGAAGATTCGAGCGAAATCACTTTCGAGTATACCATATTTCTTCACAACCAGTTCAAAAAAATCCCTAACAGACAAGTTTTGATGTATGTCGCTTTTAACCAGACCCAAGAAATGCTGGTATTCTATAGTGTCAGAAGATTTAATTATCTCAGAATATTTATCACAAAAGTTTTCACATTTTTGAATAAAGCTGGGTTTATACAACATTTCACATAGTCGTAATCATAATCATAGTCATAAGCAAAGTCTTAATCATAATCATAATCATAACGCATAAGAAGGTGGTTTATACACATCACAGTCAAAGCATAAAAATTGAAGTCATTTTCACTACTGTCATTTGTCTTTCAAAACTGGCAATACATCAGTGGTATGTTGACAATGTTGACATTGATTTGTTTTTCTAACCTTCATAATTTTGGCGCAAATTCTGCGGTTTTGGTGTAGAATTGTCTGAAATTACCAAGTTTTGATAAATATGAAGATCGTTCGCAAGGAAAAAGTGAAAATACTAGGCTTGACCTATTTATTTTTAAGTTTTGCCCAGATTACTGGAAATTTTTCCACTGCTTCAATGAAGAATCCTTCTCCTTCAGCTAAACTCCCCATGATTCCACAATCCATAACCACAATACATAAATAAGTTTCAATGTTACAAGAGTCACTACAATGATTCCAAATTCGCCACAAAATCAACTCAAAAATAGTGAAAATTGAAATACACAGACAAACGCTTGTCAACAACTGTACGCACTACGCCCCAATTGTTAACCATTTTTTAGCTCAAAATATGTTTATGTTTCTCGGAACTGCGATGGGGAAATACCCGGTTTTTCACAGCTCGAAATAGCTGGGATGGGGAAATACCCGGTTTTTCACAGCTCGAAACTTGAATTGTATAAGTCACATAAATAGAGCGAATCGAGCCCGGGAAGCATCAGTTCTAGATCGACACCCGCTACCGAAGTGTTAAAAGGTGGTCCGGGGTGTGCAATAATTTTCGACCCATTTCCATTAAACTTTACGAAAAAGTCTTTGCCGTTTTCTTTCGCGAACGTAGAGAAAAGTGCGCACAACAACACCATATTCACTTTCCACAAGTTCCAGTTTCCCACTCACGTTCCACTCCACAAATCGGTAAACAAATGACTGTCGAACATTATTACGCCTGCGCAGTTCCATTCTCGTCATAATTTTAGTCTTAAAAGATGAAAATTACCAACTCTCAAGGTCAGTAGTTATGCTTATGATTATGATTACGACTGCGACATGTTGTATAAACGGGTACACCAGAGCTCATTTGAACGCTCAGAATACGCTCATACCTACGCCTCAAATTAATGTCAGACTACCAGTCATCAACTTGCCATCTTTTTCTGGAAAGTATACGGAGTGGCTGCCCTTTTATGACGTTTTTTAAAGTTTGATCAACAATAACCCTTCACTAGACGATTGTCAGAAACTACATTATTTAAAATCCTGTTTAAAAGGGGAAGCTTCCCGAGCCATCGAATCACTGTCCATATCTAGTGATAATTATCACTCCGCCTGGGATACTTTACAAAAGCGGTACAAAAATACACGGCTTATAATTCAGGGACAGGTGCAAGCGATCTTGAGTGCCCCCGAAATTACCAAATGTTCCATCGACACGTTGCAATCTCTTATTGACATCGTCACAAATAACTTAGAAGCGTTAAAAGTTCTAAAATTTCCGGTCGACAACTGGGATGCCATGCTGATTACCATAATAACGAACAAACTGGATTACCACACCAGACGCGAATTCGAAAATACGCTGGATTCGAATCCTGTTGCCTTATCGCAGATAATCGAATTTTTAGAGAAAAAGCGCATAGTTTTGGAATCGTTGAACCAGAATTCAAAACAAAATCAACAGGGACAAGGGAGGCAATTATCGCAGTTCCCGTCCTCAAACGTAAGAAAACAGTCTCAATTTCACGTAGCGAACGCAGCCACCACAAGTTTATCGTGCTATTTTTGCAAAAAACCTCATTGGATCAATAAATGCGAAGATTTCCTGCGTTTGAGCATCAAAGAGCGATTAAACGAAGTAAAGAAACGTTATTCATGTACAAATTGTTTACGGTCCAACCATAAATCATCAGAATGTAAATCGTCAGGTTGCCGCATATGCCAGGCTCGGCATCATACTCTATTGCATACACCCCCTACTCTTCAACCACCGCTGCTAGATCCACCGATGACGTCATCGAGTTATTGTGCAGCTGCATCATCATCTTCATCAAAAACACAAGTTCTACTCTCGACGGCAATCGTGCTGGTCAAAGATGCTTTCGGCAATTTTCACAAGTGTCGCACCATGTTGGATGGAGGGTCGCAAGTCAGCATTTTATCGGAATCAATGTGCAATATTTTACGCTTGAAACCAAAAAGAACAAGCTTAACTATAACTGGAATAAACGATACGTGCAGTAATACGATAAAGACAGCGAACATAACGCTACGATCATTACATCACCCCTTTGAAACTTCAATTGACTGTTGCATATTGAGAAGTGTAACTGCGAATCTTCCAACCGAATCCTTTGATAAAAGCGAGTTAAAAATTCCAGGAAACATTAACTTAGCCGACCCTAATTTTAACGAGAACGGACAAATTGATTTATTATTAGGGGCGGAAATATTCTGGAATCTCTTGTGCGTTGGGAGAATACAATTATCGAATAATCTTTACCTCTCCAAGACGTTACTTGGATGGGTAGTAGGAGGTACATTCATCGAATACGGAAGCAAAAAAATCGTAACATGTAACCTGGCAGTGGAAAAAATCAAAAACGATATTCTATCAGGTCAAATCGAACGTTTTCGGATTCAAGAAGAAATAAACAAATTTTAAGGCTACAATCAAGTCAGCTGATCTTCCCGAAAAGCGAAAAGTGGTACTAACAGCCACTTTAATACCCGAATTTTCGGTGCTGACGAAATACTCGTCATTTTCCAAATTAGAACGAGTTTTGGCGTTTTGTCTTCGATTCATAAACAACTCACGCAACACAAAAGACAATAAACGAAGTGGACTTTTATCGACAAGCGAACTTGTTGACTCAAAAAATCTTATCTTGAAATTAGTTCAGCAACGCGAATTTCCCGAAGACTATCGGTGTTTAAAAAATTTGAAGACCATAAGCAAGTCAAGTAGATTGTATAATCTCGACCTATTCATCGACGATAAAGGCCTGGTGAGGTTGGGAGGCAGATTGCGTAATTCAACATTGAACTTCGACCGAAAATTCCCAGTAATATTGCCAGGTAAACACCATATAACTCGACTTCTCATCAATAAGGAACATATTTCTTTGTTGCACGCGGGAATATCCCAAACGTTAGCTTCGCTCCGATCGCAATTTTGGCCTATGAGAGGGAAAAGTGAAGTAAAAAGGGTAATTAGTAAGTGCATTACCTGCTTCCGGGCCAGGCCAGTTTTGGCTGACCAAAAAATGGGTGACCTACCAAGGGACAGAATCACACCGAGCAGACCTTTTTTGAAAGTGGGATTAGATTATTTGGGCCCTATAAATTTAAAACAGGGTGGTAAACGGAGCACGAAAACTACAAAAGCTTGGATTGCGCTCTTTGTTTGTTTAACAACCAAGGCGATACACTTAGAGATAGTGAGTGATTTGACATCAGATTGCTTCATAAGTGCTCTAAGAAGATTTATTGCAAGACGAGCCAAGGTTTCTCATATTTATTGCGATAATGCTAAAACGTTCATCGGCGCGAAACGGCAAATTGATAGGACCTTTTTACGTTTTGTTCAGGAAAGTCAAGATGTTTTAAGTTCTTATTGTTTAGAAGAAAGTATAGTGTGGAAATTCATCCCATCGCGTTCCCCAAATTTCGGCGGTCTTTGGGAGAGACTAGTAGGATCCGTAAAATATCACTTTAAAAGAGTAGCAGTTAGCGCTAATTTAACTTTTGAGAAGGCTCTTACGCTTCTGTCCCAAATCGAAGCCGTCGTAAATTCTCGACCGCTGACCCCTATGACTGATGACCCGCTGGACTTACAAGTACTGACTCCTGCACATTTCCTGATCGGGGAAGCTTTGAACGAATTACCAGAGCAGCCCTATAGCGACGTTCCTGAAAACAGGTTGTGTCGATGGGAGAGAATCCAGAAACTCAAACAACACTTCTGGAAACGCTGGAGTTTGGAAGTACTCTCGCAACTCCAGCCAAAGCCAAAATGGTGCCAAGCATCACCTGAGGTCCAAATCGGAACTCTAGTCCTCATCTCGGAAGATAATCTACCTTCGATGATGTGGAAAATAGGCCGCATCCAGAAGGTTTTTCCGGGTCCTGATGGTCATATTAGAGTAGCAGAGGTCCGCACCAATCAAGGAGTGTATACGAGGTCCATCCGCAAATTGGCTGTTCTCCCGATTGATGATAGTGATGGTGCGCGATAAAACATTATATTGTGTAGTATTTTCTTGAGTTAAGTTTGTATCATGTGAAGATCATTGTTCATGTTGAGTTATTTTTGAATGTATACGCTAATAGAATATTAGTTTAGTTTGACATACTGTGTCAAAAAAGGGGGAGGAAATGTACGCACTACGCCCCAATTTTTTACCATTTTTTAGCTCAAAATATGTTTATGTTTCTCGGAACTGCGATGGGGAAATACCCGGTTTTTCACAGCTCGAAATAACTGCGATGGGGAAATACCCGGTTTTTCACAGCTCGAAACTTGAATTGTATAAGTCACATAAATAGAGCGAATCGAGCCCGGGAAGCATCAGTTCTAGATCGACACCCGCTACCGAAGTGTTAAAAGGTGGTCCGGGGTGTGCAATAATTTTCGACCCATTTCCATTAAACCTTACGAAAAAGTCTTTGCCGTTTTCTTTCGCGAACGTAGAGAAAAGTGCGCACAACAACACCATATTCACTTTCCACAAGTTCCAGTTTCCCACTCACGTTCCACTCCACAAATCGGTAAACAAATGACTGTCGAACATTATTACGCCTGCGCAGTTCCATTCTCGTCATAATTTTAGTCTTAAAAGATGAAAATTACCAACTCTCAAGGTCAGTAGTTATGCTTATGATTATGATTACGACTGCGACATGTTGTATAAACGGGTACATAAGAAAACCTGCTTTCAACTTTTGTGATTATGACTATGATTATGATTATGACTATGTAAATGTTGTATAAACCCAGCATAAGTACTTTTTCAGAGCAATTCGTGATAGTTTTGGGGTCTAAGAAATCAAAATATTGGCAAACAGTTTTCATACCTTTGAATCGATTTTCAATTTGTCCTACAACCTGATCAATAAGAAAGAAAAAAACATTGACACGAAAAGAATCTTCAGCATTATTAAATCTATGATCTCGAGCTATTTCGTCAAAATGCTTTTTGACGAAAGACTGACGTTTTACTGTAAAGTGTTGGTCGATGTTCCATTTCTTTGCCAAGTCCATTACCTCAGTATTTATTTCTTCAAATGAGTTTCTCAGGTTTTTAATATTATTTCTCACTCGATCTAAAATTTTTGAAGATTCATTAAGATCAATAGATTTACTTTGTAATATCTTAGATGCATAATTGATTTCACTTAAGATTTTGAACAAGAGAACTGTTAAAAAAATAAATAAATGTTAAACATCTTACTCTTGATAGCTGAGGCTTCATTTCTTTCATTGGTGTTAGATGAAGAAAACTGTATTTGAGTTAATGCTTTGATAATATTAAAGAACCGCAATTTGATTGCTGAAATGGATGAAATTCTTCCTGCCCATCTCGTTGGATTCAGTTTCTTCAATGTCACTTCTGATTCAGACGTAAATGATGATAGTAGATCCCATCGTTTGATACTCAATCCGAAAAATGTATATATCTTTTGAACTATGTCAAAATAGTTTTTTACTTCAATGGATCCGCTTACAACATCGTTTATAACTAAGTTGAGATTATGAGAAGCGCAATGAACGTATTCAGCATTTGGTTGGATAGCTTGGACTTTTGTTTTCACTCCATTATACGCCCCGCTCATTACACTAGTCATATCCTTGTCCATAACATTTCCTGATTGGTATATTCAAGGAATCTAATATTGCTAACAACTCATTAGTCATGCCTTCTGCTCACTGATCTTTCAATTGATAGAATCCTAAAAAAGATTCTTTGATTTCAAAGTCAATCGGAATGAGTTGTTCGTTTCGTACAACATTGGCAGTTCTGATCACAATACTGAGCTGGTTTTTTTTAGTTAGGTCTTGTGTAGTATCTAATAATATGGAAAAGAATGGACACGAATTTATATTTGTTGTTAGATCGCATAACAACTTCTGAGAGAGACACTCTATTATTTCGTTTTGAATTTTTGGACTCAAGTATCGAATTGTTCCTGAGGGCATTTCAATGACTTGCTTCATAACATTATCATAATTGGCCAGAAACTTGACCTGTGATAAAAAATTTCCGTTATACTCATCTTGACTTTCCTGATGACCACGAAACGACAAAGAATTTTTGGCTAATAACAAGGTAATTCTGCATAGTCTCTCCAACACCATCTTCCAAAATGATGCTTCAAACCTTATTTTATCTTCGAGAGCTTTATCTATCACTTTATTCTTTCTCCATAGCTCCATTATCGCAAAAGCTTGAATGTGTGCTTTTGTTTGACTATGTTCAACAATTCTCAATGACAAAAATTTCCAACTCCTCATGCCAGTTGTCCATTGATTTTTTGAGGAGGAAAACAGCCAACATGGTTCGCAATAAGCGGCGTCAATAACTTTGGAATAACTTAACCACAGACGAGGAACGGGTCCATATTTCGTGATAGTATTATAGTGATAATCACTGAAGCCTCTATTTTGTTGGGATGGATCTTTAGGAAATGGTCCTTGCGGTCTGTTGGACCCAAGCTTATAATGAACTTCTTATTGTCATCTGACAATTCTTTTCCCAAAAATTCTCCTAGGTCTGAGGTCTGAGGTAAATTACTGTTTTGCGCCTCTGTGGTATTGACTTCTTCTTCCAAGGCTTTCTGAACCATATGTGGTTCCATCGAGGGTTCCACTGGTTCCTGAAGTTTCTCTTCAAGCAACGCAGGTCGAAATTCCAGCTCTTGCTCTTCTACGGATTCTTGCACACTTGACGATATGGGGGCTTTATTGAAAAAACTGTCAATTTTTGTAAGTTTCTTTGTTGATTCTTCGCGTTCCCTCTTCAATTTTCTTTTTTGGGCACCGCTTTTGCTTTTATTGGACGTTCCTTCCATTTTGTAAATCTGAAAGGAAAATTTAATAAGCAAACTTATCAAATATCACACGGGGATACCTATCTACCTATCTTTCTGTTACATTCAATGTTTAATAGTTCTTTTTTGTTGTTGCATTGCAGCATTATCATGATACTTTTTACATTTCCCATTCCTCATAACAAATTTTCACCTCAAAAAGTATCAAAATAGCCATCCAAAAATGCTTCGTTAAGCATACAGTGGAGATTAAAAAAAAAATTGGTTTTTCCTACATTTTTCGAAAACGTGCAGATCGATTTTGATAATTGTGGTATCTAGTCTTGGACCATGAAATCACGTTTTTTATTTCTATAGCGATCGGTAGTGTTATAAACGTGACGTCACATGTATTATTTGTTTTGATTTTTTTTGGAATTGACTTTTTGATAATTCAGATGCTTTTATCTAATAGCTCAATGCATTGGGGAGTTTTTCTCTCTCATGAGACATTTCGCTGGGATAAGTAGTTGTGCCAGAAAAAAAATATTTTTGATTAGCTGCACAGATTCTTTATTATTGATTTATTTATTTCTAGCATAACCTCATAACCGATAACCACTTATCCCAGCAATTTTTTTCAAGAAAGGAAAAAACTTTCTTACACACTGCATTATTAGATTAAAACATCTGAATCATCAGAAAGTCAATTCCATGAAAAATCAGTTATGTCATATGACTCATAATATGCAGCTACCTATATATCTTTTGATTTTTTGTGGATTTGACTTTCTGATAATTCAGATGTTTTTATCTTATAACGCAGTGTATAGGAAAGCTTTCTCCTCTCTTGAAAAAATTTGCTAGGATAAGTGGTTATGCTACAAAAAAAATGATTTAATAATAAAATATCTGTGTACCTAAATGAAAATATTTTTTTTCTGGCACAACCACTTATCCCAACAAAATTTCTCAAGAGAGAGAAAAACTTCCCAATACATTGAACTATTAGATAAAAGCATCTGAATTATCAAAAAGTCAATTCCAAAAAAAAATCAAAACAAATAACTGCATGTGACGTCACGTTTATAACACTTCCGGTTAATTACAACCGGTCGCTATAGAAACAGAAAACGTAATTTCATGGTCCAAGACTAGGTACCAAAAATTATCAAAATCAATCTGGACGTTTTCGAAAAATGTAGGAAAAACCAAGATTTTTTTGAATCTTTGACGCCCTCTGTAGGCTTAACGAAGCATTTTTGGATATAGGTAAGTTTGCCTAGATTGCCTTATTTTTGGTTAAGGAATTTGTAGTTGAACGTTGTACAGTAATTTCAGGGACACCCTGTATAATTGAATAATATTCACTACTCTCAAGAGTTTTCTAAACATAGATAAATAATTTTAAGAAAAATGGGGAATAAACAATAGTGTGTACCTGCTTCAATTTGCAGGTACCTACAGACGCAATATTTGCGGTCTTTATTTAATGACGCTCCTGGTTCATTTTTCTTTGAATTCATATGTAGTAGTAGCGAGAACCAATAAATCCAAATGCAAATTACGGTTGTTATCAAAAGAGAACAGAATGAGGATAAAAATGAATTACAAAAATAGAATCCAAAACAAACTTTCAAACTTACCTGCCTGTCCACTCTCACATTTCTCACAATCAATAATAATAATGCAATACGAATATTTCAATATTACGATTCTCTCTCAAATACTTATCAGGCGGGAAGGTAAAATAATAACTTATTATCTATATTCTTTGTCAATCTGTGGCACTTTTCAATAACAACTCCCAAGCTCAGTTACCTACCTATTATTATCGATTGTCAAATTTCAAGTAAACAAACGCTCGCTGTGAATAACCGAAGCAGACGCAACGATTATAAACTACACAGGATTGCTCAGTTTGACGAATCTGTCTGGCAAGGTCAAACTCGCTGTGACGTCACCACTGATGCTGGGGCGACTGCCAGCCACGTGGTAACACCGGTTCCCGTTCGATCACCGAAGTGAAGCAACGTCGGGCGTGGGTAGTAATTGGATGGGTGACCGCTTGGGAACTCCACAGGCAGTTCGCCGTCTACATACCTGACTAGATTGATAGCAGTTTATTAATCTGAGAGGTACTTACTCAATAACTCATGCTGTAAATCTCTTTCATAGTCACTAACTGTAAAATGGTCGGAGCAAACTGTCGAATAATTTATATTAAACTTGTCTTTTCTTCTGCAGCGATGCACCCACTCTTTTTGTATTGTAGATGACACTAAATCCTCGCCTTTTGGAAAAGAATGGAATACTTTGCTTGAGCCTTGCTTTTTAAGAGCTAATTGATTGTTATTGTACACAGCAACAGCACATATTCTGCCAGGCATCATGAACTAAAATAATGTTTACCACTGGAGTCAATTATTATTAAACAAGAAGCCTATTTGCTCAGAGAGTAGTGCCCATTTAATTTACCTTCGTGTGAACAAAATGCTCCTTCTTGTGCTAAATCGAATTATTGCTACACACCCTCAATCGTTAACACAACGAAACGAATAAAATATGTATTTGTATATTTTCGGCAACTCAAACTACATTAAAAGTACTTGGAAAAACAGAAACTATTGGACAAATTCACAACACAAGACACACGATCAACGGCTAAATGAAAATAAACCATTGACCTCTAAGTTGGTTAGAGGTCAATGAAATAAACAAACCAATGGTGACGTCACAAAAACGGCCAAACGTACGTTAAATGGAACTGAGCAATCCTGTGTAGTTTATAATCCTTGAAGCAGACGAGCTATTAAATACCGACAGATTGTAATTCCGAGGTTGCCAGATTGTAAAGATGGCAAGTATTTGAAAATAGTTAACGATTTATTAGATTATAGTGTAAATTACTACTAGTACTTGTAGATGTTATTTGATTATGAAAAATATTTTGTGACAATATACAGTGTGTCCAGAATAAAATGATGTACATGGCACTATATGGGGATATTGGAAACGGTAAGAGATACGACGTTGCTTAAATAAGAGAAAAGTAGCGTCTTTGTATGCCCAAAAATATTCCACCTTTGTCTTATTTGGAATCGATACCGTAATGTAAATACAGGGTGAAAAAGCAAAGGCACATTTTCAAAGAACCACAATATTTTGCTTATTATAAAAGCTAAAACTTTTAAATTTTCAGGATAATGGATAAGAGGATACGACGATTCTAAAAACGGCATCAAAAAAGTTTAGGCCTCCTATGTTGCGCCCAGTCAAAGTCAAGTCTGTTTTTTTTATGAAAGTCATGTTATTGGAAAGCATTTTTGATAAGGATTTTGGAATTAGAAAAACCAATATGGCGCCCATAAGAAAAACAAAAGTTGACTTCGGCCGGAAGCAACATAGTGGGCCTACAATTTTTTCGACACAATTTTCAAAATCACCGTATCTTCTTACCCAGATCCAGAAATTTTCAATACCTCATCTTTTATAATAACCGAAATATTGTGCTATTTAAAAAATGGCCATTTTTCTTTTTCACCCTGTATCTTCATCACGGTATCGAATCAAAACAAACCAAAGTGAGATTATTCTTGGGCACGCAAATACGCAACTTTTCTTCCATTTAACCGATACTGTATCTCCTGTAGTTTCCGATATCCCCACGTACATCATTTTATTCTGGACACACTGTATAAGTAAGTCTCTTAGTGCGACGACTGGAGACTGGGCCCAGGGCCCCCCAACCTCACGGGCCCCCGGGCTTCGCCTCGAATTGTTAATTCTATTATAGTTCCGACACTGAATAAAATATATGACCAACCATTCATTATTTTACTGTCGCTTTATTTATTTTATGGACTGTCCATTATTTTCACCAGGACCAGGCATTTACTAATTTATTTGATCGTTTTTTTATGATACTGACTCTTGATTAATTATATCTACCATTTATTATTTTTACTGACCACTTCTTTATGTTACTGACCCTTCATTATTTTTACTGACCATATCTTTATATTACTAACCGTTAATTATTTCAACCGACCATTTATTATTATACTGACCATTTATTATTTTTACTGACCACTTCTTTATGTTACTGACCCGTCATTATTTCAACCGACCATTTATTATCATACTGACCAAGGGAAATAAAATAATGGCAAAGAGTACTGTTCATAAAATTGAAATACTGACCATTTAATTTGTTGCCGATTAATATTAATCGTTGTCATTTTTAGTTCGACGTGCGTCCGCCAGATCCTCTCTCCCATCATCATAGTGTAGTTACTAGTTTGTTCATTCCTGCATGTTACTACTCAGTGTCCGTCAAGATTTGAGGTTATGTCGAAAATGTGAACGTATTCCTTATTCCTTTTAAATTTTAGAAATATTATTTGATATGAGCTTGATAAGAATAAATAAGGGCTTGGCCCCAAGGATATTCAATAAAGCAAGATGTTTCTCAACACCTGCTAGTCAAGAAGACGAATACACGACCAATCCACAATACCCACCTATTTTGGATCTATCATTTGAAAAGTGTATGGAAAGAAAAAGAGAGGCCAGATATGAAGAGATTAAAAATTGTAAAACTGTTGAGGAGAAACAGATCAAATTGAATATGCCAAGGTGAGTTGCTGGTTCTCGTTCTAATTCACAATAGTCACAATTTAAACGGACCGCATAGAACTGGCCTTGGAACTGGCTGAAACAGGTCTTTGGTACCGATTCGACGTGTGCTAAAAAAATAGGTAACAGTTCAAAGAGAGTACTTGGGTACCTACAAAATCACTTGGAAAAACGGCTTTTTGAAATAAAAAAAAACAATGTTTTGATTTTGTGGTTTTGCTACGAAATACAAAATCCCCATTTCTTTCAAGCGTTTGGCAGACATATTCACCAAACCAAAGCTAACCCAAACTAACCAGAACGGACCCAATCTAACCCTAAATCAGAACTAACCTGGAAAAACAAACCTCTTCGCCCCAAATTATTTGTTTTTAGGTAACAATTGCTTATACGGTTTTCTGCTATTTTTCGATGATTTACAAATTTTCTTGTATGGTCACATTCTAGTGTCTTAAGGGATTGCAAATTCACTGGCGGAGGGAAAAAATCATGTTTTAATTTTTATTATAAATAACGTATTAAGGATGCCGCTCACGCGGCATCCATTTATGCCCGGAAATACCAACTCAAACTAACCAAATCTAACCCAACCTAACCCAAACTAATCTGACCCGAGACCTGACCTAACCTAAAAAAAAAAACTTCTCTCCGCCAATAAATTTGCAATCCTTGAAGACTCTAGAATGTGTCTATATAAGAAAATTTTGAAAAAATCGAAAAATAGCTGAAAACCGTATAAGCAATAATTAGGTACCTGTTTTTATTCTCAAACCAAAAAAAAAAAACAATTTGTTAAGAAAAGATTGTACTTCACAACAGAACATAATAAAGATGAATTTTGCCGCTCAATTTTTCCACAGGGTGTTGAAAACTTGAGGGTAAAAAAGTAGCTTCTGTTCCTCCCAAAATCAAGAGTAATATCTCAAGACCCTATGTCTTTGGTACAAATTTCACTAGAATCGGACAACAAATAAAAAAGTTATAAGGATATCATCAATTCGACTCAAATTATTCTTGTCCCGAATTTATTGTCGAAATTTATTTTTTTTTGAACAAATGTTTTTGATAACAAAAATAATTCTTTGAGTCTTTCTGATAGTTTGGGTTAGTTTGAGAGTCGCTGAAATATGTGTGTCTCCACAAAAGTGGATAATAATAATGATCAGGTGGATTTGGCGTTGACCAGGTTACGAATTTCCTAACCTCACTCTCCTTCGCATTAGGGGCAACTCTCTTGGGACTTACCTAATAAATGCCTGTGGGTGGATTCTGTAACTTTCGCTACAGTGACGAAACGAAACAAAGCGAATCTATAACGAAATACGAAATAGTAATATTGCAAACCGGCAAATGCCATTGTTTTTCTAAAAAAAAAGAGAACTGAGATGAAATATAACCTAGATTATGTGACTATTGTCATAATCTTGTCTTGTATGTTGATTTGTTGATTTCCTAATACATATTTATTTTGTTTTTAAAGTAAAAATGTTGTCTACCCAAATTTGATCACACGCAGGAGTTGAACGAGAATCAAAGTTTGTCTCGCACGTGAGGAGAAATTAAGCAATAAAATGAATACTACATTTTCGCAAAATTGAAGATATTTCAAAAACCATATGGTTTAGGTGTATTAAAACTCAATCAAACTTACCTTAATTTTGATCATACAAACCAAAAATGAGATAATATACAAGGTATTCCATTTAAAAAAATACAACTTTGATACGTTTCGTGTTTTAGGGACACCCTGTATTACATGAAAATATTTTTAAAATGTCAGAAAAAAAAATTCTTTGAAATCAGATACTTTACCCATAATGTTTCGTGTCGAATAACGTGAATAACCCTGTATAAAACGGCACTAAGACCTATCATAACATACGCAGCAGAAACAAGACCAAATACAAACAGAACTATACAAATGATGAGAACAGCTGAAATGAAGACCCTCAGAAGTATACATGGGAAAACCCCTCGGAAAACCCCATACGATAGAGTACGAAATGAGGATATCAGAATACAATGCGGGATACAGGACATAGAAAGATGGGTGAGACGGAGAAGATGATTCTGGAACAAGCACATAGGAAGAAAGGAGGACAAAAGACTCGTCAAAAACGCAAAAATGAATGATCCAGTAGGAAAGAGACCACAGGGAAGACTACCAAAACGATGGAGAGAATGCTGGACGTGTTGGCAATGAACAGGCAGTAGCCTACCAATATGCATCCATATTAGAAAGAAAAAGAAGAAGAAATCCTTGAAGAAATCTAAACGTTTTCGAGAGAAACGGTAAAATAACTCTGCTTGCATGTAATGAATACAAAATCGTTTTAATTTATTTTCAACCTTAAACATAGCATGCTTTGAATACATGCGCTATAGTTGCCGTAGAATTAAGTTTGGGAAGAATAAGTTTGAAAGTTGGTAATTTTTTGAAAAATTGTTGTTGAGCTGATGGTGGTCAACGACAAAAATACTGAAAATAAAAAAAAAATAAAACATTTCCAAAACAACCAACCATCAACACTAATTATTCCCAAACTTGTTTCTTCGGTAACTTATAGCCCATGATTCCAAAGCATGCATGTTCAAGGTTGAAAATAAATTAAAAATTTCGCATTGATCACATGCAAGCGGCTATTTAAGCGATTTTCTCGAAAACGGTTAGATTTATCGAAACAAAAGTAATCTATCTTTTCTATTTCAAAAGGTTAGGAGAATGAAAATATTCACACAAAAGTTGCATACAGTGTAGCACAAAAAAGTTGTGACCATTCAAATCAAAGTATAGGTTCGTATGTGGCGCCCTCTAGAAAATGCGAAAAAACGGCAGGTAGATTTGAATTCCTCATCCCGATAAAGCCCCAGTTACGAGATTTCGTTAAAATATTGTGATCGTGGCAGAAAGCATTGCCAAAAAACTGCAAATTAAAGTCAAGATTAACACCCTGTAACCCAATGATCCAATAACTATAGATGAAACATAGCGAGATAAACATGACGACAACATCGAACTGTGCACTCAGGTGCAGAGTTTCTCCCACCACGTTGTTTGCCAAACTTACTCTATTAAAAGTATTACTACGCAGCAAAAAGATCTAAACATTGTTTGGAATCATTTTTGAAAACATTTTATGTATGAAATCAATCAAATATGAGCCGATGGCAACCTTTTTGTTAAAATTGAAACATCTCTTCAAGATTTGTTTAGGTATTTAGGATTTAGAAAAACCAGAATATTCTCTTCTGAAAATTAAAAAAGCTGAATTACGGCAACACACCAAAATTGGGTAAGCCCCTATCGATCGGATTTTGTCTACACGTTTCATTCGCTTCTCGTCTCATTGGCGTCTCTTGTGTTTTGAGTGGGGTCTGGTGTTGATTTTGTGAATGTTTATTGTGTTTTTATTCTGGTTTAGTTTGTAATGCTTCATTATTTACTTATATGGTATTTTGAAATTACTTGCGAAAGTGTCAAGCTTGCAGTAAATAAGAATTCAAGAATTCTGTAAAATAGTAACGCCACTGGCAGCAGTGGCAGCCTCGCGTGTAGTAACCAAAGCACCATTGTAGTGAGGTGTAAAAGTATCCCCACTCAGTGCCCCTCTCAACTCCTTCTCACGTCTCGTCTATGTTCGATGTTGGCCACACAATTTTTCACAGTTTATGAATGAAATGTTTCATCTATAGTTATTAGATCATTGCTGTAACCCCGTTAATAATCAATTTTCGAGAAAATGTTTTGGGAAAAGCTGTTATTTATCTTCGGTCTCTGAATTTTCATTTCCGGACAACTGTATATTTGGAATCAGAAGAAAAAGATCTATCATCTTAGCCAATAATATCATGGTGTTCCATTTTAAAAAATATAACTTCATCAATTTTTTAAGTGTTGTAGAGTCGATTTTTTATCACCGCCATCACCAAAAAATACTTCGTGAAAAAAACCTAAAAGTTTTGTATTGAGTCAAAATATAATTGTGATTGTTGCGTTTAAGTCAAACTATTTTAATTATGTGTTTTACTCTTTTAATTTGTCCAATTGTCAACATTTATAATACTCTGAACGAACTTAACAAGTGATAGTAAGCTCTATTGTCTAAGTTTTTATTTCATACTACTAACTACTATCTACAGTGTCTATATATAGATACTGTACTACTATCCAAGTCTCTATGTATCATCTATATTGAACAACTATGTCAAATCTTCTGTTTGTGCATGTGCTATCTTGATGTATCTCCAGTTGGTAAGTGTTTACTCCAATTATGTACACCTTTACCTATACCCATGCTTATTAATACTTATAGTCATCCTGAAGAAGGAACGAATTAGTTCAGAAAGCTCGATTATACAATACATGAGGACTCACGCACCGTAGGCCTTTCATTTTGACTGATCCCCACCACTGTTTCCTTCTCAATTACAAGCCAGTCACGAAAATTTTCCATGTTCAAAATATAATGAATACCCCTGTGTTCTTTACAATGTGACTGAACACCCTGTACAGTATATGATTGTATTCTAAAATTACATAATATTTCCATTTCCTTTTCAACATAATTTTATGAATTTCCTCGATGCTATTGTCTGTTTCTGTTATTCACTATTATATTTATACAAGGAAAAGGAATCCGGAATAAGTTTACCATCTTATTATTTGAAAAGCTATAAATATGATTGCAACCGGCAGCTGTGCAAGTCTCAAGCGTTTTGATTGGCTACAGATGAAAGTCAAACGTCCCGTCCGGCAGATAATGGCCATTTTTTGGGGTATGGTATATTTCAACATTCAAAGTCGATTGAAGCAATACAATTTTTTTTCCTCGTGCAGCAGGTTAATGTATTATTTCACTATTTCACAGTGTACCAAAGATTTGTACTAATTTTCAACTCGGCGAATAATTCGAATTGAAATGTATATTTTGACTTTGACTAGATTACTCTACAGGCAGTAAGAGACAAGAAAAGTAAATGTTTTACTGTGATATCACTTTTGTCAATTGTCTGAAAGTTTATTTCAATTTATCCATACCACCCTTCACTTCATGATTCAATGTACAGTGCGTTTTTCTAAAAAAGTTAAATTTTCAATCCCAGGTTAGCAGTAGTTCTATTCAAAGTACACAGCTGAAACTTGCCATGGATAAACTTTGGTGCTTAGAGATTATGTTATTTCATCAATTAGCGCAGAATAACTTGAAAAAGAAACTGAAAACATGGTTCTATTGATTGGTAAGTAATACTTTTTTACATGCCTTGTGTAAGCCTGAGTCAACCAATAAAAAATTGTAATCACAGTTCATGATACTAAAACACACAAGATATGATCAATTGCTGGACGAAATTAGAACCAACCCGCGCATGTCGTCACCGCGAGCCAAAAGTGAGGTTGGATCTAAAACATCCATAACGTTACCTAGTTACCATTTGCTGGTCAAAATTTGAACTGGCTCACGCATGACGTCCCCGCGTGACATTGATTGTATAGGTTTGAGGTAGGTCACGTGATGACTTCTGAAGTGGGGTGTGCGAGAGTGTATCTTGTTTGTTTCAGTATCATGGTAACCCAGTTACCTAGGTAACCTATAAATTTTGAGGTTCGGACACGCAATGACGTCAGCGAAACCTGCGCGTGAGCATATCTTGTTTGTTATAGTATCATGCTTACAGTTATTTCTGATAGCATAATTCAATAATAAAAAACCAACAGTACTTCTTGGATAAACTGCTCAAAGTGTCCCCCTCGGTATCCCCTATTCACGGTCGAGCAGTATCCTAAACGGTAATAAAAACTAAAATGAAATTTTTTGGTGAAAAAAATTGATAATGAAAATTGGTTGTCACCGTTATATACAAGGCATGTTAAAAGTATAACTTTCTGATGAATTAAAGCATTTTTTAAGTATTTTTCCAAGTTATTCTGGCGTAATGGATGGACTAACATAATCTCTAAGCACCAAAGTTAATCCACGGCAAGTTTCAGCCGTGAGCTTTGAATAGAACTACTGCTAACATGGGATTGAAAATTTAACATGGGAATCCCCATGTTCCGCCTTAAAAAAAACGCACTGTATATATGTAAATAGTTTCCTAAAAGCTCCACATTCATTGCGCATAAGCTTAATTCGTTTATGCAAAGTTTATCCTCATGAGCGGCTGCTATCCCAACTATTGCCGATTTGATACATACAGTGTGACCCATTTGTTTTGGGAACACCCTGATAAAAAGTTTATCTCTTAACCGATTTGGTTCGTTTTTTTTTTGGATTGTAGAGCTCGAAAAATTGTATATTCTTGGCAAAAAGTGACCTTCGCCATTTTGACTTCAAGGCCTACTATGTTAGTTTTTAAGAGCAAAATTTCAGGAAACCATATTAGCGATTTTTTTAGAAAAAATCTGTGTGCGCCACTGGATTCAGCATCCTTTAAAACGGGTCTATACAAATTTTCAACCGAAAATATCAAGTTGAAAAAAATTAAAAATTCGCACTTTAACAATCTTTGATTCTATCAAAAGAAATGATAAATGCATTGAAGTTGATGGTGGTTTGGTAGAAGTTACAAATTTTTAGTTTTATGTCATTTTTATTTGTTTTGATAGAATCAAAGATTGTTAAAGTGCGAATTTTTAATTTTTTTCAACTTGATATTTTCGGTTGAAAATTTGTATAGACCCGTTTTAAAGGATGCTGAATCCAGTGGCGCACACAGATTTTTTCTAAAAAAATCGCTAATATGGTTTCCTGAAATTTTGCTCTTAAAAACTAACATAGTAGGCCTTGAAGTCAAAATGGCGAAGGTCACTTTTTGCCAAGAATATACAATTTTTCGAGCTCTACAATCCAAAAAAAAAACGAACCAAATCGGTTAAGAAATAAACTTTTTATCAGGGTGTTCCCAAAACAAATGGGTCACACTGTATAAGGTTTAAAAATGTTTTTTGAATTGCATACTGATTATGATGGTACAATTGCCTGTGAAATAAATTTCATTTCCAGATACTTTGGCTTCAAAACTTACATGCTCTATGATAATCAAATACCCTATAACTGTTTACCGTTAACACAGCATGTGACAAGAACTCATATCATCAATAACAAAGACTTACCAGAGTATTATGATGGTATTTCAGCTGAAAATCTCGAACCTATATCGAATGACATCAAAGAGGCCCTGTTGATGGAAATTGATGGGATACAGTGAGTATTCTTACCCTAACATAATATGTAATTCTCATTAATGTTCTCATATAGAAAACTTCGTGACCTAAGGAATGAGGAAGTCAGTGATGCTGAGCGTGAAAACATCATCGCATCAAGCATTGCCAAAAGCATCAACAGAGTATTAACCAATTCTTTATCTCAACAACATTCTCATATTTTGAATAATGAGGTAATCTGTGAAACACATTTAAATGTTCAGCTTCAGATAATAATGATTGAAATATTCTAGATCGACCTTGAACCAAGAATCGAGGCATCTTGGGTGGTCGGAGGAATGAATCCTGATGAAAGCATCAAAAGGATGAGAAAAGGAAAAGATTTTTCAAAACCATTCGAGAATGATCCAATTGACAGATGTTTCTGTCATTTGAGTCATCCTAGTTTGACCATACGGTAATCAAATTAGTCGACTTAGATGCAATGCTGTATGTTTTAACTATAGGTCGGATCTTCCACTTCCTTATGTGATATCTCCGTCAGAAGCAGAAAATCCTGCTCTTGAAGTTCCGCTGTATCAATATGATCCAAGAGTGCTTGGTTTAAATAGAGTACATAGACATGGTGTTAATATTCCTGGTAAGTCTGAATTCTGGAACGTTTTCGATGTAGGTAATCCTTTTCAAACATTTTATCGCACTGACAAAAAATCTATTATTCATGATGAAAGTTCTACTTACTTCCAATACAATCTGATTTGGAATCGGCGCACAAAATTATTTTTAGTCCGTGGTAAATTCGTTTTAGGAAAGTTATTTTTTAACTGTGAATACCAATAAATACTTTCTGACTGTCACAACCTTTTTTTATCACCCTGAAAATCATCCATTTTGATGCTGAATATTCTTATTTATTGAAAAAGAAAGGGTTTTGTAAGGTTTGTTTTGTCGTGTTTCCATTCAATTCAGTACAATTTGTTCTACAAGTGTGCGGAAAATACCACTTATCCGCACGCATTTTAGTTTTGAAAGTGTCACTTTTCCTCACTCAGTGCGGAAATAGTATATTGTACAACAAGCATGGAATGACACTCATTTCATGGTCAATCCATGCTAGTTTTACACTATACTTTTTCTAAGATTGTCAATTAATATCACTATCGTGTGATAAATCGATATTGGGTGTAAATGTAGCACTCCGTAGGAAATTAAACCATTTCCCACGGGTTGCTAGGTAACGAGTAGGGCATGGTTTCATTTCCTACGGTTGCACAATGTGCTACACTTCCTAATCGATATCGATTACACAATAGTGACATTCCTTGACAGTCGTAGAGAAAAAAGGGATTTTCTGTTCAAGGTTGGTCAGATATCTGGAACTTTTCGGTAAGCTTGTGTTGGCACTCAGTCTGATTACCGTTGTGTCGGGACTTGCTTCACGGAATCCTCTTGGATAATTTTTTGTTTCTGGCGTTTTGTTTTATTTGATTTTCAGGGGAACGAATCTTTGCCGGGTGGGAAATTTCTTCATACAAAAAGTTCAAAACCGCGTTTTCTGCCGGAATAGTTTTTTTATTATTATAACGTTCTAATGTAATACACATTTTTTTGCTATTTCGTGATACAATAATTATCAGCATTGTTTTCCTTAACTTATGTCAAGAATGTTGTTTGCCCACCTCAGGAATATTTCCTATCATTAGAAGACTTACTTTTGTTTTTTTTCCGAATAATTTTAAACATTTAAAAAACAATCTTGGCGTAGACATGGCTAAGAAAGCTATGCATGTCTTATATTTTATTTTCAAATGAAATAGGTGTTATAAGTACAGGTATTATATACCACAGGTCTATAGTCTCGTCTATAATGATAGCTATTGATCCAGAGGATAGTAACTTTCCGAGGGATTAATAGCCATTATTGCGAGTAGTAGGTATACCCTTCTACTTTATTTACGACTAAATTATTTATTTCATATTTCAAATTTCCATCCATCTCAATACAAATACATTAACACTTGATACGCGTTAAACACTGATACCATAGAAAAGTGAATATAATACAGGGTTTTTCACTCAAAACTCCGCACGTCAATATCTCGGAAACGAATAGGAAAATTTGATTTCTGTAAAAAGTAGTCAATGTATGGGGTCGAGTAGTTATTTTTCACAGTTAAAAAAATTCGACGCCTACCAAGAGTAAAGCGTCGCGACGCATCGAAAATATTAATCGATTGCAGGGACTTTTAAATTACGCGCATGCTTAAGTACATGTTATTTATAAACTTTTTTGTAATTCAGTCGAACTCATTTATTCTACTCAGTTTTGAGATATACAGTGTGTCCAAGATAAGGATGTCTATCATGGGGATCTTGAAAACCGTGAGAGATACAAGGTCGGTTAAATGGAGGCAAAGTTGCGTATTTTGATGCTTAACAAAATACCGTTTTGAAAGCCGAGAAATTCCGACTAAGTCCGAAATTATCCGGAAAAAACGGAAATTTTTCAAAATGGTTTTCATTTTTTTCTGACCACATTTGAAGAGATATTTTGAAATGAATGGAACTTCTTCATTGCCACTTTTTGCCCGTTACAAGATAGCGTTATTAAATTGAAGAACCGACGTTTCGTCTATGAGCAGCCATCATCAACTTTGTTTTTTTAAATACGGTCCTGGATTTTTTATCACGGATTTTAAGAGCCTCTTATGTTCCTAAACCAACAAGGTATCGCACTAATTAAAAAAGAGGTGGTTGTTTTTAATCCTATTAAAAATGTATTTTTTATCTCTCTCTAACACATGAGTTCTGAAGAAAAAATCCATCAACATAATTTTTTTGAATAATTGCGATACATTGTTGGTTTAGGAGAGAACCTGCACAACGAAACAAGCCTAATTGACCGAACCAAAATCGAAATAACATCCAATAACGATATACATTTGATGAAATTTAATTAAATCCACAAATGACATGGAAAATAAAAAAAAACATATAAAAATCTGGATTGATTTCTGCAAGTGTTCAAGAATATTGCCATTTTAACAAAATTTTGAAAATAACAATAATAGGTGAAAAATAATTGAAAATATTGAAGTTGCTAAGGCAACCCATTGCTCTACACCCTCATCTAACTACCTCAATGCCTCAAGGACGTCAGAAGATTACTAAAAATAAAATAAAAAATCCAGGTCCGGATTTAAAAAATGAACTTGATGATGGCCGGTCAAAGACGAAACGTCAGATTTTCAATTTGATACCGCCGTCTTGTAGTGGAGAAAAAGTGGCAATGAGAAAGTGTGATTCATTTTAAAATATCTTCTCAAATAAACTCAGGAAATAATAATAACGTTTTTGCGAAATTTTGGTTTTTTCCGTATATCTTCGGAAGTAGTCGGAATTTTTCAAATTTCGAAACGGCATTTTGTTGAGCATAAAAATGCGCAACTTTGCAACCATTTAATCGACCCTGTATCTTTTATAATAACTGAGATTCCCATGCATGCACTCGAATCTGTGGCACCCTGTATATTGAACTAGCAGGACCAATTAATTTAGGCTAACTATTAAACTTTTCGACTGTCAGTAATTAATAGTACTGCAGTCTACTCAGTAGCGTTAGCCAGTGAGAATGCCACTAACTGTCGAACAGAAAATAATCTCTGCCACCTCGGGTCTCGAACACGATCACCGGCCGGTTTTCCACTTCCTGACCCAACGCTTTACACGTTGCGCGAGCCCGGCCTCTAATAATATACTTAATCACAACAAATCCATTGAAACATGGGAACTATGGAAACATAACTTCACCACATTAGTTTTTTTTTCACTTTCCAAATTGAATTTCAAATAGAGCCTATATACAAACATGATCTAAGCAAAAAAAAAAAAAACAATGCGAAAGTAAACTCATTGAATCAATTTTTTCAAAATTCACTTACCCTAAAAATCACCGAAACGTTTGTTAAAACATTCTTTGGACGTATAAGAAATGGCATCCCATTTTAGAATGAAATATAAGACATGCATAGTTTTCTTAGCCACGCCTAGTATAGAAATATTGTTCAAACTGTTTAAAATTCTTTGGCAAAAAAAACAAAAGTACGTCTTCTAATAATAGAAAATATTTCTGAGGTAGGTAAACAACATTATCAACATCAGTTAGGAAAATCAATGCTGATAATCTAGTATCAAAAATAGTGTTGTAAATGGAAATGGAAACATTGGAAATTTCCAAAGGCCTACTGGAAATATTGGAAACATTGGAAATATTTCATATTACATGTTAATCGGACGTTAAACAAATAATTCCTGTGATTTTATTTTAAAAAACCTGTACACATAAAATTATCATCATCATAATATTGCCTGGAATTTGATGTAGAATTCGACAATAAAATAAAAAATGTGGGTTTCTATTTGAAAAAAATTAAGTTGATGGTCGTAACTTATTTTTTGTTCACTCTGTACACATAAGATTATCTTCACTAAATAAACCGCAATCAAAAATAAAAACCGATGTGTCCAAACGTTTTCTCACAAAACAAACCCCTGAAATTTAAATGAACGAGAAACATTCAATCTAGTTTATAATTAAAAAATCTGTACTACATAATAAATTCTCAATTTACATAATATTTATTTGGTTTAAAAAGATTAGGTATTCCACAGTTTATAACGAACCAACAAATTATTTAAATAAAAATAAAATATTATATACAGTACCGAGCAAAAGTAGAGAAACATAATATTTGTCAAATAAAAAACCAGAAATATTGACTGTTGCTCAAAGATAAGCACTGATATTATTTACTTAGACCTGGACCAAAGCATAAACATATTGACTTGTTCCAAATTCTTGTTAATAAAAACATTCGCGTTTTTGTTTATTTCTTTGGGGAGCAAAAGTGGAGAAACATTTCTGAAATACCTAGTTCACACTAACTGATTGATTCGAAAAGACGTATAATTGTGTATATTAGTGAAGAATAATTTGTTAATATGCCTCGAGGAATTACCGTGCCATTGTATGTGAAGCAGTTGGTAGTATCCAAATATCAATCTGGAGTGAAACAACCGACAATTGCCAAGCAACTAAGTTTGAATCGATCGGTGATTTCCAAGATTCTCAAGCTATATCGCCTCAGAAAATCTCTGATAAGTCCGCCCAAGATCGGTAGACCCAAAAAAACAACACCTTGGGATGACCGCAAAATCAAAAACCTGGCTTTAAGAAATCCATTCAATACAGCTGTCGATATCAAAGCTCAACTGGATGAGGCTCATATCAGTGTTCATACTGTGCGAAGACGTTTAAGGGACAGTGACTTACCGGCACGGAAACCCGCCAAAAAACCCTTCATTTCGAAAAAGAATCGGGCCGCCCGACTTCAGTTTGCGAATGATCATTTAAATTGGTCGGAATCAAGGTGGAATAGTGTCTTATTTTCTGATGAAAGTAAATTCAATTTATTCTCTTCGGACGGCATTTTATGGGTGAGACGTCCTAAAAATAAAAGATTTTATCCCAAGTACACTTTGGCCACAATCAAACATGGAGGGGGCAATGTTCAAGTATGGGGTGGCTTCTCGGGTCATCCTATCGGCCCCATTGTGAAAATTGATGGAATCATGGACAGATTTAAGTACCTAGAGATCTTGACTAATACTATGTTGCCCTATGCTGAGGAAAACATGCTCCTACAATGGCGATTCCAGCACGACAATGATCCGAAGCATACGGCAAAAATTTTAAAATCTTTTTTTTTATGGACCAGAATATCAACGTCATCAAATGGCCAGCTCAAAGTCCTGACCTCAATCCTATAGAGAACCTCTGGGTCCTAGTTGAAAAACAAATTCGGTCTGAGCATCCGGAAAAATTCAAAAATGGTGCTGAACTATTTGAGGCCGTTGAAGCCGCCTGGCAGTCTATACCTGAAGAGACGATATAAAAACTAGTTGGCTCTATGAAGAGGCGGTGTCTAGCAGTAATCAAAAGTGAAGGCTATGCAACCAAATATTAGTTAACCTTTGTCATAAAATTTATTTTTACTTTTGTTTCTCCAGTTTTGCTCACTTCATTTCTCTATATCTTATGTCATAGATCCATCAAAAGCAAAACAAAATATATTTTCTATTATTTAGAATTCACATCAAAGAAGGGTTTAGATAAAATAGAGTTTTGTATTGAATCTTTTTATATTATCAAAATCTGCTGGAAACAGAAATGTTTCTCTACTTTTGCTCGGTACGGTACATTATTTGATACTATGGTGAGTAGGTTGAAGCAAGAAGAAAAAATGTAAATAAGTATTTTTTGTGTTGGTACTAATATACTCGCGAATATATTTATTCATTTCAAATGTAGGCTTAATTTTGATATAAGCATTACACACACACCCAGAGAAAATTAAACCAAAAACACTTAACATAAAAACCTTCAAATTGGCGTTTTTAATTTGAGAATTACTAATGAAATCACGCGGGAACCCTTACGGGAAAAACATCGTCCAACCCAGTAAATAAAATAACGCAAGACTGGCCCTGGAATTCACGCCACCTTCAAACCACGGAACCCCGAATTTATTCAGATTTGTGCAGCGGTGGAGATGCGAGAGACGAAGGTAGACACTCTTTTTGAAGCCCGCTCGGCTACCTCTCGTCTTACCGCCGGACCCCTGTTTTAATCGAAAGACCGGAACTCTGAGCCTTAAAGCTAGACTGCGCCTCTCATTAGGTGTTGTACGAATGATTGTCCTAATGTTATTTTCATGTTCATTTCTATTTTCAAAAAATCAATTTTTTCAAAAATAATTTTTTGTACAAAACATTTTCCCAACAAGTCAACAAGCCAAATATATTTTTCGAGACCAAGACCGAGAGTCTCGGTACCTTATTCTTGGCCAAGATCATGGTCTCGCGAGCCCCTGGTTACTATTCGAATTCGTTACGTTTTCATTTAATTTTCTCGCAGACTGAAAATCAGAAAGCCATGGTCTGAGCGAGTTTCCTGTTACAAATTTTCCGTGCCTCTCTCGTCTTAGCTCGTTAGGACGCAAACTTACCGTCGAAGATCTTTTTACATCTCCGCTGTTTTTTATGTTAAAATTCTGCTGTAACGTTTTATTTTACTGATATTTTACTGCCGTTGAATTGCTAAATTGCGTTTACATTAGCTGCTATTTTAAGTCTGCACAGGGAGAGTTTGACTGACTTTTCTACTGTTTTTCTCCACGTTATTTTCATTTTTTTACTGGTTTGAGACAAATAGACTATTTGATTTATTTTCTATCAACACCTGTGTTTTTTTTCAAAAGTTCAGTAGTCCATTTCAGAGCGGAAATTTGCGGGATTTTGGAAACAACGAACGCTTCGACTTTCTCCACTGTTTCAAAGCTACCCGAAAGAAATTGAGGGCCCTTTGTCATGTAAAATACAGGGGTGCGTCACAACCTTGTATACTGCTTTTGAGCAACCGTTTTGTACCACTACCGCGTACTGCTTTTCTCAAATATCTTCTTCCTTTCACCTTTAAATCTTTGCAAAGTATTATTCAGGTAATGTTATCATTTTTATTTACCGTATGCGGCTGGTTTTCCGTTGATTTTCTGATCTGGAAACCTGCAAGAATCACATTTATTTTTCCGTTCTCCTAATTTTCGATTATTGTCCTTCAAAACCAAATGTTTGGCAGTACGTTTCAAATCGCAACGGAAATATCACCGAATACCTGGACTTCTTTCGCCACCGTCTTAAAGCTATTCGATAGGCGCAGTGCACCCTTCACCACATAAATCCAGATGGTGGCGCCCGAGTTTTTGGAAAAGTAATTTTCCAATCCCTATAAAATCTCCGTAAAAACCCGAAGCGCAGCACAATGTGGAACTGAAAATATGATCTCGGTGGGCGCCAGCGAGATTAAACGCTCGACCTATGATGCCGACAATAAGTTAGTAACGAATTGATCGTTTCGGACTAAGAGAGGTGTCACAACATCGAAAATAGTGCATTTTTCCAAAAGCATCATTTTATTTCAATATATCGATCATCAATTTTTCAGGATTTTGGCCTGGAGACCCAAAAACCTTCGGCCTAACACAATATCTGAATCAAGGCCATATGTTGGAACGAAATAAGTTCATAACTGATGAGACAGACCAAAAAGAAGCATTACAAGTACAGGCCATTTTAGCTTCGTATGCTTGGCTTCATTCACAAGCTAATCATCTAGGTACACTTCTGAGTAATTCCACTTATGTCATGTTGAATTATTTTTTTTACTAGGTTTCAATACATTCAATGACATAACCTATCCAATTGTTACACAAACTGTCCTAACCAATGGTAAAAACTTCAATTTCTTCATCTACCAGATGAACACCATGATTTTGCACTCGAAAAATACCACTGGAAATCCCAAGAGGAATATTTGCTGGTCTAGTGAAGACCTGAAACTGTACGATGAGGTCAAAGATGGAAAAATTGTGGGTTTTAACGAAGAAGTTGTGAAATTGATGGTGAAACTGTACACGAATGAGCCCAAGGAGCGTTTGGGAGTCAACTTGAGACCTTATTTGAGCCAAGAAGAAGTATTAGTTGCTGATTATGAGGTATGATCCAGATAATGAAGATGTTGAGAATAAAAAAATGATTTCAGGACGATGAAAAGAGGGAATGGCTAGAACGTGAGTATAAACATCTCATGGCCAACCGGCCAAGACATCAGGAATTGGACGAAATTTACGCGTGGGAGAAAATATACAAAATCGATCATAAAACCAGACTTGTTGAGAAAAGAAGGAGATTCTTTGAATTCTTTGAAAAGCCATGGAAAAGAACTCTGGATAATAGACTCCCCAAATATGTCCCCAGAGCTTTAAGACCTGATTTACCCAGGCATAAAGGAAGACGTGTCAAAGAATACTGGCCTTGAATTATTTGTTATGATATGTGGAGCTAATAAATTTGTTTTACTTTTTCCTATTAGTTTTTAAAATATTGTGTTTCTTGTTTACATATCGATGACCGAAGGTATAGTTTTTCTGACTATTTCAAATTTGCTAATCTTAACATCTCAATCACCAATAATTATTACAATTTGAAGACTACACGGTCAAGACAATGGAAGATAATAAAAAAATGAGATATCAGTTTCAAAAAAATCGGTAATAAAGGTAGAATGCTTGTAGGCTTGTCAATATTGCTGAAAGTCTAAAAGTCATTCACGAAACAGAATACTACGCGTCCACAAGAAAAACGTTGAAAGTCGATGCTATTCTTCGGGTTCTTCCGAATGCAATCAAGAAGCAAAGAAAAATTAAAATAAAAGGAAATTTACAGAAATTAATTCTATTGTCTACTTGCACGCACGCGGGCGCTCTCTCTGAGGGGCGCTCAAATTACTGGTTAAATATTATTGTATAATATTTATTTCAAACGTAACAGAAACAATTATATTTTTTTATCCTTTTACTTCTAGAGCTAATTTTAAGGTTGAAATCTTTTACCAATTTTTGGATTACACTTTATCATTTCTTCGCAGCAGGTTTGAAGAACTACAAACATTTGACAATATTTTTGGTTCCCTTACCAGAAACTCTTCGATGAAGAATTGTTGAAATTCTGCAAAGATTTACATGTAAAGCTTCAACATGATAGATATGCTCTGTAGTTTTTTTTTACCATGATGTCTCACGAAGATTCAGAAATTGAAGAGATTGATTTGTTTAATGAAACGAAGGCTTTGGGGTTACATTTTACAACGACTAGTCCACAATATTAGAAGTATGACTCAAAAATTTGGCTATTATTCGGACATAAAATACTGAATTCACTAAACATGCACCAAACTATATTACAGTTTCGAGCACTTAAAGCCGGAAAAGTTCGGTTTTATCTTTTTTTGTGGATAAGCCTCTAATATACAGTGTGATCCATTTGTCTTTGGGTCACCCTCAAAAAAAGTTTATTCGTTGACCGATTTGGCTCGGATTTCTTTAAAATTGTACAGCTTGACAAACTGTATCTTCTCATCAAAAATTACTTCGCTCATACAATATCCTATGCCAGTTCCCATGTGGAAAATTTTGATAATTCAGATTAGCGATCTTATTAGAAAAAAATCTATCCACACTACTGGATTCAGCATCCCTTAAAACGGGCCCATACCAAATTTTACCGCGAAAAATGATAGTTTATTCATTTTTTTTTTCAATTCGCGCTTATTGTGAAATCACTTCACTCAAATATCAAATACAATTTTCAATAATCGCAAAAGAAATAAGAAATGATAGGTGTACTAACTGAAGGAAATGGTGACTTGGTAGAAATTATCAGAATTTAGTTTTTTTGATGACCAACTGTGAAGTTTTGAAAATAAATGGATAATCTATTTTTTGTTCACGAAATAGTTATCACTTGATACCTTCTGGTAAAAGTTGGTATAGGCCCATTTTGAAGGATGCCGAATCCAATGGAGTGCACAGTTTTTTTTTAAATTGCTAATGTGGTTTGTCAAAATTTCGCTCCTGAGAGCTGGCAAAGATGGCCCTGGATTTTGTATGAGCGAGGTTATTTGTGGTGGGAAGATACAGTTTGTCAAGCTCTACAATTTGAGAAAAAATTGAGCAAAACCGGTCAATCAATAAACTTTTTTTCAGGGTGACCCGAAAACAAATTGGTCACACTGTACACATATTTTGTAATTTTTCATTAATTCATATTACTTTTACCGTAGTTTGAATACTCAAACAACATTATCTCTATTAAATGGAGCTTTTATTTTAAAAAGAATGATTCACCTACTTACAATGAAAACATTTGTTTAGAATTATAAAATAGAGGGCGGCAAAAATTTGGTTGCACGCGGGCGCTCTAAGCTCAAGCAGCGCTACTGTATCCACCTTTGCAAACCTCAAGTTAGTTGAATTAATCAATAAAACAATGTCTCTAGGCCTCAAATAATATAATTCTGAAGAAAGGTTTAAAAGGTGACATATGTTTCGCCATAACATGGCATCATCAGACCTAGAACATTTCTAACAAAAGATATTGGTGCACAGAAAATAATAATAAATCATACCTTAAACGTAACTTAGGTTGTAAAATAAACGACGCACACAATCCACTTAACGGTCAAACACTGAACGATTCAATTGTATCGGTACCACAATGTGAACACATTTTACCGCCATGCAGACAAATATAGCGATATAAGCCTTGATTTTGGGTGCTCGTCTCAAATTTGAAGATTTCAGCAAGAAAGGACCCGCGTAATCCACACATACCTTCAAGAATGGTCTGGAAATGGAGACTCTGTCTTTTGGCAAATCTGCCATGATTTGCTCTGCCGACTTTGCTTTAAATCTGAAGCAGGGCATACAATTGTGAATTTTACTTTTTATGGTACGAAGACCATCAAGAGGCCAAAATCTGAGGTGTACCTTCGTCAATACAGTTTGTGGACCAGCATGGTAGAGCTTTAAATGTTATCTTCTCAATAACAATTTGACAACATGACATTTGGAAGGAAGAAGTATCAGATGTTTTTGAGAAAATGGTAGATGAGATTAATCTTCCTCCAACTCGTATTATTCCGCTATGATCAAAAAATGGTTTCAACGACTGTAACTTATTATTTGACAAAACCTTATTTTTTCTGAGTAAATCAATTTCACGACAAAAATAATGGTTTTGAAGAATCTGGATGATAACATGTAACGCTTCATCTAATTCATGGACTTCAAGCGTTACGGACATTCTGTCTTTCATTTCACTTCGTAAATTATAGTGAAAACTCAAGCAATATGCAATAACTCTTTGCAATTTCGTGAAATCAGAGAATCTGTCAAATATTTTCATCATATCATTCTGCTTTGGTATTGCTGAAAAACTCAATACTTTTTCTTTTTTCCGTTCAGGCATATCCGTCAGATAAGATGTAAAGTTGAAGGAATTCAAATTCAAATCACAGTCTTGTAAATGTTCTGGGCCATTTCACCACAATTTAGATTTGATTAGTTCTTCAGAAGTAAGACCCCTGGACAGGTGATCATATGGGTTCATTTTGGATGGAATGTATCTCCAGCAACAATCAGAAGTTTTTTCTTGAATCTAGGCTACTCGATTCGACACAAAAATATTCAAATCACTCGGATGAGATTGAATACACGCTAAACATATTTGCGAATCCTTCCACAAATTAACATTTTCAATGTTGAAAACATTTTTATAAATATCACGTAACCTGTGAATCAACTCACTCATCAATAAACAACCACAAAGTTCCAATCTCGGCAAACTCACTATTCGAATTGGACTTACACGAGACTTGGCACAGATTAAATGTCTGGAGATAAAATTATCTTGATATATTACTCTCAGATACACACAACAACCGTGAGCCTTCAAGCTTGCATCAGAATAACCATGCATTTCAATTATCTCAAATTCAGATATGTTGATAAGACATCTTGGAATTTTCAATTCTGACAGTTTATGAAGACCTTCAAAAAAACTAAGCCACATGTTTTTCAAGTTTTCATCCAACAGGTCATCCGAATTCAATTTCTTACACCAAAACATGCATAAAAATTTTTGTATTCACAATCGGACCAACCAGTCCAAGTGGGTCAAATATTTGGGAGATGACACTCAAAACACTTCTTTTCGTGACAGGGCCATCGATAAACATATCTTTAGGTAAAGAAATCGAGAAACTGTCTGATTTGGATTTCCAGAAAACTCCAAGAATTTTATTAGAATTGCCTTCTGAAGTGATGTTAAATTTTTCTAGCTCTTCTTTCAGTGAAATATTTTCATTGAATTCTTCAGAGTTCGAACACCATTTATGAAGCTCAAACCCTCCTTGTTCAAGAAGCTGGATCAACTCATTTTTGAGTTTTGAAATTTGATCTGAACACTGTGTACCACATAATATGTCATCCATGTACGTTTGTGATTGTATAGCATTTGCAGCAAGTGGGTACTCACTTTCGAATTTGTTAGCCAACTCAAGAATTCATCGTGTCGCAACATAAGGAGCAAAATCAGTTCCATAACTTACAGTCAATAATTCTATACATTTCAAATCCTCTGCTGGATTTTTTCGCCACAAAATATTTTGTAGAAAAGTTTAACCGGGGTTGATCATTATCTGACGATACATTTTCGTTATGTCACCAACAACAGCATACAAATAACTACGAAATCGACACAAAATATCAAACAGTTCGGGCTGAACAACAATTCCCTTCAAACATAAGTCATTCAGTGAATAATTCGAAGTTGTTTTCATCGAGGCGTCAATCACTACTCTTAAACGTGTACTACTTTTGTCGTTTCTGATCACACAATGATGTGGAATGAAATACTTGTGATCGTCTTCCTGATCTTTTAGATCAAGTGGAACATACCTAGCATGACCTAAGTTTACATATTCATCAATGAATTCAGAATACTGCTCAAACAAATCACTATTCTGATTAAGTTTTTTCTCCAACGAAAAAAAACGCCTTTTTGCGAACGAAAAAGATTCACCCAATTTTCGATGCTCATTTTCTGTTTTAAGAGGAATATCAACCTGAAATCGACCAGTATCTAGAAGTTTTGTTGTATCCTTGAGAACATGTTCAGAAAGTTCATCCTCCGTTGATAAAATCTGGTCATTGGGTACCTCTTCTAAGCTCCAAAATTTTTGCATCAACTCATCAATATGTAGAGTATTGGAGAACAAAGATATTGTGGAATCCTGATCTTCATTATACATGAAAAAATTTGAAGCAAATATGGATGGTAGTTATGACCACCTAAGACCCAACCAAGACAAGTATTTTGCAATACAGAAAGATTATCTCCAAGTTTTATCAAACCAGGCAACAAAATTGAGAACGCCAAATCAGCACTCAACAGAAGATCAACTTGACTTGGAATATAAAAGCTCGTATCTGCCAGAACGATACTCTCTGGAATGTCCAACTTGGAAAAATCTATGGGACAATGAGGAAGTTTTGACGAAATCATCTTGGTAACTGCACAAATGACCTTGTTTTTGTCAACATTTGACACCATTTCAATTTCAACAGATTCATTACACTGCATGCTTCCAGACACACCAGAAATCAACATATTCTGCTTGTGTGTAGGATAATTCAATTTTTTAGCTAACCGATGAGTAATTAACGACACTTGAGAATCTGAATCGATCACAGCTCTGGCCTGAATAAAAACACCATCATTACTAAGCTAGCTAACATTAGCAGTAGCCAGCAATATCTTACGTGAGATTTTTGATCAATAAAATTGCAAATCTTTGATGTGCTCTCATAAGTTGGTTCATCATGGGATTGATTTGGAAAAACTGATTCTGATTTGGAGTTTTGTGACTCAGAACTTACACATTCTTGATTAAGTTTGGTTTTTGGAAAACTTGTTTTGTTTGTATTTCTGTTATCTGAAAAATGCAACAATGTATTGTGAGGTTCACAGCATATGGGACAATTTTTCCAATCACACTGCTTTTGTGAATGGTTCGAGAAGCACTTGAAACATAAATGGTTTGTAAAAACAAGTTGCTTTCTCTGAGGCACTGATAATGCCTTGAATTTTATGCATTTATATAAATTAGCCCATTAACATTAATTAACATAACCTTCTCATTGTTCATTTTACAATAATTGCAAAACATCTTTTTTCCAACAAAATTTGAAGACCTTTTTACTGTATCTGGAGAAGATAGATTCTCTGCTGCCTGACAACGAGTTTCAAGACATTTTAGAAAACCGTCCAACTTTGGCAAATTTGTAGGACCTCTCTCAACTTCATATGCACGTCATGTACTGACATCTAACTTTTGAGAGAGTGAATGAATTAGGATGAGATCCCATTGATCTATAGGAACTCCCAAGTTTTTTAGGCACTCGGTATGAAGCTTGATATTTGTGATAAATTGTCTCAAACAAGAGCTTTTACTGACAGATGGAATTTCCAAAAGGTTCTTCAAACGTGAATATATATCAATTTGTTTTCATATCGAGTCTTCAAAATGTCTAATGCAACTTTTTAATTGCTATCAATAAATTGCAAACAATCAATGAGTTTGAGCGGTTCACCGGTAAGGCTCGTTTTCAAATGAATTAATTTCTGAGCGTCAGATATCTCTGAATCGTTTAAAACAATTGCACTGAAAATATCATACTGGCTTACCAGTGAACTTTTCAATTTTTATCTCAGGTAAATTTGATTTCGATTTGACTGTTACAGTTGCTGTTGGAATTGAAACCTGACGAGGCTTATTTTCATCAATCAAAATTTGCAATTTTGACTTACAAGTAACATATCTTTCTTCAATATCTTCACGAAACTAAATTTTAGTCTCATCAGTTTCCAAATCCTCGATAATATCTTGAGCTTTGCAATATTTTTCATAGGCTTTTTCCAAAATATCAAGCCTGTTTGTATAGTCAATATAATGAAATACAACATTCACATTTGTATTTAAAAAAGACTCAGTTTTAGTGATGCTTTGTTTGGAATGTTTGCTTGTTTCAGCTTTTTCGCAACTTCTGCCATTTCTTACTTCAAAAAATAATACTTGTCAACCAGGAATACGAATGTCAGTTACTCAGTCTGTGCTGCAATTAAAATGAAAAGATCTGACCTTGGAATTCACAATTTCCTTCAGCTTCACTATTCTTGTTACTCCAACTCTGGAACACTGGGATGTCTTAGCTTTTTCTCAGGACACAAGATTAGTTGTCAATTCAATGACAGCTACGCAGCTTATCACTCACAGCATCCAACAGTAGATGATACGGCTCTGGTTTCTTTCATGGACTCAATCTCCACTTTTTCCAGTTCCAAAGGACTCACCTCTCTCTTCTCTGCTTTTTGTTCACAATACGAATATTGCAATCCGGCTCGAAGGACCAGAATGTTTATGATGAACACAACATAGGCCCATTCATAAAGCAGCTTCAATAGCTTCTATGGGTTTTCTTTGATGTTAATAACTTGAATGGACTGTATATTGAAACCCAACTTGAATTTACAAATATATCTATATTGTTGAAGTACAACTGGTATCAACTAATGATAGATACTTTAACGTATAAACTCTAAAAGTTATTTTAGCAACATAGCTATGCAAAGTATGAGCTTCGTGCTAGTTTTTGATAGAATTTATGTGAGTCTTTTTGTGACTTTTTATGAAATTCCTATGAATGACGTTTTGTCAAATCTTGACAACACACCTGGCAAAGCTATGTTACGTTACTTACATTTTATTGTAATTTAGATTTGAACACGGCCATTTAAATAATTTTTGATGAATGATAAAAAAATTACTTTCATCGTTGTTTGGCGTGTGGTCTTCATATCTAAGAAATTTCAGAAAACAAAAATTGATAAATATCACCTCACCTTGTCAAGGCAAAAAGCTACATCAATAGAATGTCGGAGCGGCTATGATGAAGACGAAGCTACAAGTTTTGTTATCCATAACGATAAAATAGCTACTTCAAAACGTCAATTATCTTGGAAACTACGCCCTGCTCACTCAGTGGACGAACCGTTTGGAACTGCCGGCTGTGCCATGCAGAGCCGATTCAGTGAGCCTTATAGAACTCAATATTTAGGCACTAGGAACAAACGTGTACAAGTCTTTCGGATTAATTGAATCTATACGAGCATATTTACGACGTCGTGAGTAGCCTTGCTTAGCCTCATTTTGCTATCTTTAGGAAAACCACCCCAAAGCGCAAAATGTCCAATTGGTTCGAGTCAGATCTTTTGGTTGGATACTCAGGAGGCAGATGCCTGGTTGGGGAAGTGAGGTCTAAGGCCAAAAATGATTCTGTTTCTATACATCGCGGTAAGTAAACCTATCAACACATATGGGGCCGTTATATGGTGGACGAAAACAATACAGACAACGACCGTCAAGAGACAGAGTTCTTCAGAGGCTGGCTTGTCTGTGAGCTACTGGGGCGGTGCGGAGCTCATCCACGGTGCTTTGGAAATAATGGTTCCAGGGCGAACCCCCGTAATGAGCTGAGCATGGCGCGAGAAAACGTAAGGTATGGTAATGCCACAGCCACAAACCTGATTGATGACATTCGCTGAGGATGAAAACGGACCACATGCCACATGACATGCATGATAGTCATGTATACATGGTATCCCAAATTCGAGCAGTATAATTCTGATATTGGAAACGGTAAGAGATACGAGGAAGAGTCAAATCATGGCAAAGTTGTGCATTTTTGATGCCTAACAAAATGCCCGTTGGAAAGTTTTGAAATTCCGAGTATTGACGGAGAAATCCGAAAAAAATCGAATTAATTTTGAATTTTAATCATTTTTTCAGACTTCATTGGAAGAGATACTGATAAACAAAAAATACTCTCTCATGACAGTTTTTTTTTCGTCCACAAAATGCAAAATGCCGTCATCGAAATTTCAATCCGACGTTTTGTCATTCGAGGATCATCATCACATTTGATTTTTCAAATACGTATACGTACGATTTCGTTACAGCTTTTTGTAGAGCATTTGTTATTAGAAATTCAATGATGCATGACACTTTTATCTTCAAGTAGGATTTGAAATGTAAAACACATATTTTCAAGTTAACGTCGCTACCTCTGCTAGCCGTCTCTGCTTACATTAATTTGTATTAAAAAAACATATCCAAAACAAAATTTGTCTTAACATGAAAATAGAAATTTACAAAAAGAAATCAGAACAAAAATGAGTATAACGTAAAATATATAAGAATTGAAAAAATTATCAAACAACCATATTTTAGTCTAGAATAGATGTTCAAAAAGATACCCGTTTGCTTCAATACATTTGCGCATTGAAAGTCTCAGTCTTAAAATTATTGATCTTAAAATATTCCTGGGAGGAATAGCGAATCAAGTTTTTCTTTAGTCTTTCCACGTGTTGTGGCACATGTTAAAATTTATTTTTTATACCCCCAGAAGATATAGTCGGGACTTCGCGGCGGCCATTCCGAAGCCTCCGTTGTTTATCTATTTATTAGGGAAAGCACGATTTGGAAACTCGGTTACAATTCTACCGTTATGTGGTGGCGCTCCATCTTTCTGCCACCATAGGTCCCGCAACAATGCAATTGGTTCATCCTCCAAACGTCAAGAACGTTGCCTCTTATTAATTCCAAATAGATTTTAGATGTTAAGCTTCCATCATATATAAAAAGACCAATGATTTTATTCTGGAATATCCCAATCCACACGTTGAATGAGGTTCGTCCTCGTATTCGAACTACTCGATTCTGTCTTGTGTTATTGACACTCCATTAATGTAAATTATTTCTGTTAAACATTCCACCTATAGTAAAGCTGCATTCGTCAGTCCAAATTATTTTGTTCAAAAAGTTGCCATGCCAGACGTCTCTCGTTGCCTCCAGTTCCAAGACTTTCGAGTCAATTCTGGGCACGCCTGTAAGCGAATCTGTAACTTTCTATAAGCTTTTAACCATTCGCAGCTCTGCGTTTCCTATAGCTCACATAAAATCTTATAGAATTGAATCTATTTACGATCAGATTTTTGAGAATCGTGATCCCAGAACCGCCCCATAAGCTTATAGAAAGTTACATATTCGCTTACAGAAAAGCACAGAAATGGCCCATCTCACTCACATATATTTTATAGGGTTTGAATGAGTGTCTAACTAATGTTCGATTTACCAGATTTTTTTTGGGTATTTCGCCACACCCTATCAAAAAACAATGAACTAGTGTTTATATACCGGATCTTCTATATTACCTTAAAAAAAGTCTATTAGTGAACAATAAAACATCATTATCAAACGTTTCGGAAGCGAATCTATAAAAGTGACATTTTGTGCCATAAATACAAAAAAGCCAATTTTGCTTCAAAATCACAAAAAAAAACGAACAATATACATATTTTAATTAATTTTTCCTTTTTTAGGTTCCACTGACGACGAAAGCAGATTCGCTTCCAAAACGTTTACCTGTAGACTTTTTTCAGGTAATATACAAGATCCGGCATATAAACACTAGTTTCATTGTTTTTTGATAGGGTGTGGCGAAATACCCAAAAAAATCTGGTAAATCATGGATGTGCCACAAAACTACAGAGCATAATATCTACTTAATGTTCGAAGTATTCTCATTCGTGGGAGCTTAGGTCATTGCATGGAAAACTGCCTTGTAGAACTCGAAGGATTGTTATTAACCTTTGAGAAATTGAATATTGATATATTGTATTCACATATTTGACCCGATACTTACTGCGTTTAATATCAGGTTGTTTTTTATCTGGATCAATTCGATTTCCGTACTTGACTTTTGGTTTACCAAAACATCCGTATAGGGATAAATACCTATCGAGTTTACCAAAAATACGGTAACTAGGCTGGAGCCTTTCAGGATAAGCTTCCAAATACCTTTCGGCAGAAAGGCGTGAAATCCTGTTATTAAAATAATAAATTCTCATCATATCTCGCTTTTCTAAGGCAGAAAATATCATTTTTATAACAACGCGCACCAATAATTTATGAAATAAAATGCATATAATACAAAAGATTTTTTATTTTATACTGTGCCGTAAAGTATCATTTACCGGACCCAAAACCAGTCCGGTGAATGACACTTTACATCATCAGACACTGTAAAAACAATTTACTTGACTACTCCAAAAATGACATTTTGCATCATCAAAGACTGTGAAATTGCATTGGTAGCATGGTTTGGCTGACGCCATCTCATGATTTTAATTAATAACTTGACAAAAAATGTTGGTAACATATAATTAACACATCTATTACCCCATTGGTGACATTGTTTGGCTGGTGCCATCTCATGGTAAGAATGTGAGGCGTACTTCCACTCTTAGTGTATGGTTTGACAAGAAAGCACTTTAAACCGATTAAAAAAATTATCACAGTATGGAACAAAACAATGTACGATACACAGCCGTTAAATGTCATTAAACTACTCGTCTAGAAATTCCAGACTCGGCTACCTTCGTCGCCTCGTCCATAAACATCTCGACTCGTAATTTAAAAAGTCATTTACCGCCTTAGTAACGTGAATTATTATTTGAATCCATAGCAACCGATATGTCCCAACAAACACAGATTGGCTGGTCCGGAAACGGGACATAAGCGATTTGCCGAACTGCCGGCCTCGGCCCGAAAGCGCTTGCCGGCTCGGCGTGTAGGTAGGGCATGTCCGCCAGGCCGAAAGGCGGCTAAAAGGTGACTAGCCAACTATTCACTATTCAGCCGCGGCAAAGCCTATGAATAACCGTAAACGGGCCGATAATGGATAGCTGGCTGCCGGCTCGGTTTGTGCACGGCAGGCCAGCGGTGACTCGCAAGGGGCAATACTCCATTAATCGGCCGGACGAAAGCGCAGGCGCCTCAAAATAATTTTGTTTTTGATTAGTTTATTAAAAATCGTCAGTTGATATAAATTAGGTATCGTTCAATTACCATTTAACTTCATAGAAAGTTTGCCTTAAAAAAATCAACCACTCTAAAATTTAAGATTGGTTTATTTTTCAAGACAAAATCTCCGTCAAGTTAAAATTGCATACAATACATTTATGTAGACTATTTATGTTTATACCAATCCGGAACAAAATATTTATATTGATACTTCATGGTTGCTGTGAAATATGTATAAAGTGAAAATTGAAATTATAAACTTATTATAATTATTCAAGTGAATTAATCTTGGCAACCCGTAGTAATTTGACAATTCTTGATTAAATAAAAAAGAACTTTGAGAACGCATTAACGAAGTTTAGGAAAAAGCTTCTGCAAAACATCCTACCATGTTATTGAAGAAGTATTGAGAAAAATATATTTTACATTTTTTCTACATCAAAATCTGAAATTTTGTGCAAGTAACTTGGTTACTGAAACAATAATTCATAATGACTACTAGTTCGTAGAAGTATGAAAGAGAAAGCACTTTTCAGCAGACAGTTTATTAGTCACACGTCACACTACATAAAAATGACATATAGGTACCTATTTTTTACAAGAAAAACTTATTTTTTTAAAAACCAACAGATTTTTGAAATGTGTCAATATCCATTGAACAATGTAACAATATTATAAGTAACGGAAAATTATGACTAGAATGCACAGGTAGACTTAAAAACAATACTAATTATTAATGTAAACAACAAACTAAGTATTAGGTATAGAAAAATCGGACGGGAAAATATACATTGATGTACATTATGCCTATATTCTAGCTCTCATTATTCACATGAAAATATATGTATGGAAAAAAATATAAACTTTGTGTTACGATCATGTCTAGAATCGAGACTTGAATGTGTCTTTGGGTAAACTCAGTTCAAACACAAACGTAATTTTAGAAAAAAAAATGAGAAAACTAAGTCATAAAAAATGGCACAGTTCAACCAAAAACCCTAACAAAAAACCATTTTTCTGACCAATTGCCTTTAGCATCTATTTCGGAATCTGTCCCGTTCGATGATGCCTTGGCCTGATTTCCTTAGCTCCTGAGAACAATAACACTTTAATGAAAAATACTTCAATACATTCACTGGATTTTGCTAAAATCTGTGACCATAGTTAGTATAGTGACAACAGAAGTTACAAATTTTAGATTAGGAACGGACAATTTGAGAATTTGATTGGGAATTATTGATAATAACATCTTGTTCGAATAGAAATACACAATAACTCCTTTATAAAAGTAGATCCCTTTATAAAAGTAAAATCGATTGACAGATTCCAAGAAAGCTATAGAGTTTGTATGAATGCGTACTCACAGATTATTTTGAAGTGTTATTCATTCGTCTGCGAACCTGCCGGTGGCAAAGCATCCTTGAAATCAGGAAGTCTTCAATAGAAATGTGACTGAAGCAGGTTTAGTACAAAAATGATAATCACTATCACGGCACATAACACACGAATTACAAAAATACTGGTAAAAGTGTCTAACAGATCAAAAAGATTTCCAAAGAAAACCAAAACACAACACACAACAATGGACGCCGCAATGACACTCATGGAAATGAACATGTTTGTTAATTTCACGGTGGCGTGAAAAATGTAAAATGAAGCTGCGTGAAATTTGAATGCGCATTATGAAGGAGACCGCTATCTAACCGTTCGTGGTCCGTGAGATGGTTTACGTAGCCGGCAAATCATCTTGCGGGCCTGTGCCACCCCGAAATACGGCATCCCGGTAGCGAGTTTCCGAGAAGTAGCCACTTTCGGCCCGAAAACCAAAAACCGTTCTCGGTTTGCCATCAAGGTGCCGGCGGAAATCCGTTCTCTGTACAATTATGGAACGGTATTCCATATCTGGGCCGACGGAGGTCCAGATCATGGCTACATCAGCCACCAGAGAACCGCGCGTGCCGAATGGCGGCCGCTTGTTTGCCGATCGCGTTTGGTTTGCTGGGGTATTACAATTGTATGGGTAATCCGAGCAGAATGAAGATCGTTGCGCCATCTGCATATTTCGTATAATCAAATCTTCAAACTACAGAACTCAAAATAAATGATATCAGTGATCAAATACAGTTTTGGATTATGGATAACATGTTTGTTTCAGGATAAATTTAGTGTTCAGATGACAATTCTTGTTTCCAGAAAAACATTATTGGTTTTAATTTTATCAAGTTGGTTTTTTGGAAAAATCTTTATGCGTTAAAAAAATCTATGATTGAAATGCTTCTATAACGCAAATGGTTTCTCGTCAATTTATGCAGGGACGGCTCGGTGGACGTAAAGTTAAAAATATGTTTTTCTCAGTTTAAATCGTTTTTAAAGATTATAGCGAGATACATCATTGAATTTCTTATAACAAATGCTCTCCAAAAAGTTGTAAAAATATCCAGGTCCGTATTTGAAAAATCAAATTTGATGATGGTCCACGAATGACTAAACACCCCTGTACACCCTGTACAGGGGTTCACGTATATATTGGTGAATCTCCGTTAATATTAACCGTAGTGGTTCAAATTAGCTCTAGGGTTAATATTAACGAAGATAGCTACTGGCCAAAACATACGTGAACACCCTGTACAGGTTCCAGAAGTCATGTGAGATATTATGTGACCCTGCAATTTGGCAGGAAGAAGCACCTCTATTTCAGAACAGAGGTTTGGTTTGGTACACGGACGCCAAAGACGGATGAGGGTGTTGGGGTCGGCATACATGCCACTGAACTGACTAAACTCTGCAGAAGCCTCAGTATCCCTCTAGAGGATACTGCAAATGTGCACCAAGCTGACATTCACGCAATTCAAGCATTTTCACAATAGATTACATTCTCTCGGATAGTCAGGCTGTATGGGAAGACCTGAACCTTACTGCTTCACATCAAAGATCACGATTTTTTTGCCTCCACGACCTCTCAGGGATAGAAAAGAACATCAAAGAATCAAAGCTTGTGAGAGCCGGCAAAGCTATACCGTTCAGAAGAGCTGAACCCTTAATAAGAGTGTCTTCAAAGACGATTAAAGCGACAGTACAGGGTGTTTCCGTATATTTCGTCTGCTGACTGAGTCGCTTATTATGCAAGATAGATAGGGACTTTAAATACAAAGTTGGTAGGTATTAACATGAACCCCCAGAAAAAAATATTTTTTTGTATACCGGGTGCACGAGAAAAGTGTGGCAGATACAACTTGCATTTTTTTAAATGGAACATCCTATATATTATTTTATAAGCAAATAGACATTATTTTTCTGACCTCAAAAATATACAACATGTAGGCACTCCTTCCAGCTGTTTTCAAAATATTTGAGTTTTAAAGTTGGTTTTTTGGTATTGACAAATTGTAGTATCTATGACTACAATAATTATATGGATGTTATTAATAGTGTGTTTAGCTGTTCAAGATGCTTTTGATTCTCTCAATGACCACCCTGAATATATTTTGAGTGCTTTATCAATTTATTAATAATACAATGTATCCACTTGTTGTATTCGTTGTTTTAGATTATTGGAAGGATAAAAATTAATTAATAATGTTCAAACAATTATTGTAGTCATAGATACTACCACTTGGCAATACCAAAAAACCAACTTTAAAACTGAAATATGTTGCATATTTTTGAGATCAGAAAAATAATGTCTATTTGATTATAGAATAATATATAGGGTGTTCCATTTAAAAAAAATCAAGTTGTATCTGCCACACTTTTCTCGTGCACCCGGTACATGCGGTTCATGTTAATACCTACCAACTTTGTATTTAAAGTCCCTATATATCTATCTTGCATAATAAGCGAGTTAAGGTTGATTTATAAACTTGCCGTCCGCCGTTACGGTTGACGTTCGACGGTGCCACTAACGTTGCCGTCGACCAATGCATTTATAAACTTTTATACCGTCGATTGTCGTCGAAGATTGTCAAATTTGTTGTTTACTCACTTTGAAGTTAATTTGTTCTAGTTCAGTGAGATTTGGTGACTGACTCGAGTATATTTTTGTACAAATCTTAATTTTATGATATAAAAACATTAATTATGGGAACAAAAACCTATTGAGCCATATTTCTATGGCTTTAGCTACGAACGGCGGACGGCAATAGATGGAGATGAACGATCTCTAGCGGTGCGCCAACGGCAGACGGCATGATATAAATGTATGCAGGCGCGTCCATATGTCTATCTCGAACGTCAAACGTGAGCGTTAGCGGTAACGGCGAACGGCGACTTTATAAATCCCACTTTAGTCTGCAGACGAAATATACGGAAACACCCTGTACAAGGATGATCGTGTGAACAACAATCGGCGATTCGTCTAAAAAACTAACTGACAAAGTACCGCGGCTCTGAATTTACCATATTTCAAAATGTAAAAGTGCTCAAAAACATATCATTGCATTCTATTTCATGGAACTTGGAACAGATTCCACATCGTCTACTATAACCTTCAAACATTCTAGCAGGCAGGAATAAAAATGAATCTAAACATAATTCCGGCAACCATCATCAATTTGATTTTTTTGAATTCTAACCTGGATTTTTGTCAGTGTGACTTTTTGAAAAGACTTCAAGCCCAACAGATGCGCGGTTACCTGATATTACACAAAAGGAGTTTTATTAAAAAACAGTGTAAAAGACAAGCATGTAACGACATGAGATTGTTAGATAGTTATTAAATAGTATATTGTGCAACAAGCATGGAATGATACTTCCTACGAGTATGAAGGTAGCACGAGCCGAAGGCGAGTGCAGCAATTCATACGAGTAGGAAATGGTCATTCCATGCGAGTTTTACACTATACTTTTTCTACGATTGTCAATCAATATCACTATCGTGTGATCGATAAATCGATATTGGCGGTGTAGAAGTAGCACACCGTAGGAGATGAAACGATTTCCGACGGGTTGCTGGGCAACGAATAGGGAATGGTTTCATTTCCTATGGTTGCACAATGTGCTACGTTTTCTAATCGATATCGATTGCACAATAGTGACATTCCTTGACAGTCGTAGAAAAAAAAAGTTGTAATCTATTCGCAAACGGTAAAAATTTTCCTCAGATTTCTTGATTGGGAATTTTCCGCATAGAAACGTGGAAGACCCTCAGATTAATAAACAAGAACTTGTTCATTTATCTGCGAGAAAACCATCTTCGAGAAACATAAAATACAGAGGGTATTCCAGCTAAAAGTATCCACCCTCTAATAACGGACCGCCAAGAAAAAAAAAACGTTCAGACTCGTCGATTTTTGTCTTGAGGGAAAAACAGTTTGTCCCTATTTTAATTTCGCAGCTCTACCCCCTGAGCGGTGGTGATACCGGGGTGAGAATGATCTTAACTTATTTTGGAGATCATTCCCTGATAACAACTGTCGAGTTTCAAGTCTCTGCTGGTATTCCTGTTGATATGACACCCTGTCAATTTTTTTTAAAAATTTTTATTTGAAACTTATTTTGCGGCGTTCTGATATTTAGTCGACAATGGGGAGTGAATTGGAAAAAATGGAACGTTTTGAGATTTTGTTACAGGAGAGAAAAAAGATATAACGTAGTGAGAATGACAAAGAGAGCCCTATACCAAAAAACACTTGGAACTTGATTTTTATTCACTTTAAATGCCCAGATTGATTCGAAACTTTGCACACTTGTCGTGGTTTTGTTAAATTATCTGACTTTTGGCTTGACAAACAGATGGTGAATGAAGGACTGGTTGACGGTACTGTATTCTCAAACTTGAACCGCCTGATATGCAATTTTGTCAAGGGAATTTTCTTGTCAAAGGACTAAACAAATTATAGTTAAAAACAAACTACAAAACAAGCTTTCGAACTAAAACTGCTTGTATGTAAGTTTGTAACGAATCTTGGAACTCGATTTTTACCCACTCCAAATGTCCAGATTGTATTGTTAAAATCTTTTGAAATTATCCTCTCCCATTCTCTCTTCTCGCTCCCAATTCAAATTTCTCTCATTCTCTAGTTTGGGAGAAGTTTATTGACTTGCTGCATATGACTTTTTTTTTCATTTAATGAATTAACTGCAATGGTTAGTTTCTTCAAAGAAGGAGGAAATGATAAGGGACAAAAGATCTTCAGAATGAGCTATCACTCAATTCTTTTGGCGAGGATGTGTTTCACTCCAAAAACCTCAAACTTTTGAGGTGTGGCACAACTTGTCTATTTCAGTTTTTAGAAAATTGCAAAACTTACAATTGAACAGTTCTTTCGTAATAAATGTACCAGTGAAGCCAAACAAACGAAAAAAAAGTTTTTATTGCAACAAAACAGAAACAAATTTCATAATTTAGGATTTTGGTTATACAATTATAATCACGCAACGACTAGAACTAAAACTGGTATCAAGTCCAATACCACCTTTTTAGGCCAACCTCATACGGGAATGGTAACTTCATAAGTCTTATATAGTACGGTAACATTGGTAACGTAAAATACTGCAACAATAGGTGTACATGCATAACAAATATACAAAAACAAAAAAACAACACAAATAAAACATTGTGACAATTTTTCCTAAAATGATGATAAACTAGTGGTTTGTGGGCTCATAGTTTGGCTTTTAGCTTCAAATTTTCAATGGCTCTTTGCTTTAAAACTCTCCGTAGAATTTTACCAGTAGGATTCTTGGGAATTTCATCGATGAATACAACGCCTCCTCTTAAATGTTTGGGATTAGATAATGTATCTGAAATAAATAAACACATTTTTGTCGTTTCTAAAACAATACTCAGTTTATTAATTGTTTTTTTTTTAAGGAAAAACGTTTGAGATCACGATACACCCACACACGGGATGTCAGCGGACATATATTGAGACATCATCTGTATCAGAATAGCTCACATTGCGTATTATCGCTTATTATGCTGCTTTTAGAATTTTATTAATTTGGATTCGTCTTTCGTGATTTCTACAACGTACTTTTTGGGTTATAGGGCTTAGTATTTTACTATACAGGGTGTCCAGATATTCAACCGACAACGCCTGGGAGGTGATAGACCTCGCATTTTTATGATACTTGAGATGGGGACATACAGTCTTAAACTGCTTCGTTTTCAAGGTACTATTTTTCATTTCGATTTTTGTCCATTATTCCTCATCAAGACGACACAGCGATACAGAATTACGTTTTTTTTTTAATGACGAGAAATCCAAATTCATTCACGGAATTGATATCACTAGTAAGGGGCCCCACTCACGGCACATTGAGCTTATCAAATTGTCAAAACTTTTTCCAGTTTGGAGCATGGATGTGAATATTGAAAAAATCGAATCTTCAACTTTTTCTTCGTAAGAAAGGTGTACCTTGTTTAAGTCTCCATAGTTAACCGTTTTCGAGATAGCGTTCATTGAAATTTCCAATAATTCATTCAAAATTGGAAAACATTAAATGAAAGTATAATTGGTATTCCCGTAAGATTTAATGTCAGGACCAAAAATAGATCTTTAACATATCCAATTTTCAAAATATAAGGCATGAAAGTAGACAATTGAATAATTCTGCTCAGAAAAATGGTTTCCAAACTGATAAGCAAATTACTTAAAGGCATTTTCAAACTTTCATTGCTAATATTTTGAAAATTAGATATGTTAAAGATCTATTTTTTGCTCCTGACCTTGATTCTCACGGCAATACCGATTATTCTTTCATTCAATTTTTTCCGATTTCCGTTGCATTGGAAATTTCAATGAAGGCTTTCTCGAAAACGTTTACCTCTTGACTTGAACAAAGTACACCTTTTCGAAGTAAAAAAGGTTGGTGAATCGATCTTCTGCGGCGATGCGATAAATTGTCGACAATGGGGAGTGAATTGGAAAAATTGAAACGCACGTAACATTTAACATGTAACGATCTCAGATTTCGTTACAGAGAGAAAAAAAGATATGACGTAGTTGGAATGACAAAGAGAACTATACAGGGTGGCACAGATTCGAGTGCATGAATGGGAATCTCAGTTATTATAAGAGATACAGGGTCGGTTGAATGGATGCAAAGTTGCGCATTTTTATGCTCAAGAAAATGCCATTTTGAAATTTGAAAAATTTTGATTACTTCCAAAGATATTAGAACAAAACCGAAATTTCGCAAAAACGTTTTTATTATTTCCTGCGTATATTTGAAAAAACATTTTAAAATAAATTACACTTTGTCATCGCCACTTTTTCTCCTCTACAAGATGGTGGTATCAAATCATCAACTTTATTTTTTTAAACACAGACCTGGATTTTTTATCTTATTTTTAATTATCTTTTGAGGTCATTGAGGCATTGAGGTGATCAGATAAGGGTGTAGAGTAATGGGTAGCAACCTCAATATTTTCTATTATTGCTATTTTCAATATTTTGTTAAATTGGCAATGAGAAAGTGTAATTCATTTTAAAATATCTTCTCAAATAAACTCAGGAAATAATAATAATGTTTTTGCGAAATTTCGGTTTTTTTTCGAATATCTTCGGAAGTCGTGGGAATTTTTCAAATGTCAAAATGACATTTTGTTGAGCAAAAAAATGCGCAACTTTGAATCCATTTAATCGACCCTGTATCTTTTATAATTACTGAGATCCCCATGCATGCACTCGAATCTGTGGCACCCTGTATACATATTTTTTTGTTATTAGATATATAATAATAATAATAATATATTTCCAATTTTATTACATGATAATATGTATGTTATAAGATATGTATGTTCTATTTGGGATTATTAAAAAAATAAAAAAATAAATATAGTTGGGGCATATTTGCAGAGTTTTGTTATTTTCCAAAAGATTTTTTACAAATTAGATACAGTAGGTTCTAATTTGGGATTTGAATATCCGGCTTGATTTTTTTATCTACACCTATTCGGGCACTTATCCTCGGACACACTGTGAACGACGAGATATCACACTTCACATTCAGTTCACTATTAGAGCCATCAGCTTGTAGAGGGAAAAAATCACTGTAAATGCAAAGTCGAATGAACGCAGGAAAAAAAAAAGAAAAATATCACCTATTGAACCTATTTCTTCTTGGCGTAACTGAAAGAGATGGATCAAAATAGACTTTACATTAACTTTTTTTTTTTTTTAAAGACAACTCCATCATATTTTTATCCGGAATCGGGTCCCAACCATCATCATTTTACATTTATTTTATGATGACTCGATTAGTTCTAAACGTCGAATGAATGTCAAGTGTGATGTCGTTGGACTCATAATTCGAATCTATTCACATTATTCGGCCATCAAAAGAGAAGTTGATGTAGGTTTTTCGATAAAACCTAAGATAAATAAATAACAATTTACTCAATTTCGTTTTTTTTTTCAATTTTTTGAATTGTTTAACGACATTTCATTGATGGTACCAAAATGCGCAGCTTTGCGATAATTTGAGCTTTCGATCTCCTCTACCGTTTCCAAGATACTTTCATCAAGATGGACATCGAAATTTATTGTAAAACCAGTTTTGAAAATGTGGTCAATAATAATTATTCACATGGCTAACTGGATTGATGATAAATAAGTCAAAATTATTATTGTATTCAAAGTATTTGGAATGTGAGGGAAATCGCTTAATCATTCTTTTTTTGCCTTTTGACCTATTATCTATTAACGCAATATTGTGTTTATCCGACGACATTTAAGAACTGTCAACTGTTTTTGATGCTCGGATGATGGAAGTCGATAGAAGTAAAACCATGAAGACCCAAGTTGCTTTCACACCAAAGTAGCATACGACGGGATCGCTGCTTTAAGCCACCATGTCACAGATGGCATGCGACTTTGGTGTGGAAATTCACAACCCGAAAGATCCTTGAATGATATTTCGAACAAAAATTATTCAAGATTGATTTTTTTCTGCTGCAATTGGCGTGAGCTGAAGATCATTGTTTGCTTTCATCAATAACACTGAACGTTGTACAACAAAATGGATCTGAACTGAAGAATATCAAAACAAACTTGTTGAAACGAAGATCTGCCTGCTGCCCATCAAGCCATCACTGTTCAAGTTTCACGAAAATCGGCACAATGTCAAAGTGTGCGATTTGAATATTATCAATGAATGAAATACAATTTCAGCAACTGAATACAACCGTTACAGTAATAATAAGAGCGTCAAATATGTAAATTTTCAAAATGTCCGACTGTTTTCAACTCACTTGCAACAAACTGTTTGACTTCTTCTTCAGCAACTTCCTTGCCTGGCTTCTTAACAACATAGGCTAGTGGCAACTCCCCAGCAATATCATCAGGTAAACCTATTACAGCAGCATCCAATATGCATGGATGTGTATTTAATAATGCCTCTAATTCGGCTGGAGCAACCTAAATAATATAAGAAACCTAGCATAAAACATACATTCACATCAGCACTTGTACTACATCAGATCCTACAGCAATTTTGAAACCTGGATCTATTGTTAAAAGTATCACAACACTTACCTGGAATCCTTTATATTTGATAAGTTCCTTTATTCTGTCCACAATAAAAAAGAATTTATCATCATCATAATAGGCAACATCGCCGGTATGAAGCCAACCAAACTTGTCTATACAGTTCGCCGTGGCTTCCGGATCTCCAACATAGCCCTTCATTATTAAAGGACCTTTGAAGCAGATTTCACCTTCTTGGTAAGGCCCTAAAGGTTCACCTTCTTCGTTTATCACCTACAAATTATTTGACAAATCAGAAGATCAAATAAAAAAATGCATATTGTATAATTTCCTACCTTAACCATCATACCAGCTACTATTTTACCCACAGATCCCAATCTATTAATGCCTCCTATATTCATCAATACTCCCAGGGTGGTTTCAGTCATTCCATATGATTGAGAAACAGTTTTCACCTTAAATCTATAGAAAATACAGAATTGGACTCAACAAAAAAAAACATCTCAAAAATAATAATTTCAAATATGATTCAAATCCAGGTAGATGATTCTAGATTTTGATGAATAATCAGATGCTAAAACAAGATTTTTGAGTCTTCTTTCTTACACCTACCTTTCTTTCAACTCCTTTTCCATGTCTTTACCCAAAGCAGCAGCTCCACTTCTAATTTCTTTCAGAGCCGATAGATCATAATTCTTTGTCAACGGATTTTTCAGCAATATCATCAAAACTGGAGGTGGTACTATTAACCGAGCAATCTTGAAAATGACATTGAATTATTAACACTAAATTTTAAGAGAATGTTAACCTTGAAATGAACAATTGCCTCCAGGAACAATTTTAAATTGAATTTTCTAATGACTACCATCTTTTTCCCTCTGATAATGTTCAAAAACATTAACATGAAACCAAATGAATGGAAGAATGGGGTCAGGCCCATCATTGCATCAGTGGGGTCCTCACTCATAGCCAGGTCTTGAAGCTGCAATCTAATAAACAAAATCAGTTTGGATTTCCAAACTATACTGGGTGTCCGGTAAGTATATGGCATAATTTCGGGAGCGTATAGGAGAGGTCAAAACAACCCCAGTTTGTCGTGAAACTTTTGTCACTAAAGCGCCTCCTACCGGAGATACAGAGCCCTAAAGGGGTACCCATCGATCGAATGTATCTGCTGTAACTTCCGAACCTTCTTATAACATTTGATGAGATTTTAGTATGTTGTGTAGGCCATAAAGTTTCATAAAACCATAGTGAAGTCAATATTTGAGTTTGTAGGGAAAGCCACCAAACCTTTTGGGCCCAATTTTTGACAGGTGTCATTTTACAGAGCTGATTTTTCAAACACTCTGACCTTTTCTCATCAAAAAAGGTGCTTCTCTTTTGTTTCGATAAAACTAACCGTTTTCGAGAAAAATGGGTTTTTGTTTTACAGGTTATTGCGATAATACACTAAAATACCTCGGCGAGACACCGGTTGTTGTTATTGTTGGTATGGATTTTTTTTTGACAATTTAAGAGTGTTTGACAGTACTAGAATTTGTCAAATTCAAATAAAAAAAAAAAAACTTGTTTTTTTTTTTGTTTTTTTCAATTTTTAACTAATTCTAGTATAGGCAATCAATACCAAAAATACTTACAACTGGTGCCTCGCCGTAGTATTTTACTGTATTATTGCAATAACCTGTAAAACAAAACTATATTTTTCTCGAAAACGGTTAGTTTTATCGGAACAAAAGAAGAGCACCTTTTTTGATGAAAAAAGATCAGAGTATTTGAAAAAGTAGTTTTCAGCTCTGTAAAATTACACCTGTCTAAAATTGGGCCCAAAAGGTTTGGTGGCCAGTCCGTTCCTGGTTTTCCCTACAATTTCAAATATTGACTTCACTATGGTTTTATGAGTCTTTATGGCCTACACAACATACTAAAATTTTATCAAATTATACAAGCCGGTTCAAAAGTTAGAGCTAACAAATTAAATCGATGGTACCCCTTTAGGGCTCTGTATCTCCGTTATTAGGCACTTTTTTAAAAAAAGTTTCATGACAAACTGGGGTTATTTTGACCTCCCCTATAACTTCCCGAAATTATGCCATATACAGTGTGACCAATTTAGAATGGAAACTCCCCTGTGAAATTTCAGGTTATTAACCGATTTCAACCATTTTTTTGTCAAGTTTTAAAGGGTCTACTACAAGACAAATTTTGGAATGTTTATTTCAATTTTTAGGGCATATTAAGGTACTTTTTCGTGATAGAAAATTGCGACTTTTTATAAGCGATTTTTTTATTACATAAATGAATACGCCATTGGATTTGGAGTGCTTCCAAATAGCTGTGACTAAAATTTCGAAAAAATATATTCATTAATAACAAAGTTACGACAACTTAAAATTCGTACATTTTCCAAGTCAACGGTCACAAAAGAACATCATGCATCAACAGTTGCCATGGAGATGGAGTTACTTGTTGCCACTACTTAGTGTCAATGTAAAATTACCTATTTATCGTCAAGAATATTTATATTTAATCATAGTGTTTTCGATTTTTTTTCATTTTTTATAACTCGAAACTTGAAATAAACATTTCAAAAATTGTCCTGTGGTAGACCCTTCAAAACTTGACATTTAAAAAAAAAATGGTTGAAATCGGTTAATAACCTGAAATTTTACAGGGGTATTTCCATTCTAAATTGGTCGCACTGTACCTACCGGACACCCTGTATATTAGACTGAGGCCGATAGTCTCAGATTTCCTTGACATACCTACCTTCCCACATCGATAAAAGCCCCCATATTATCGTGAGTACACATAACTCCTTTGGGCAGTCCAGTAGTACCAGAAGAACACAAAATGGTGGCAACAGTCTCTTTTAAATCTATTTCTGGTGACGCAAAACTTTCGTCAACTTCAGTAATTCCTGCATGACCATCAAAATAATTCAGTTTGTAAGTCTACATGAAGAGTACGTTTACCTTGAAGAATATCCTCAAACATGATCACTGCAGAATTGGAATGTTTATTTTTGCCAAACAACACCAAATATTTAATATAAGGGTGTGCTGCTTGAACTTTCAACATTTTATCTATGGTATTTTCAGAACAAAATATGATTTTTGGCTTGGACAGATTCAGAACATGCTTCAACTCAGCTGAAAATGCTCTATATCACAAACACGAATTACTTTCATGAATAAATTCACCTGGAGTATATTCAGGATTGAGCGGTGCAAAAGTGATCGCATTCAGCAAAGTTCCTACAACCGTGATAGCAAATTCTATTCTATTTTCACTATTGATTGACAGACTGTCTCCCATTGATAAATTTCTAGTTTTTAGCCATTTCGCAAGCTGTATAGCTCTTGCCAAAAGAACATTAGCTCTGATTTCTTCATTTGAGAAAGGATCAACCTGAAAGATTTTTTATCATAAGATTTTAAAACACATGAAATGAAATACAAGTCGATGATAGCAACTCCATTCATTGGAAGGGAAAATAAATACTGCAATTTCTAAAAATATACATTCCAAAACGTTTCATTTAAAAACCAATAATCATAATTTATCAGATAACATATTTTGACGACATGTTAAATGCTTTTGAGATGTTCGGAAACACTGATTGCTTACGATATTAAGATGAAATTTGCTGGTTAGTTTTGTTTAGAGGGTATGTTATATGAGAAATCTAACATTTTCAGAGGGGGAATCCGAAAATCGAATAATTTGTGAATTGAAATAAAAAAGTAACACCACGCCCAGTCTGAAACACATGTATATGTGAAAACATTGTTTTTACAAAATCTATCTTGAACCATCAAACTTTAATTTGGGACAGTTTTCCCAAACATCAAATTAAGAAGTGGTAAGCTGTGAACACCCTGTACAGAGTGTTCACGTATATTTTGGCCAATAGCTATCTCCATTATTATTAACCCTAGAGAATGGTTCAAATGGGCAAAGATGTAGTACTTTTTCTGAATTATCAGAATTTGTTATCAGAAAAATCAATTGAGCATCAGAAGTCAACAAAATTGAGGCTTCCTATCTTTTTATGAATGGGACACCCTATATATCATCCCTTAGTTCGATAGAGAATTCTTTCCTGTTTTCAAATATATAAGGGTTGAGGGTGTTATCTCTGACGGTTATAGAGATATTAACATTTTTCTATACAAGGAATAATGATAATAAATTGGACAGAGGGTGTTGATTAGTAGAGACCAGCCAACTATTCCATGTATAGAAAAACGTTAATATCTTTATAACCGTTAAAGATAACACCCCAAACCCGGGTTTTTGTCAAATTTTGAACAAAATAGCAAAAACTCTGTTTTTATTTAAGCAATCATGATAAAATCATCCTCTAATGAAAGCAAACTATGCTACACCCCAAACCAACCCGCGAAAACTTCAAATTTCATAAATAATTGCAAATTATGGAGTGACCCGGACTTTATGCTCGGAGTGTATTTGTGGGTGCTTCTCATCGTTTAAAAGAATGATTCTCATTTCTTCATTCGGTAGCGACAAATCATTGAAACCCAAAAATTAGCGAATTTTCATGAATCAATACCATTACAATGTTATTTTAAAATTTATGAGTAGATTCAATATCACTGGTAAGTATCCATCTAATTTCGTAATGCAATATTTTGAACTATTTTAATGCGTTGAAACGAATTTTACAGTAGGCCTGATCAATAATAATTATCAAAATATTATACTTGACTCTTGTATGCATGATGATAAGAGATTTTGAAAAATAATTTCTTGTTGCGATATTATCCTGAAGGTCAAGATTCTTGTGTAGATTAGAGAATATTCTCGCACTCACCAGACATACATAGTTCGCACTAGATAATTGGATGATAGGAAATTTATGTTGCTAACAATTTATAGGCTAGTGTTTACATATTTTGAAAGGTCGATAATAATCATAATAGATATTATGTTTGTACTGACTGTTCTGCCTACAATATATTATCAAACAAAGGCTTGATATGTCATGATTCAAGAACTAAATGCAAGTGTAAAAATATTTTCTGCCTGAAAAACATCATTATTCATTGAAAACAATCGAATGGTGCTTAAATAATAATAATAATAATAATAATAAATGAGAAACCAGGTAACGGGTTTTGATCTTCACTACCCAGACTTTGTGGATTTAGCATTGGAAGAGCATGGTCGATCGCCCTTACGTTTATGAGGGCATGAGAAAAAAAATGGCAGGTTTTTGAACAAATTCCTGAAGCATCAAAAGAAGAATAGAAAGAAATAAAAAATTCATTAAAATTTGATAATAAGCAGATTTGAGTAATTTGGGATTCAGGCACGTATAACTGCTAGGAGTATCACCATGATTATGACATGACACCATAGTTTTGAATGCTACAATAACCGTCTTTTTCTGCATGTGTTGATTTCATGAATAATAAATTCTAAGGTGCACTTGTTACATAATAATATAGCTAATTTCCAATTATCAGATTACTTAATGAATTGATCAATTAGCAGAATTATACTACAATCCACTCCAATTAAAAGTATGTTAATATTGATTTACTGTCATCATAATTAGAGTTCATTCATTAATCGGGTATACATTTTCTGTTAGGTAATATGAACTCTTCATGTTTCATAATTTTATTCAATGTATCATGTCAGTTTCATGAACTTCATTGAAACGTCAGCGAAAAAAAAAACAAGAAGATATAAGAAATGTATTATTAATCAATCTCCTTTTGTACGACAGACTGACAGTGGAGATCTGATATGACCTGATTTACAGTGCCAAGAAATGACTTATTTGATACTGAAATCTTCACGAAATTAAAGGCGAACCCTATCTTAGAATTTAATTACAAATTGAATAAGAAAAAAGTCGATGTGTCCGTCGCGTTAAGATTATTCAACAAAGTCTTCTTCCAAGGCTCAAAATACCATATTTACAATTATTATAACGAAGAGCACATTTTAACTGGAATGAACGTAAAAAAAAGTTAATATTGGTTTAACAGATAGATCAGCGAACAAAGTATTTTTAAGTATGTACATTCAGAATCCGGTACTAGGAAAATCAAAAATGCATTGTGAAGAAAACCTAAGCATTTTTCGTAACATGACATATTATTATGGTGTGGAATAAGTTGAAACACGTTTTTTTTCTAATAGTAATCGAAACCAAGCGCTTCGAGCACGTGAAATGACTAAACTGTTCTTGTGAGGAATTATTACGAGTATACAGGGTGTCCCAACGATAGAGTAAAGTAGGTTTTATCATATAGGATATGAAAAATATCAATATCAATATGCGTCACAGGTTAGGGGTGTAAATAGCGCACATTCTGAAAATATTTGGAAACATACAGGGTGCGTCACAAAAGTATGGCACGAAAAGGTATGATTTTTTTAAATGGAACCCCCCGTATATCAATTGATATTTCAATTCTTTCTTCAATTTGGAACAAAAATTGTGATACAACTGATGTTCCTGAATTCAACCGTTATCGAGATATCGCGTTTTAAAAATGCCATTTTTGCAACTTTGACATGCTATAAAACTCAAACTATTCAAGTAAGAGAAAGATGGATTGCACATTCCCATCTTAACTTTTCAAGAGCTATTCAAGGAGATTAAATCCATTATTGTGAAAAAATGTCAAAATGTGCCGAAAAAAGTTGACAGTTGACGTTACCTTCTATCCAAATGACAGAAGAGCTCTTGAAAAGTTAAGATAGGAAAGTGCAAACCATTTTTCTCTAACTTGAATAGTTTAATTTTTATAGCATGTCAAAGTTGCAAAAATGCCATTTTTAAAACGCGATATCTCGATAACGGTTGAATTTAGGAACATTAGTTGTATGACAGTTTTTGTTCCAAATTAAAGAAAGAATTGAAATATCAATTAATATACAGGGGGTTCCATTTAAAAAAAATCATACTTTTTCGTGCCATACTTTTGTGACGCACCCTGTATGTTTCCAAATATTTTCAGAATGTGCGCTATTTTTACACCTAACCTGTGACGCATATTGATATTGACATTTTTCATATCCTATATGATAAAACCCACTTTACTCTATCGTTGGGACACCCTGTACATGCGCCCCTGATTTCACCTTATTTCCAAATCTAAAAAGTTTTTTTTTACTTTAAAATCGTATCCCTAGACTAAATAACCTAAAATATAGTAATTTATAAAGATAATGCTGAAAAGACAGAATCATACAAACGATTTTTTTTTTATTTTATTGATAATTGCACAGTTATTCAGCTGTGCTGATGGATTTTCTGTATAGAAACGTATAATAAGGTTGCCTAGCAGATCAAATTTTCTCACGGAAATCACGGTCCGCATTTGAAAAAATCAAGTTGATGGTGGTTGCCCGAAAACAAGATGTCATTTGCATATACAGTGTGTCCACAGATTGAGTTTTCGTGAGGTGTAGATCACAAAAAATTCTCGAGTTTGACCATGATTTTCTTGAAATCGCTCCTGCATGGTTCGAAACCAAGATGTGGAAAGAATGAGTCAAATCAATTAGTATAAAGGGTGGTTTTTGGTCGATTCTATAAACAATTATAAAGAGATATCGAAAAAGTTATTTAGAATAAAAAGTTATGACCGAAAACCAATTTTGATACAAATTGACCTTCTTTCATTATTTTTGGGGACTTGGAAAATGTTGACGATTTTATAAAAATAAACGGGAGTAAAGTAGGACGTACCTTTAATTCAAGAGTTATCAAAAAAAGTTATTGAAGAAAGTTGTTTAGGATAAAGAGTTATTGCCGAATCTGAATTGTTACAGAAATTGTCCCATTCTGTTTTTTTCTGGGGACTTGATTTTTTCAAGGAGCGATTCCCAGAAAATCGTAATCCATCTCGAACATGTTTTTTCCTACACCTTACGAAAACTCAATCCATGGACACACCTCACAGGGTAATTCTGTACTTATTGACCAATATGCTAGCGCCGGGCGTTATCTAAAGAGATATGAAAGTTTTGTAAATATGAAAGTTCTAGATATTCATCTGAACTTTTCAAAAATCTTATCAAAAAAAAACAATGACTATCGGAATGTCAATATTTTTCCAGCAGTTGCATTTTTTTCAATGGAACCCTCTATATATTATCATACAGTGGCGGACATAAGTATGGAAAGGCCTTTAAATTTGATAAAACTCTGATCCTGTAGAAGTTATCAAAGAAGTGATGGTGCATTTGAAAACTCAATCCATTTATTTTGTCTGTTTAGGGGCCCTAGCGATTTAAAAAAAAAATTGTTTAGTGTCCTTTTTTACGTTCCAAAGAAGGCCACTTTTCTAACTTTTGATAGAAATGGCTAGCATTAAATTATGAACTTGGCAAAAATTACCCATTTTTGAAGAAATCATGCAAAATGGCTCATTTTTGCCAAGTTCAACACTTTATAGACAGGCTATCCTTTGTTCAATTATTATGAAATGTTCAAGAAGTACATAAATTTTGCCCCTCTTTTGATTGGTGCTAGCCATGTTTTATCAAAAGTTACCCAAAAAAAGTTGGAAAAGTAGCCTTTTTTTGAACGTGAGAAAAGGACACTTGACAATTTTTTGAAAAAAATCGCCAGGACAAGTAAACTGAGAAATGGATTGAAGTTTTAAAATGCGCCATGACTTCTTTTATAACTGATGCAGGATCAGAGTTTTATCAAATTTAAGGGCTTTTTTTCCATACTTATGCCCGTCACTGTATATTATGAAACAGCTTATTTTCCTGATTTCAAAAATATATAGTTTGATTTTTTTCTGATGAGTCGTTCAGAAGATAGATATTTAGGTTTAAATACAGTAGCGGCCAAAATTATAGCAACCGCCTAAAATTTTATGGAACTTTAACCCTGCATCGATTATCAAAGAAGTGATGTTGCATTTAAAAACTTCAATTCATTTGTCAGTTCACGTGTCAAAAAAAAGGCTACTTTTCTGTGTAACTTTCGATGAAAATTACTAGCACCATTCGAAAGAGGGGCAAAAAGTATGTACTACCTGAAAATTCCACAATTATTTAACAAAGCTATGAAATTTTGAGCTTGGCAAAAATGACCCATTTTTCATAATTTCTTCAAAAATGGGTCATTTTTGACAAGTTCAAATTTTGGGCGGTTGCTATAATTTTGACCGCTACCAGAGAACTAAATAACGACCCGCTCCTCCTCCTCCTATGTGCCTTCTCCTTTGAGGTTGGCGATTAAAATGGCGTAACTAACTCTATCTTTACTTCTATGAAGTAGATCATTTCCATCAGTGTGAGTCCAGTCTCTGATGTTTCTCAACCAGGATTTTTTCTTTCTGCCGATGCCGCGTCTTCCGTCGATCTTTCCTTCTATGATAAGTTGGATCTGCTCATACTCATCATGGCACATCAGATGACCCAGGTAGCTTGTTTTCCTAAGCTTGATGGTAGTGATCAAATGTGCCCTGGTATTCACTTTGTTTAACACTGCTTCATTGGTTGTTCTACTTGTCCAGCTTATCCTCAGCATCCTTCTATAGAGCCACATTTCGAATGCGCTTAACTTTTTGATGTCGTCCTGTTTAAGTGTCCAAGTTTCACAACCGTAAAGAAGGAGGGACCATATGTAGCATTTAAGAGTGCGTAGCCTGGTACTTAAAGACAGTTCAAGGTGGCATAGTAAGCTTCTCATTTTTATAAATCCCGACCTAGCGATCTCAATCCGGCGTCTGATCTCTTTGGAGTGGTCGAGATGCTCGTTTATTTCTCTGCCTAGGTAAATGAAGCTATGAACATTTTGAAGGTTCTGTCCGTTTAAGGTGATATTTCTATTGAGATTTGCTTCAACGACCCGCTACTATGTAAAAATTACTATTTACATCCCGGTTGCCATGGATGAAGTTGCACAAATCTAATAACTCGCGACTATTTGGAATAACATCTAGATGATAAAGTTATTTGACCTCCATTTCTATTGATTCAATCTAATAAAATCACAATTTCATCATTTTTTCCATAGCAACAGGGATGTGAATTTTAATTTTTAAACGTATTTGAACTTGAATAACGACTTATCTGAAAGGTATGTACAGGGTGTCTATTTAAGAATGGCAAGGTGCCAGATCTCAGAAACTAGGCATCCGAGAGACTTGCGGAAAAAAAATTACTGGGTAAAATGGAATAGAGAAAATGCTGGAAATATATCAGAAGTTCCCAAGATCGCCACAAGATGGCGTAACGGTGCTATCAAAACACAAAATCACTGTTTTTTCGTGATTTTTAAATACAAACAAATACAAATGAGTACCGCTATGGATTCCTTGAGAGATTTCCTTCAAATTTGTTTTTTTGCTTTTTTTCCTAACATGTCAAATAAGACAGGTATCAGCTGTCAAACCTTACAACGCAAGAATGCTCATAACTTTGAAACAACCCAACCGATTGACGCGATCTTGGTCTCATATGAAAAAGCATGATCTGCACTTCAAAAAACTTTTTTGGTTTTGAATTTTTGACCTTCGCCGTCGCCGCTAGATGGCGTTAACTGAAATGGTAGCATGTTTTTGAGTTTTTTCCAAAAAAATCAAATGTAATGGTATATTTATTTTTATATATTTTAAAAGGGGATACATTTTCCTATTGAAAATTTAAAAAAAAAAAACTAATAAAAAAAAACAAAAAAAAATAATTATTTTTTTTGTTTTTAGTTTAGTTGTTTAGTGACTGGCCGAGTTTCAAGTAGAAGGCGAAGTAGTAGGGAAGCAGTCAATAATACAGTTGGGCAGTTAGATGCTCAGTTTATTGATCGTCAAGCTTTCGGGAGACATTTCCTCCCTTCATCAGGACAACTAGTAGTAATATAAGGGTAATTGGAACCCTGTTGCAGACCGAAAAAAAAAATGAAACATTCAAGTTTGATCCCTGTACCAAAGATTTATTTGTGTATATTAATTTTTGCCTGAACTTATCTCGCAAACAAATAAACATTTTGCAGCACGGTCAATGGATCATGAATAAGAATCAAAGACTCAACGTCTCGGGGATAAAAATAGTGGTATACGCTATTTGAGATGACACCCTGTATAAATATTTACGTTTATGTGGATCATCCGAACGAAAATCCAGGTAATATTTTCGATAAAATGCAAATCAACAATTGAAAAATTCATATGGTATTGTAGTTGCGTCATGCAATATTCATAATGGCAAAGTGCAAATTGGGTTTATTGTTTTGTGGTGCAAAGGTTCAAAAATGAGCTGACATGGACAAACGAAGGCGTTCAGAATTTTTTAGACGATAATAATTATTAGCCAATTATAATGAAAATCGGTTTTTTCAAATCATATAGCTACTTTTGACTGATGAGTTTCAACTAAGTACCTCACCTAATTAAAAAAAAAAACTTTCGAAAATATGACAAAAAGATATCGATTGTTTTTTAAGGTAAATAGGGGCCATTTTGAACAATTTCTAGTAAAAGTATAAAAGCATTGCAAATAAATTAAGAAAAATGTGTGAGTAAAATATATAAATGATAAAAAAAACACCACAATAAAATAATAAAAATTTACAACTTGGACGATAAAATATGTGTTCTCAATAACCTTTTAAAATTTTTCATTGCATCACAGTCTTTAATCACTTTTGGTAAATCATTAAATTTTTGTAAACCTCCAAGTAGAACAGATTTGTACATTTGGTTTGAGTTACACTTCATTAATACAAAATCGCAACAATTTCTTGTTTGGTAATTATGTACATCATTGAAAAACTTGATTTTATCACAAATGTATGAAGGTAACATTCTATTTTTGATCTTAAATAGGAACACATATACACTATACATTATTTTTTGATTTACGGATAACATATTTAACACTAACATCATAGTGGCGATAGGCGTGTATCGGTTGCATTTTAGTATAGTCCGCATGCCTCTGTTTTGCACAAGTTGTATTTGATCAGTCTTATATGCGGGTAAACAGTATAATAGTGTGGAACAGTACTGGAGATGCGGTGCTGCTATGCTATATCAGCAATAATCTGCTGCTCATGGACAATTGATTTCCCATTCGCGGCTTATCTTTTTGGAATATTTCCTTGTAATATAGCATATCAAAAATTACACCTAAATATCTGATTTCATTTTCAACTGCTAGCTTGATATTGTTTATGACTATATTCAGGTCCTCCAAGTTGACGCCACTGAGAGTGTGTTTTTTTCCAAAAAGGCAAAACTTGGACTTATTCATATCTATGGCCAATTTATTCATACAAAGCCATTTGAATAATCCATCCAAACTTGTGTTAATGACTTCCTGCATAAGCTTCAAGTCCTTTCCAGCCAGATAGATCATGGTGTCATCCGCAAATAGTTCCATATTGCATCCAGACACGGCTTTTGTGATGTCGTTGATATACAGTAGAAACAGTAATGGACCCAATACAGTCCCCTGTGGCACTCCGTGGCGGACAAGCAAAGAATTAGAAATGCAGTTTCTGAACTTCACCCTCTGTCTTCTGTTGCTTAGGTATGACTGGAACCCTCTCAAGACTTGACCCCCAATTCAAAACTTTTCCAGTTTTTCCAGCAGAATATCACAGTCAAGTTCTTTTTTTAAAATATCACAGATGTTGATGACCACAGACTCACAAGAATGATTTGTTCAAAAACCTGACTGATGAGCTGCCAGTATGTTGTTTCCAACACAGTGCTGTTGAAGTTGTTGCTCCAATGCTAGCTCCAAAAACTTCTCGTAGACTTCCACGGTATTTATAGGCCTAAGCTCGTCTGACTGTTTTGTATTTGGCACCTTTGGAACAACAGTGATAACAGACTCGTTCCACTTATCTGGAAATTCCCCACTTGAAAGTGATGTGTTGACCACGTCCAATAAACGATTTCCGACAGCTGAGCACACCTCACATAGTACGTTTTTGAATAATCCGCTTACATCCGCTCCAACATTTTTCATGTCCTTTAGAATTATCTTCATATGATGCATAGTCAGTAGATCAAACTTTGAGAATGTTGCATGTACCATGGATGTTATTGGTGAAGTCGCGTCACTAAGGAAAAAGTCTGGTATACTATTTTTGATATTGTCAATGCTATTAATGAAGTACACATTGAACTCTTGGGCTATATGGTATTCATCTTGCAGTGTTTGGTTTCCAAAAATGATTTCTTCCGGCATGGATCGATTTTTTTCAGGAAGTAAGGATTTGAGATTTTTCCACATCTTCCTCGGATTATTTTTGTTTTTATCAATGACCTCATGATAGTATTTTTCTTTTTCAATTTTAATCTGTCTGACTATATAATTACGCATAGACTTGTACTGCTCCCATGCTACATCGTCATGTTCCCGGGATGCTCTAAGAAATAGATCATCCCTGACTGTCATATTTTGTCTTATCTCGTTCGTTATCCAAGCTTCATCTATATACTTCTGTTGCATAGTTATTTCGCGTTTAGGACACATGATATCTACTATGTTAGAAACATTGTCAATAAAACAGTCAGCTAATATATTCACATTTCCACTGATGGTATCGTTCCAAGTTGCGTTGAATAAATAATCATGCATTTGTTCGATGTTGTAGTACCTCATTATTCTTCTGCTAAGTGTAAGTTCATTTCCAACACTCTGGAGCTGTTCAGGGTGGATAGTCAAGATAGAGTGATCGCCAATTTTGGGGGTTAAGTGTACTTTAAATGGTAAGTTTTTATTGTTCGTTAAAATATAATCGATGAGATTTTGAATTCTGTTTGTAATTCGTGTTGGAGAGTCAACTATTTGACAAAAACCATTCTGATATACGTTTGCCAAGATCTTATCTCCATAAAAAGATTTTTACAACAGGTCAAAGTTGAAATCTCCCATGATTACATTTATTCCCTGGAAAATACTCACACTGTCTAGGTACTCGTTAAAAAAGTCTACAAATTTGGCATTCTTGGTCTGCGGTGGATGATATTAAACTGAGCACAAATATTTGGTCCTGGATAGGGAAAATTCGAGGGACAACAACCAAACATAATTCTGTACACATACCTCGTTTATTCTTTTGTACTTGACATCAATCCTTATCAAGGCCAATACTCCTCCCGTCCTCCTGTTATTCGTGACACACTTTTCCATCCTATAACCATCAATGTTCACGTCGACAGGATCCACATCCGGGAATACATGGGTTTCCGATAAGAACACTAACTTAGGTTTCCAGTCATTAATTAGCACCATAATACTGTCTTTGTTATTTAAATACCCCTGACAGTTGGAGTAAACTATGCTGGAATTTAATGTCACTTGAGAGTCCAATGGCTATTGCCCGAACTTGTTTTTACGGATGTTTTCAATACGTTTGAAAGTTTCACAGTTATTCAAGTCTCATACAGCATGTTTTGTGTCCAGTTTCATCCCATATTTTCACCCAGTTGGCACATTCAGTCGAAGTATTATTGCACTCTTTGACATCATGATCCCCTGAACATTTAGCACACGTCCTCTTATCCTTACATTCCTTTTGCATATGACCATATTTATTGCAATTGTGGCATCGAATTATTCCGTAGTCATTAAAAACACGATACCTATTCCAGCCCAAATTCATTTTCTCCGCTGTTATCAACGAGTTGTAAGTATTGGAGTCTATTTCGAAGGTGATATTGAACCTTTTATTGACAACATCGGTTTTACGCACTATCTTCATTTTGAAATTTATATTTTTCCGGTGTATGCCGTTTTGATTGGCCACTCTCTCGACAATATCCTCTTGGAATTGCATACATATACAGGGTGTCCGACATCAATTGGTCAATACTTATACTGCATATAGAAGAACTAGAAATAAGAAGTTTGAGATGGAAAACCCATGGCCGAAAGTTCCCCGTTTCCAATATACAGGGTATTTCGTTATTCAAAAAAACCAAAATTATTGTTTTCTTTCAAAATACTCATTCAATTTCTCAGGAAAAAGGTCTCTTGAGTTTTTTCCGAGTTTTTTTCTCATCGACGAGAAGAACAGCAGGATTTCCGACTTTTACCGAATCTGAAAATTTTCGTTTATCAACGCTTTGAAGGACACTTGTATGTTTTTTATTTTTTCACTCGAAAACGGTTCGCCGGAGAGAAAAAAATCAAGAAAAGTCAAGATTTTGTTGGAAGTTGAAAAAGGTTTTAGGAAAATGTATTATTGTTCTGAAAAAAATATTCTATACCATTTATACCAACAGTAAAAAACTTATAGAAAATATTACTTATAAAGTAATACCAAATTTGAATCTCATATGTCAAAAATATCCAGAATACCGATTTTTGTGAAATTATCAGAATTATCATGGAATTTATTTAAATAAAACAAAAATAGAAAATTAAATTTGACACCCTTGAAAACTATGCATTTCCGGATCATTGTTTATATGAAAAAAAAATCTCATTTTCTGATGTAGAATCATTGAATTATTCGAACGTTATTTCCGGACACTTTCTGAACCATTGTCGTTTTGTTTAGTAGATATATCGGATTCTTAACGCCCCAGTTTTTACTAGTAGTCTCCAGTACAGCGTGGTATTTTCAAAATGATACATAATATAGTGGTGAAACTTTCTGAATTGCTTCCTATGTCAAGTGTACTAACCCCTGAAGATAGTAACTTTGTGGGTGGCCATGTCTTCGCACAAGTAACCTCTTAATTTTCAACACCTGACGGTATCACGAGGCCATATATATATTTTCGTGGCCGAGTACCTATATCATTCTTTGAAAATCAAAATAATGTATCATTTTTGACGTAAATATACAGGGTGTTTATTAATTGAATGACGATACTTAAGGGTGATAGTCCTTGGATGATTTCAAGACAAAAAGTTCATATGAACATAGGTCCGCAAGAGCTTAATTTTCAAGATAAAATAAATATTAAAAAATAAATGATTTTTTTATAATTACTTTGATACTATTCCAGATATCTTTATGAAATTTGGTACACGTCTTCTAGGCTTCAATATGCATTTTGTGATGTACAAACAATTTCAATTCGTCCGTACTCAATATTTTTGGAGAAAAACCTTGTACGCCACTGCTTCCTTCCAAAATAAAAATCATTTTTAAAATCAATTTGTTCTCTTGATTTTTTCCGTCCGGCGCATGGTTTTTGCTTAAAAAAATAAAATCTACTTAATTGCATTGACACCCTGCTGTGTCATCCAATATTTTTAAATCAGTGGCGCCCTTTCTAACATTCCCATGCATTTTGATGCATAGAAGACGTGTACCCAATTTCAAAAAGAAATCTGGAATAGTATCAAAGTGATGATGAAAAAAAGATTTTTTTTTTAAATTTCAACACCCTGTATCTTAAAATCTATGCTCTTGCGGACCTATGTCCATATGAACTTTTTGTCTTAAAATCATCCAAGGATTATCACCCTTAAGTATCGGCATTCAGTTAATGAACACCCTGTATAACGTGTCCAAGATAAGGAGGGCCAGTACATGATGGTGGCCCGAAGAAGACGTTCTAAAATTTAATTACGCCATCTTAAAAAGGGGAAAAAGTGTCTGTGAGAAAGTGCCATTTATTTTGAAAAATCTTTTGTTATAAACTCAGCAAAAGAATTAACAACGTTTCAAAAAATTCGTTTTTTCCGGATTTTTTCCGGATATCTCCGGAACTACTAGGAACTTTTTTATTTTTTTACTAGAAAACGGTTTGCCGGAGAGAAAAAAGTCAAGAAAGCTATTTTGTTGGAAGTTGAAAAAGGTTTTGGGAAAATGTATTATTGTTCGATGAAGCGCTGATCGATTTGTGATTGTTCTACGAACAGACCTCATGTGTTCCCTATCCCAAATTTCTTATTCATATCCTCTATATTTGCTGTAGAAGTAGTGACCAGTTGATCTGGGACACCCTGTAGTTCTGATTTTTTCAAAAATAAGTCTCTATGTTGTTTCTGAAAGAATGGTATACTCGGCCACCAAAATATATATCGCCTCGTAATACCGTCAGATGTTGAAAATTGAGAGCTTGCGTGTGCGAAGACATGGCCACCCCCAAAGTTACTACTTTCAGGGGTTGGTACACTTGAGATAAGGAAGCAATTCACAAAGTTTCACGACTGTATGTATCACTTTGAAAATACCACGGTGTACTGGGGACTATAGCTCATTAGAATTTGTTTATGAGATCAATATTAACTAACCAGGTAACTAACTATTGAGCATGTACTTTCGAAACAAAACCAATTTGATAATTTCATCAAACACAAGCTTTTTTAACAAACCCCAACAGATTATGAAATAATACTTTCCATGTAAAATTTTTTGTTCTAGCGACCTTGAACGTTAATCTGAAAAAGTGAATGATTTTTATTGGATGAGTCACTGATAATCCTACGAAACATTGAAACGCCAAAAGCCTACGTGACAAAATATAATTATTGTTTGCCTGCGGCTACTCAGAAAGAAATTATGAACATATAACATCAGAGTTACAATATTTCTAAAGTTTATATTTGCTGACCAGGTTTGATTCTACGTTACAAAGTCTAAAAAAAAATACAATAGACAGGGTTGTCCGGTAGCTCATAACTTCAGCATTCGATACTGTGGTCGGCTGCAATGTACTTTCTGAGTGGAATTGGGAAAGTAAAATAATATTTTATACATACCATACAAACAAATAATAATAATTGATTGTATCAACATAAACCACTTTAGATGAAGGTTTATTGTTTATATCGTCTTTGTAGTTTTTCATATCCGGATACCTAATAATGACCTTATCGAATGAATATCAAGAAAGAGGAGAGGTCAGGGGTGCTGGGTAAGTTTGGGTTAGTTGGGGTATTAAATTTCGGGTGAAAATATTGTGGGATGACGAATTTTGTTAAAAATATGTTTTTTAACTGAGCAGGAAACTCTTGTGTGATTCAGACTATACCGGGGACTATACCTATCAAAGGAAATCATTTTATCATGTGCCTTGAAGTATTTCTTGATTTGATACGTATGTGTAGCAGCATTGTTAGATTTCTTAATATGATGATGTTTTTGTTTTTCTAACTAATGTTGATTAGTGATGATATCTAAGGAATATCATAGGAAAAAAGCAATAATGGTGAAGATGTGCGTTGATGAACTACATGATAAAATAAAACATAGTCTTAATGAGTACAAGTTGATTAACATTGAAATTTGAAATCATACCAATAAAACATTGTCGTCGTGCGTCTTCAAAACCATAAGTAGTAGTTCTCCTAAAGACATATCAATGAGCCTTTCTAGAGGGTCTCCATGCAAAATATTTGGGTGATTATCCATTGTAAAATTGGAGATTTGTGGAACACACAAGTCTGAAGTAAGTGAGCAGCGAGCAGGTACTTATGAGAAAATTATACAATAATTCTAATCCATCAAAAGTAGAAAGGTCAAGAATGTAAAAACGGTGATAACGTTTCAAATCTTATCAATACTGGAAAATATTCACCTAATTGTGGTGGGTTGACCCTTACTATAGAATAACTTATAAGACAAGATTTTATTGATCAGCTAAGCAATCAAACTATTTGAATTTGAACTTAAAGAGATATCAGGCGATTTATTTTGACCAATCCACTTTTATGGATTTGTTTGGTTATGTTCGAATGTTCGATTGTGTTGAGGTTGGATCCTTTCATAGCTGATCACTTTTACGTGACAGCGTTGCTAGTTGCTACCAGGTTGCTACCAAAAGTCTACACTCCTATGGTACGCTTTGTTTGTCCATAACTGGATATTTTTCCGAATAAAGCTTGTCGTTTATTCAAATACAAAGCAAGTCTTTATGGTGGCGAATAAGAAATGTTTGTAGATGCCAAAGTTAAAAAGAGCACCAATAATTATTCATAAGTAGGTATAATGTAGATATTAAAGTTGCGGGATCAACGCAATAGGTATAAACCAGTTTCCTTTAATCAAATACGTCAACAACTAAATAATATCAAACCACCTGAGCTTCAAGTTGAATCTAAAATTGATTTATGAATTACTGTTTCGTCAAACGTTCTATGGAACACGCAATTAGGGCTTTTGTGCGCACAAATGCTCGATTGCGGGCACATCCGAAGACGAATCAGTGCAAATCAAACGGACATAAATATTTTTTTTTTGAATTTTATGTCCGTTTGCTCTGCACAGATTCGTCTTAGATGCTTAGATGTTAGTGTGGAGCTCGAAACTTCATCACCTCTGCAAACGGGCATAATTCTTTTATTATGCAACTTTGATGTAGGTGATTTTTAGTATATCATCAATTTCTTTTGACGCTGTTTGAATCAATGACTCATCAACTTTGAAAAAACTTTCTATACAGGGTGTCCCGAAATTAGACGTCAATATTTCAACCACGTATTCCACACCCCAAAATAGAAAAAAAACTTTTTTATAAATAAGTATCCACAGACTCTTTGTTTTCAAGAAACAGAGGGGGATAAAGGTGAAGACCTGATGACGGTTTTTCGTGAATATTTTGGAGATCTGTTAAGATAATTGGGTAAAATTTTGTACAATCCAATCACCAACTTTTTTACGCTCTACGTAATGAATGGAAACTTAGTATTGTATTACCTTCATTGCTACATGTGCCCTACATTTTTTGGTTATTGATTTTCAGTAGTTTTGCCAGCACAATTTCAAAATCTAGAGTTTTTTTATATATATAAGGTATTCTTCTCCTACCTCGCTGGGACGCACCAATTTCGAGAAAAATGCATTTGAAAATCCTATTACAAAAAAATTGCATATACCGAAACTCTCAGCAGGTTTACCTGTGACAAGACATTTTTCACTAAAATCATTGTGTAAAGATTTTCAAATGCGTTTTTCTCGAAAATGGTGCGTCTCAGCGAGTTATAACAAGAGTACCTACCTCATCTATGTAAAAACTTCAGATTTTCAAAATTTTTAGGCAAAACTACTAAATATCAACAACCAAAACATTTGGGGCCTATATATTTTTCTCAAACCCGTCTCTGTATATCCCACTCATAAAGGGTAAACAATATAGTGAGTTTTTGTTCATAATATAGAGTGTAAAAAGTACAGTTAACTGTACCAAATTTTATTCAATTTGCTTAACAGGTTTCGAAAATATCTACAAAAAACCTTCATCGGGTCCTTGAACACCCTGTATTTTGATAACAAAGAGTTTGTGGATACCAGTTTATATGAAGTTTTATTTCTATTTTGGAGCGTAGAAAACGTGGTTGAAATATTGACGTCTAATTTCGGTACACCCCACGCAACTTGCGCTTTCCCTAGCTTGGGTGAATGCCAGATCGTCGATGTCTCATTCTCGATTCTACAAAAGCTTGAAAGGGGAAAGGGGAAAAGGTTGACGAAGGCTGAACGGAAAGTGTACGTAGCAAGTTTAGGAGCCACAATAATACTTTTACATGCAGTGTGGCCCGTTTAATTCGGGTCATCTGAAAGAAAGTTTAGCAATTATGCGGTTTGGTTGGAGTTTTCTTTAAATATTGATCTTGCATGACTTACTACATTTTTTCAGCAAAAATGACCTCGGTCATTCAAAATTCAAGACCCACTGTTCCAGTTTATGGAAAGTATAAACCATATCAGATTATCCACTTGATTCAGCATCGTTTAAAACGGGCCTATTATACTAACCAAGCTTTATCAAGAAATCTTAATTTATGAAGTTCAATCAGGTGGCAGTCTTGCTCATAATGCTCGTTTAATAAAGAGACCGGGCCCGGACGTATTTAATCATTCTTCACAGTCACCGGACGATTAGGGAAAATAAAGCAATTTCATTGGTTGATCCAAGCATGGCGGCATATCGCAGACCATCTTATATCTATCACTGTGAACACCATGACATTTTCTTTTTTTCGGTACATATTTGGGGGTATAATAATCATTCATCCTAATACAGTGGAGCGTGGATTATCACTTACACATTACACACAACCATTTGAATGATTGGAAGATTTGTTTTACTTTGAAAATTAACCCATGAAAAGCAAAAGAGCTGCATGGCGTGGATTCTGTGGGGAGATAGAATCTCTCTCAGAATCGACTAGTAGCCCAGTAAGGTTGTCGTCGGCTTATAGATTTTGGCAAAAAAAATTCCAAACAGAATGATATTTTCAAGGATGCTTGTGGACTGCCTCCTGAGCATCCAACCAAAAAATTTGACTTGAAGTCCTGGTACGTTATGCGCTGAAGAGGTGGTTTCCTAAACATTGTTTTAGAGCAAAATGACCTAAATAAAAGTAATAGAAAACCAAGAACTGAACAACTTTGCCTTATAAAACTTTTTGACAGCTTTAACATTTTTGATGAGTTACAGTTGGTTACAGCGCATCAAATGACAAAATTCCGCTGGTAACAGGGGTGGTGTCAGAAACATTTTTTTAGGGATCATGAAAAAAGTTATGTAGAAAAGTTGTTCAGCCTTTGATTCTCTGAAACTTTCAAAGAGGTACTTTTTTGTAAAAAGATATTACTAAAACCACTCCTTTTGACAGTTTTTTTTTGACATTTGATGCGCTGTAACTCGTTTGTTGCGCCCCCACCTTTACCATTACCATTATTTCCAACCCATAAACTGCACCTCCCAAAAAGAATAATTCCCAAACTTTAGGATAAGGAACTTGGTAAATTGATATTATAATTTTTTCGGTTGTTAGTATATCTGTAAATGATTATTGTCTGCGACAATCATGCAACAGGTGTTTGTATAATTAAGATCAGAGATTGTTTTTTGGCAGCAATAGTTAGTCTCTAGATCAGAGATGGTCTATTGTTTTTAAGAGTAATTAACCAGAATTTAAAAAATATGAGCAGTTCTCGTAAATAACGATAGTGAGTTACCCAAATCATTTGAAAATAAAATTGTACCATCTAATAGTCCAAAATACAAGACAGTAACATATAAAGATATTTGATGAAATAAACAATTGGATAAGGGATATAGAACGCCGGTCTGTGGGCGGCTAATAGTTTCGAACAGTAGGTTTCGAACACAAATCTTGCTCTTTTTTCAGGAACATACTTCGTATCTATGATCATGCGGATTGCATCACATTCGAATTGTATTCGGATATTGACCTGATGCGTAATTAGTTAATTTTTGAAATTAACTACTCGAAGTCATTTCGTTTGCGCTCGCTTTTGATTGGAATTTATTTTCTCATTATTAATATGGAATCGCTGTTACCTCGGCTGTAACAGTCTGCTAATGTGTTGAATATGGAATGATTGTTTCAAAATCTTTTATTACTTAATTATTACCAATGAAAGCATAAATTGACGAGGTAAGATCCAAAAGGGTCCAAGTTGCAAAATCAAGAACCAATAAGCAGTGCTCTTGGATCGTTTTTAGATTCCGCAAATTTTTAGCTACATATCGGATTTTGCACTTGACTCATTTCTTAAAAAATAGTCACTTGAACCCTTTTGGTTCTTACCCCTTCGATTCTACGAATTTCGCAAAGTAAATTTAGTGGGGTGATTCCTGAGGCATTTTTATGATAAAATGTGTTTGATTTGTCAAAAAATGCTTACTAAAGGGTTGCGCCACATCTGAGGAACTCATCTGAACCCTATAGACAGTTTTCTCAATATTTTTGAAACCGCCCACATCAAGTTATTGTAATTTGTACCTTGGACTGCATAAACTTTTGACATCAACTAAGATTCTGAGCTCAAGATTTGTATTCTATCAGAGACGGGTTTGAGGGTGGAGGTATAACCACATTTTTCAATGAAGATTTTTTCGACAAATATTTCGGAACTAAAAATACCGTCTTCAGGAATCATCCCCCTAAAAAACCTATGCAGAAGAAGTGGAAAATATCATGAAGCCCTTCTTCATTCCTTTCACTACTACCTATCTAAAATCAGAGAGTACTATGAGTAAGTGTATTGTTTATCGTGAAAAAAATGGATCAAATCTCAATTGGGATTGTAAAATCAGTTTTTTTTTATATTGAACCTAAATATTTTTGAGAACAAAAATAATTAGGTACTCATTGGATATAAAAACATCATCTAGCATCACGGTGTATTTTTTCGAAATTGTCAAAAAAAAACAGAATAAAAAAAGGAAGAAGAAGATGAGGTTAGAGATATTTATTACAACATATTTTTGATATATGTATCTGCAAACAGTTCAAATACGTTCATCCCTGACCGTTTGATTCGTGAGTCCTAAAAACTGATGCTTGTCTAAATAAAGGGCGTTAAAAAGTATCGTCTCTAATGTGAAAAAAATTCTGGTCTTTTTTTAGGTTGTTATAGCGCATGCTTGACTTTTAAGTTTATTAAAGCATCCATTTTTGTGAACTAGAACCAACCAAAACTTGTGTGTTTTTACTGTTATATTTGCAAAAGAAGATTGTCGTTGAAAATCGTCGTTCATTGGAACAGATTACATTAATCAGAATTATAATGTAACATCAGAAATCAACCAACTATACACAGTCTTCTGTTTTTTAGCTGACTGCTTCGATCACCCTAACTTGTCAAAAAACACTCAGTCCTTCAGAACTCTTATGAACATCCTCTAAATTAGCTCATTATGGTAAAAGTTATAATAAATATTGTGTGACAACATTTACCAACGACGTCTTGCTATTAGGTCGTTTGTTTTTACACAAAATTACATATGTTGAATAAGTTCGTATATTTCAGTTCGTGTTCGTAATATTACGAACATAAATTTCACGAGTGCGAATTGTTTCACTCGTTCGGGAATAGCACAATCGCATACGAAAAACGTTTACTTCCGCATACGTAACTCATTCGAACGAACTCCAGAATTCCAGCCTTTGGAACTCAATGGAATGTTCGTAATTCAAATCCTAATGGTATAAATATTACATGCTCGTAAGTTCACCTTCTCAAGATTGATGATTAAGTGGATACTTTTATTTAAAATTTGTGTGCCATCATAGTTTATTTATGAACGTGGAAAATGATAACAATAAACGAGGTCTTTCAAAAAATTCTGACTGTCGTCTATTTTGATCAAAATAAAGAAAACTATTTTTTTTTTCAAACGTCAGTAAAACGGACATTTTTCGACTGAGTATCGGCCGCAAAGCAAGCCTGCTATGACAACGAAACACGGGGCTCTGTTTTAACATATACCGCTTGAATTTGAGTGCACTACACTGCGTTTCAAAATTATAAAATGGGGAACTTGCCCATTTTTTGTATTGTATCAAGGTGTATCAAGGTGTGTCCAAAAACACCGTATACATATCCACACTTGAATCGCACTATATATAGTTATTTTACAATACGCGAGGTTTTTGAAAACGTCACAGTCACCATATGATTGGTCGTGGCCGAATTTGATATTCAAACAAACATTTGATTCTGTATTGTGTGAGTTTGAAATCAGTGTTTGTGTTTAATTTGGACTTCTTTGGACTATATTTTTGGGTGTATTACATATATCGTCACAGAAACCTAGCGTTTAGACCGTGGAAGTGTTGACGTCACTGTCAGATGACATATGAAAAGAGACATTGCTTTAACGAAGCGAAAACGTGCTTTTAAGCTTTCAAAAAGCCAATACTTCTCCTCTCAGGATTCCTAAGGTACCATCAAGATCCATTTTAAAAACATGCCCACTTTCAAAACTTGTTTTACCTTTTTTGAGGACAGATAATTCGTCTTTGAATTTTTCAAAAATATCACTTAATCGGACGGTAACCAACATTCGCAAATATGAACTATTGCACAATATACTTTTATTTCATATTGTACCGTAAAGTATCATTTACCGGACCCAAAACCAGTCCGGTAAATGATACTTTACATCATCAGAGACTGTAAAAAAAATTACTTGACTACTCCAAAAATGACATTTTGCATCATCAAAGACTGTGAAATTGCATTGGTAACATGGTAACACGGTTTGGCTGGCGCCAAACACGATATTTTCGTTCGCTGTTTTATCTACACGGAAGATTTTGCGCCATTCGCAGAAAGCCTCAAACTCCTTTTGATACCTTTCCGCCGATTTGCGCTTCGCAGCTTTTATGCAAAATTTGATCCATTTTGCAACATGTTCACTTAACATAAACGGTTGGTAAGGTATATCAGATTATAGGACAAACATAAGTTGTTACATGGTCTGGCTGGCGCCATCTCATGGTACGAATGTGAGGTGGACTGCCACCCTAAGTGTGTGGTTTGAGAAGAAAGCACTTTAAACCGATTAAAAATAGTTATTACAGTATGAAACAAAACAATGTACGATACACAGCCGTTAAATGTCATTAAACTACTCGTCTAGATATCCTAGACTCGGCTCCTTCGTCGCCTCGTCCATAAACATCTTGACTCGTAACTCGTAATTTAAAGAGTCATTTACCGCCTCAGTAACGTGAATAACTATTATACTCTTCAACTTTAGCTTTAAAATGCTTATTGAGGCTCAGAAAATTATTTTAGATAGAATAAGCTAGTGAATCACGATAAACCAAATGGCCGAAAAGTTTGTTTTTACTCAAAATAGCTGTCAGTGACGTCACACTTCCACGGTCTATCAATGATCAAAGTTGACATCGACGCTGAGAAAATTCAAACGAAAAAAAAAAGCGCGGGAAAGTTTTGACTTCATAACGCGTATCTTTGGCAACCGCCATTTGAATGTTTGAAGTCTAGGTGACATTGAGACAGTTTATTTCATAGTTTTTCAAAAAAAGAGGATGATATTATAAATATTGCACTCTGCTGCAGGTCGCAGTGTAGGTACTATACAGGGTGTTTCATTAATATTGCGAAAACATTCAGGGTGAGTTTCCCCACTTAAAAATAATAAGAAAACTTCATATAAAGGTGTGTCCAATAAGAAAACTTCATATAAAGATGTGTCCGGAAATGCTTCGTTACAGAGCTACAGGGTGTTGAAGTTTTATTTTTATTTTTGTTTTTTCTAAATAATATTTGAAGCAATGTCTATATTTCAATAAAAATCGGTATTTGAGGGTTTCTTTTTATGCGGAATTCGAATTTTATCTCAGTTTGGCTATCAAGTATGCCTTTTTTGCATAAAAATAAAGGAGAAATATGTTTCTTTACTCAAATATGTCATACGGTTACGTCCAAAAAAGTTATGGCTGTACATGTCAGGACAAATGAGTGTAGGTGGCGCCCTCTAGAAGTTAGAGCCAAACTGAGATAAAATTCGAATTCCTTATAAAAAGAAACCCTCAAATACCCATTTTTATTGAAATATAGACATTGGTTCAAATATTATATAGAAAAAACAAAAATAAAAATAAAACTTCAACACCCTGTAGCTCTGTAACGAAGCATTTCCGGACACACCTTTATATGAAGTTTTCTTATTATTATTAAGTGGGGAAACTCACCCTGAATTTTTTCGCAATATTAATGAAACACCCTGTATAATAATTCAACTTTGAAATTTCCCAACAACTTTTAATTCGCGTGCCTGATGACGAAAATCGGCAAACAAAATTGCTAGGAGTATGCAGAAGAAATGTGGAGAATATCTCATTGAAAAGCAGTGCTATTCATGTATGTAGAGATCAATATTAATGTAAGCATCATGGAAAAAATACCAATAATTGTTTTTTTTTTTAGAGATGTTATTCTTAGGTACGTAGCACCTCGCATATTACATAATATTACAAATTAAAAAAATGGACCTTGTTATTTTATTTTACCAGTATTTCCGGCGATGAGGTATACAAAAGGAAAAATGGACCAAAACTTTAATTTCTCTAGCAAAAGTCATTCTTTAAAAGAATAATGTTTGCTTACTGAAGAAAAACAATTGTCGATGGAAAAAAAACAAATTTTATACAAGGTCTTTGAGAAGTCGAAAAATCAATTTGTTTCAAGAGATAACTACCTACAGTCTGTTCATGGCTTTCCTGCGGTTACGTCATACTTTTCCGTCTCTCTCTTATACATTGAAAAAAAATCACGTACGGCTGGACGAGGGTCTTTCGGATCAATTTCACAAATGTCACATGTGGAGCGATCATTCTACGACATACTGCCAAACGTCAAATACTGTGACGTGACCGCAAGAAAGCCATGAACAGACTGTATGTACATTCATAATATATATTCAGAAGTTTTTAGCAAAGATGTAACTTTAAACATTCTATTGGTTTACAGTGTTAATAATGGACCAAAGAAGACATTTTTTTTTTTATTCCCAAATATGTAGGTATTTCGAAGAAGCGGCAAATATTAATACTCTTAGCGCCGGTACTTTCACCTTCAAATAAGCGCTATTTGTCAAATAACTATCCGTCAGAGTATCACATCGATCAATCATTATCTGACGGATAGTTATTTGACAAATAGCGCTTATTTGAAGGTGAAAGAACCGGCGCTTAACGTGATACGACAAATATAATAAAATAAGCCAATACCTAATTATTAGTGATTATAAGTTAAAATATGTAAACCAATCGATACCACACCATCATATTTATTTAACAAGCAACATTTTATTTAAAAATGACTTTCTCGAGAAATAAAAATTTTGGTCCATAATTTGTCCTTTTGTATACCTCATCGCCGGACATACTGTATACTGGTAAAATACAATGAAAAGGTTCATTTTTTTAATCTGTCTGTAGTAATATGTACCCGAGAATCAAATCTCTCAAAATCTAAAAACACAATAATTAGGTATAATGGTATTTTTTGTCAAAATACATACACACATTAAAATGATCTCCACATACACATAAATAGCACTGATTTTCAACAATTCCCCTCATTGCTTCTGCATGCTCTAAGCAGTAACTTTATTCGCCGCTTTTTGTCATCATGCACGCGAATGAAAATTTGTCTCTAAATTTCAAAGTTGAATTTGAACACAGCGGCATAATGCGGTAAGCCTGCCATACGTCCCGTATTATACGGGACTGTCCCTTATTTCGAAGATCATGTCCCGCGTCCCCAAAAGTTTTGTCGGGACGTGCAAATGTCCCATATTCTCTGATACTATGATATTTCTCTATTTTTTATAGAAAGCATAAGATATGAATCGACCAAAATTTCGATGATTGCGGGTTTGCGTCTAGTCTCCGCGTATAGTGTGATTTGATAGTTCGGCCAGAATAGTCGGAGGTTTTTGTCGTTACCAAATTGCTTGTTTCGCGTATTTATTATTTTCAAACTGACAACCTTAGACTATATTAATAGTTTTGGTCCAAGGTCTAAACGGAAGTGTCTGTTTTGATCTCATTTAAAAAAAAAAATATGCGTTTTTGAGGTAACTAGGGTCGGTTGGTTGGCACCCCCTGTTACTTCGCCGTAACAAGAAATAAGTCTTTATTTCAATTGAATTCAATATTAATCTTTTTATGAGAATCTATTTTGTCAAATCTCACAATTTTTTTATCAATGACAACCACTGTCAAAAGGTACTGATGGTACTAATTAATAATAATAAAACATGTTAACAAATTCTACATTTAGGACATAACATTTCTCCACCCCGTAAAAGAGACTTTTACAACTTCTGTTCTATTCCTCATCATTCGAGATTTCCAGGCGGCAAATCTTGGTCACTGGTCGTCTGTATACTGCATCTTTGGTTTTGATGTCGACTACTCTAATTCGTCCGTCAACTCCTGGATAAGTTTTGAGGATTCGTCCGAGCCTCCATGAGTACCTTGGTGTATTTTCATCAACCAGTGTCACAATATCATCAATTTTTAGAGGTCGCGAGTCTTTGTTCCAAGTATTTCTTTTATTAAGTGTGGGTAGATATTCTCTTGTCCATCTTTGCCAAAAGGATTTTATCAACATCTGGCATTTTCTCCATTCCCGCCGAAGACTTTTCCCTTCAATATCTCCTTGGAGTAAGGCATCAATATTTGACCAACCCATAAGAAAGTGATTAGGTGTTGAGCGTTTAGGTCTTTAGGTCATTTGGATCAACTGATACTTTTGTGAGGGGTCTGGCATTAATTATATTTTCTACCTCTACCATGAGTGTTTGTAGCGTCTCTTCCCGTAGTGACTGACAATGCAATATCTTGCCTAGAGTCTTCTTAACAGACCCTATTAATCGTTCCCAGGCTCCACCCATATGAGGCGCTCCAGGTGGATTGAAGTGAAAGTCTATTCCTTTGGTTGTAGCGAGATTGATGATTTTTCGTTTTTCCAAATTTGCAAGTTCTTCTCGAAAATGTCGGCTAGCAGATCTGAAATTTGTCCCGTAATCACAATAGATATTCTTTACAAAACCTCTTCTTGCTACAAATCGTCTTATGGCCATGATTGCTGAGTCAGTATTCAAGGAACTTGCTATTTCCAAATGAATGGCTCGGACTGCCATACACGTGAAGACTACCCCATATCTTTTTTCTGTTCTTCGGCCAATGACAACTTGTATAGGGCCAAAAAAATCCATTCCCGTATTTGTGAATGCTCTCTCTTCACTAGTAACTCTTGGTTCAGGTAATTGTCCCATGATTGGTGGTTTAGGTCTAGCTCTCTCGTTCTTGCAGACTTGGCAATTTTTGAAAACTGATTTTACCGCTGCTCTCCCATTAATGATCCAAAACTTTTGTCGAAGATCATTAAGCACCGTTTCTAAACCTCTGTGACCAAATTTTTCGTGATAATGATGTATTAAAAGTTTCGTGTATCGATGCTTTGGGCACAGAATTATGGGATGCTTTGCTTCTTCCATCGTAGTCATTGACAAACTTGTCCTACCACTCATGACTACTACTCCGTTTGACAAGATTGGATTCAAATTAGCCAATCGGTTATTTTTGTCCAAAGGCTCCTTACTTTTCAATTTTCCAATTTCTTCCGCAAACCTTTCATTTTGTGTACTTTTAATCCAAATTTGTTCAGCCTTGGTCAATTCTTCTACTCTTAATTCAGATGAAAAATGTATTTTCAATTTATTCTTCTTTGCCGACATCAAATTTTCAAATCTCAAAATCCAGCCTGTAGTTCTTATAAGTCTGGTCCATTTCGAGAATCTTGTTATGTCAGGCAAATTTCTCAGAGACTCCGTGATAATCATTACTCTTTCATTTGAGAATTCTTTTCTTAACTCTAAAATATCCTCACTAACTTCAAATTTCTCGATATTTTCGGAAGGCCAATAATTTTCGGACATTTTTAAAAAATCTGGTCCATGAATCCACTGGTTGGAAATAACTTTATCTTTTTTCGTTTCACTTCTGGTTGCCTCATCCTCTACGTTTAGCTCTCCAGGTACCCATCTCCAGTCCATACAATCTGTCAACTCCTGAATCTCTCCAATCCGATGAGCAATGAAAGGCTTAAATCTTCTACCATCACTTCTAACCCAAGATAGAACACATCTCGAATCAGTCCAAAAAATTGTTCTTGCGATTTTCAATTCCAAATATTCTCGAATCGTCTTATTGAGTCTGCTAGCCATTAAAGCTCCTTGTAACTCCAGCCTAGGTATAGAAAGTGGTTTTATTGGTGCTACTCTACATTTTCCAGCTACTAAAGATACTTGGACGTTTTCGCTTAACAATACCCTTAGATAAGCAACACAAGCAAATGCTTTTTCACTGCTATCACAGAAAATATGTAGCTGTATCTCATCAGCTCTTGGAATACCTATTGAATAACATCTTGGAAAGGTTACTGTTTCAATTTTTTGTAGATCTTTGTACCATTTTTGAAATGCTTTCTCGTGATAATCTGGAAGATTCACATCCCAATCTAAACCTGCTCGCCAAATTTCCTGCATTAAAATCTTTCCACTGGTTGTGAAACAGCTGATTAACCCTAAAGGGTCGAAAAGTGACATAATAGTTTTCAAAACCAACCTCTTTGTTATTACGTGGTTTTTGATGTCAATCTTTTGTATTTTGAACAGGAACTCATCTTTTTCAGCATCCCACCACATACCTAGAACTCTATGTTGATGATCCTTGTCTAAACTTTTTGACAAAGCTAGAAGTTCAGGAGATAACTTTTTTCTAATAAAGTCTGAGTTGGTCACCCAGTTGACAATCTCAAATCCTCCCAAGTTTAGCACTCTGCGAACTTCTAAAATTTTCTCAAGAGCTTTCTCTTCTGTATCTTCAGAGTCCAAATAGTCATCAACATAGAATTTTTCAGTAATAGCCTTCTCAATAGTGACATCTGGAGAAAACTCTTTTGCAGTAGTATTTTTCACAAATTGAGCACATACAGGTGAACATGTGGCACCAAAAGTCATTACTATCATTTCGTATACATCAGGCATCCTATTCTCAAAATTTCTCCAAAGAAAACGTTGGGAGGTTCTATCTTCTTTCTTGATTCTGACTTGATGAAACATCTCACGTACATCTCCTGAATATGCTATTTTATTCAATCTAAAATTGAATAAAATTGCAACTAAAGATTTTAAAAGATCCGGTCCAGGCAATAAATTGTCGTTCGAGCTTACTCCTTCGAATTTCGCTGCTGCGTCAAAAACAATTCTGATTTTCCCTGGCTTGTGTTCGTTTTCCACAGCAAAATGCGGAAGATGTTCATGTTCTTGGGTGATTGACAGCAACTTCTTTTGGACTTAATTTTCTGGCATAATTTTTTGTAATATAACTTTCAATTTTTTCCTGATATTGTTTAGCTAGATTTTCATTTCTTTTACATTTTCTTTCGACACAATTGAGCCTAGCCTCAGCCATTTTCCGATTATTTGGTAGTGTAATGTTATCATCTTTCCATAGCAATCCAATTTCGAAATGATTATCTTGTGTCTTTGATATGGTGTTCTTCATAATGTTTAAAGCTCTTCTTTCTTCGATAGTTAATTTGATTTCTGTATGTGCCACTCCAAATGATTCTGTGGAGTAACTATCTCTTATAAGTTTTAAAATCTCTGATTCCTCAGATTGGAGATTGTCACAGATGTGCAATACTGTTGCATGATAAGATGACTCTTGAGATGGTGAGGACATACCAAATCCATGTAGGATGGTCACATCCTAACTTACTTTTTGATGCCACTGGTAATTCGGGTGCTACATACCTAATTTGTTGAGGAACGATCAGATTAATATTGTCCTGACCAATAAGTAATGATGGTCTCTGTCTGCAATAATCATCTATTGGAAGATTCGTCAAATGTGACACATTTCTCAATTCATCCATACAAACTGTTTGCTCTGGTAGTGATAGATCTTTTACAGTGCGTACATTCTTGATCATGAACATTTTGGCATTTTTCATGGTTCCTGATATGGATATATCCATCTTCTGAGAGGTATCTTCGCAAAATGTTATTTTATTGGTCCATTGTAAACAGAGAGGCTCTTTCTCTCCTACCAAACCAAGCTTTTCTGCCACTTCTCCTTCCAATAAAGTGACTGTAGAGCCTTCATCGCACATTGCAAGAATCTGTTTCTGTCCACACGGTCCAAATAAGGTTACTGGGATCATTCTCAGCAAAACTTTTGATCTGTTACCATGTATAGAGAAGTTTTTCTGTGTTTCAATGTTGATTGAAGCCGAGTTCTGATTTTCAGATGTAGGTCTGTTTGTCTTGTGTAGAAGTGGGTGATGAAATCTCCGACAGTCGTTGATATTGCACGAAATCTTTTGACGACAGTTAGCTTGTCGGTGATTTCTTCTCAGACATTTGAAACATAGCTTTTTCTCAGTCACCTTCTTCCACCTAGTATCTACATCGTCTTTCACCATTTGAGGACAGTTTTTTTCCCCATGAGATTGTTTTTCACAATAATTACATTTCTTAGAAATTTGTTCCTCTGAAATGCTAAATAGTCGCTCATTCTTTTTCGTATTTATTGGATAATTTGATTTTGGGAAGGAAATGTAGCTGACAGCGTTTGCAATATCTTCCAAAAATTTAGCAAATTTCAATAGATCCACCTGGCCACTATGTTGAACAACAAATTCATCCCATTTCAGTTTCAAAAATTCGGGAAGTTTACAGTTCAAGTCTTTCAATAGTTGAGGATTTGTGACATGCCCTGTATAACCTAGTGTTGTCATTGTAGCGACAAGATTTGAGACTTGATTAGAGAACTTGATCAACTGTTCGATACTTGAATCCTTAATGACAGGCAAAACTCTGATTTTCGAAACCATCGATTCTACAATATGGTCAGGTCTTCCAAAACGCATTTTTAGAGTATTCATGATAATTTCAACTTTTGCCCTAGCCAATAACATGCCTGATACTGTCTCTTTAGCTTCACCTCTGAGACATTGTTGGAGTTTAATCAGAATTTCTTCATCAGAATAGTTACAAAGTAGTCTAACTGTCTCGAAATGTTTATAGAACATTGGCCATTCATCAGGATTCCCATAAAATATCGGAAAATCTCTGGATATGGTTTGTCGGGCAAGTATATTTTTATTTTGAACTGCATTATCTGTCATAGAATCTCTAGCTGTAGTGGCTTTCAGAATTTTTGAAATAGTGTCACAAAGAAGCTTTATATCGGTATCTTGCTTACCTGGGTGGCAGGTAGTTACCTGGGTATCATCACCAATCATTTCACTCGTTGATTTCATCGCAGCTCCATTCAAGTTTCCCATATTAAGAGATGTATCACTTTTCTCATCTTGAAAAAGGGATCTCGCGCACTCCGGCATGTCTGGATTAGCTTGTACAGTCTGCTGCACCCATTCTTCTGTCATTTTATTGCTGGACACGCTACCATGATCCTCTACCATGACCTCGACCATGACTGATGGTAGAAGGCTTCTTGTTTCTGAAGATGATCTACTGTTCTGTCTGATTTCTGCTTTTCTCAACTCACTTTCCATTTCCAGCAACATCATCTCATTTTCAATCTGCTTTCGTTTTATTTCTAGCTCCTGACGCCTTTTCTCTTCCTCAATCTCAAGTCTTTGCATTTGTAAACTAACTTGTGACCTTCCAGAACTCATCTGTCCACGGATTTCCATAATGTCTTTTCTCGTAGATGTCCTGCTGGCCACTTCTTGGGTGTTCACATCTTTCAAAAACTCTTTGTGAAGATTTGGCATAGTCGCTACACTCAAGTCTGAGTTTCCATTTATCATTCCAGTTCCATTTGGCATAGTCGCTACACTCAAGTCTGAGTTTCCATTTATCATTCCAGTTCCAAAATTTTTCGGCCAGGTATAATTTCCTGACAATCGTCGGACTCCTGCAGTGCTTCTCTTTGGTCTTTCATTGTCCATCACGTCGGGGTCACCAAATTGTTACTTCGCCGTAACAAGAAATAAGTCTTTATTTCAATTGAATTCAATATTAATCTTTTTATGAGAATCTATTTTGTCAAATCTCACAATTTTTTTATCAATGACAACCACTGTCAAAAGGTACTGATGGTACTAATTAATAATAATAAAACATGTTAACAAATTCTACATTTAGGACATAACACCCCCCACTGAATATACCTCAAATCTGATTTTATTTTTGATTTGCACACCTTTTGCACAGTTTTGCACAAGCAATCAGAAATTTTGCACACCTATACCCATAAGTAAATATGAGGAGATTCAGGTGGGGTGCCAACTTAACGCTGGAACCCCCCACTCGACTTTTTATTTTTTTTTTTGAGGCAATCGATAGTACTGGTTTTGAAACTTTTGCACAGTGGCGTACGCCGAGTAAAACGTTACTCAAAATATCAATCTGGCACCCCCACTGAACTTTCTGGATATTTTTTTCATGTCAATTGATAGTACTAGTTTTGCACAGCCAAAATGAACTTTTGCACAGAGGCGTCCGCCAAGTAAAACGGACCTCAAAATGTCAGCATAGCTCCCCCCACTCAACTTTTCGAATATTTTTTAATGACAATCAAAAGTACTAGTTTTGCACAACCAAAACAAACTTTTGCACTGTGACGTACGCCAAGTAATACGTTTCTGAAAACAGCAATCTAGCACCCCCACTCCACTTTTCGAATATTTTTTTATGGCAATCAATAGTACTAGTTCTGCACAGTTTTGCACAAACGAGACAAACTATTGCACAGTGACGTACGCCTTTGTAATACGTTTCTCAAAACATCAATCTAGCATCCCCCACTCAAATTTTCGAATATTTTTTTATGGCAATCAATAGTACTGGTTTTGCAGAGTTTTGCACAACCAAAACAAACTTTTGCACAGTGACATTCACCGAGTAATACGTCTCTCAAAACATCTCCGACACCTCCCACTCATTTTTTGGGATATTTTTTTATGGCAATCAATAGTACTGGTTTTGCACAGTTTTGCACAACCAAAACAAACTTTTGCACAGTGACGTACGCCGAGTAATTCGTTTCTCAAAACATCAATCTGGCATCCCCCACTCAACTTTTCGAATATCTTTTTAATGGCAATCAATAGTACTCGTTTTGCACAGTTTTGCACAACCAAAACGAACTTTTGCACAGTGGCGTACGGAAAGCAATACGTTTCTAAAAATCGTAAATTAGCACCCTTCCTCGTCAATATTTTGAACTTATTTTATAGTTGTATGCCAATCAATAATATTACCCGTTTTGAACAGCTTTGCACATTTCACAACTAAAATGAGTTTCTGATTGACCGATTATGAAATAAATTGCTTTTGAAGTTTTCCGAGCAATCAAATTACTTCTGATTGAGTTAATCGAGACATCTTGTAGTTGTTTGGAAATTCAAAAAATAAGATATACATAAAGAAACTTCACTTTCGTCAATAAATAATCACCAGAGTTATATATAGTTTACGTTGTTTTTTAAAGTATGAGATCTCTAAGATCGGGAGATTATTCCTATTTATCGGGATTTATTGAAAAAGGAGCAATTTTCTCATTGACCAAGGTGAATATGTTTAATTGATGATATTTGTAGTTATAGAGTCTGTGGTTTCGCCAAAGAGTAATAGGTTTTGCTATGTAATATTGATGGTTGTCTCCCAATTAATAGTACGTAGCAAAACAACCTCTACATTTTTCAAATCAGGACACAATACTATATGAAATGTTAGAGGAAGAAGTGATCGAGAAAAATATTTTTTCCAGGTTTTTCCATTGGTCGTTTTGATAATAATTTTTTTTGCCGCAAGCCTCTACGATGAATAGTTTCGGAGATATGGCCACTCGCTATCCTTAACTGATCACCCTGTCAGGTATGTCCGGCGGTATCCTATAGGGAAAATGAAGCAAAAGTCATTCATAAAAATGTTTGCTTGTTGAAAAGATACGATTGCCTTTGAAAAAAACAACATTTTTTACAGGGTCTTCAAAAAGTTGAAAACACATATTTTTTTCGGAAAAAAAGCAGTCATATTTAAAAGTTTTTGACAAAATTTGATTTTTAAACATTTTAGTTAATCCAAATCTTGCACACGAATCATGACTATAACGTGGATGGCATTCACCGGCATCCCCATTGCACATTTGAGAGGGCCCCCTTTCGTCCTTCGGGTCACCTCTACACAACAATAAAAAAACAGTCCAAGACCAAAAGCTCAAATTTCCAGTACGTCGCAGAAATAAAAACAATAATAGTACGTTGCTGTTGGGTACTGTTTATCTCTTGAAGTAATTTCAAGTAAATAAATGTTTATTTCTTGCTTTATGATTAACATTTGTACACTAATAAAATATTGATGTTATATTTTGCTCAAAACATTTAAATATGACCTACTCCACTCTTGAAACCGAAAATGATTTTTCGATTTTTTTTTAAAGGCAATCGTATCTTTTTAACTAGCAAACATTTTTATGAATGACTTTGGTTTCAATTCGCCTATTGGATACCGCCGGACATACCTACTATATATGTACAGGGTGATCAGTTAACTATTCATCGTAGAGGCTTGCCAATGGAAAAACCTGGAAAAAATATTTTTCTCGATCACTTCTTCCTCTAACATTTCATAGTATTGTGTCCTTATTTGAAAAATGTAGAGGATGTTTTGCTACGTTCTAATAATTGGGAGACAACCAATAATATTACATAGCAAAAACTATTACTCTTTGGCGGAACCACAGACTCTATAACTACAAATATCATCAATTAAACATATTCACCTTGGTCAATGAGAAAATTGCTTCTTTTTCAATAAATCCCGTTAAATAGGAATTCGCCCGATATTAGAGATCTCATACTTTAAAAAACAACGTAAGCGATATAACTTTGGTGATTATTTATTGCCGGAAGTGAAGTTTCTTTATGCATATCTTATTTTTTGAATTTCCAAACAACTACAAGATGTCTCGAATTACTCAATTAGAAGTAATTTGATTGCTCAGAAAACTTCGAAAGCAATTTATTTCAAAATCGGTTAATCAGAAACTCATTTTGGTTGTGAAATGTACAGGGTGTTCACAGATAAATGGAACCCCCCCATCAACTTTTTAATTTGATGCTTGGGACAAAAATGTTTTGAATAAAAGTTCAATGATTCAAAGCGAATTTTGTGAAAACAGGGTTTTCCCATATACAGGGTGTTTCAGAACTTGTGGGCGTGGTACGACTTTCTTATTTCAAATTTCAACCCTATTTTTTTGTTTGATTTTTGCATTCTCCGAAAAATTCTAAACATTTTTCATATACCCAAATTCAGCCAATAGGAAGATATAAACGTCAGAAGTTTGCTATTTTTTCGAGCATGTTTTGAAATGTATTGTATAATTTGAAAACCTTGCCCAGACGACACACAAATATCCATTAGATCTCCACAGGATGTCTCCCGTGGATATCCAGTATATCCAACGGATATAGTCTTATGTCCTATAGACTTCGCATGGATATCCAAATGTCCGCCTATATCCAGGATATAGAGGTTATCCATTGGATATACAAGAAGAATATCCAGTGTATGTCCTACAGATAACTGATCGGTATCTTATCTACATCTCATGATATCTGTTAGATATATATTCTGACTTCCAGTGAACATCTAATGGGTGTACATTTAAATAAAGTAAAATTTGTCAGCCTTGAGCCGACGTTTATTAGATTTTTTATCTGGCGTTTCTTTAGCGCGAGTGTATCTGAGGTCTAACGAATAGTTGATTGTGACAGTCGGAGACTGTCAATCTTCTGAAGCTATTTTATAATCACTTGCGCTAGAGAAACCTCAGGAAAAAAATCTAATACACGATGGCCCTTAAGCTTAAGAGATCCTACTTAACACGTTGACAGCAAAAATCAACTACTACAATTGAAACTTTTCATGATAAATTCAAAAATTATATTTATTTCTCATAAGTCACTGCGCAAGATGTACAAAAAATGAAATATCACAATCCTCCAGTCGTATAATAGATTACTAACTAAGTAACTAACTGACTAAACAACTAACTATAACCAACTAAGTATAACTAACTAACTTAATCACATGTTTGATTAGATAACACAACAAGCATGAAAATTCTTATTGACTCGGCTCGCGATCTTTATCCGGTTGGTTCTTATTCTTATCTCTGTATAGAAAAAAAAACAAACTAATATTTATTCATAACTGAATCAAAAAAAGACACTCACTAAATTTTGTTTTTATTGTTGAGTCGGGCTGTGGCATGCCGCAACCAGTTTCTTATCGAACTTATAATCTCTTGTTCAGTTGCCCTCGTATTTGGGTTCTTCGCTGCTGCTTCTGTAACAAATAACTAATAAACTAAGCCAATGTTACCGAAACGAACCCAGTCAAAGTATCCAAATCAATAAATCTACCAAAAATTAACAAAATCAAGAACAGAAAACAAGTTGGTGCGTGAAAATAATATTTTTTTCATTTTATACAAAGATGTGGATAGTTAGTAAACTTAGGCTTTCAGGTACCCCAGCAACATCTGGTACATCAACCGATATTCCTCCGCGCTAACGGGGTAGGTGGTAGAGGTATCATTTGTTCGCATGCAAAAAATTACACCAACTTAATTAAATATCATACCAATTAAAAATCTGAAATTATCCTAACTTTATTCTGAAAAAAAATATATTTTCAAAGCAAATAATAATATGATGATATAATTAAAGAAAATCCGCTATTTTCAGTTGCCAATGTTGCCATAAAGTGATTTGTAATCCAGGATCCCAGGGGGCTCCTTTAATTTTTTTATCATCTCTATCAATTTAGAAGATCGTGAATTCGCGAACATGGAACTATAACAACCGTCACTACACTACCCTTGTCACACCATACCGCCACAAGTTTTCTTTTCTACTGCCACAAACCACAAACAAAAATAAGTAAAATCATGTCCACATACCTGCTTCTTGCTTATAAACCAATAAAACCGAGAGAAACTACAGACACCGATCCAAAATACCAGCCAAGCAGCCAAGCCGAAATCCCAAAATCCAAAATGGTGGTCAGGTCGTTGGTCGCTGAAGTGATCTTGTTTCATTAGTTCCTCTTTCTGCTTCCGTGGCTGCCGCTGCGCTGCTTGGCGCCTCCCCACTACCTCTATTGTATCGCGCCGCACGCATCGTGGTCGTGGTCATACGGTCATACAATGGATATCTAATGGATATCTCTCTATATGTCATAATATGTCATCGATATTTTCCGTTTTTAGTATATCCACAGATATCTATGGGATGTCTATTTGGCATTGAGATTTTAGAATTCATTAAAGTGATTGTCTGTAGTACAAAGTTGCAAGATATGCATCTACTTTGCTTTTTTAATTTTGCGTAAAATTACGAACTGATATTTCGTTTATCTAATATCCGTCAGAGATATTCTAAGTATATCTAATGGATATATGCCTTGTATATGGATATGCCGTGGATATAGGGCTATCCAGTAGATATCTAAGGGATATTGTGTGTCGTCTGGGTGGGAACGAGGTAATTGTTAATGGATGTCAACTTCTTAAAAAAGATTTGAACAACGTACAGGGTGACCCAAATAATTTTATCCGACAATATTTAAAATTTAGATTCTACTAATTAAAATGAGCAATCTTTATTCTATGGACATTTATTCAGGAAGACGACGAAATAGCCCCTCGAACCATGACAAAATCCAGTCAAACAATAGGAGTATATCCATTTTCAAGAAAGCCTCTAAAAAGAAACTAAAATATTTTAAAGGTTTTCATCTCGGTTTTCATAGAATAAAAATTGTTCATTTTAATTACTTAGTAGAATTCGATGTAGTATCCTAATTTGGAATATTGTAGGATAAAACTGAATCACCCTGTATGTATAGAGAGAATATTTCAACTTTTTCCTCTTCGCAATATATAACATGTTCAAATCCTTCTTGACAAGTTGACATCTATCAACATCCCAACGATTATTCGACGTCGTTGCAACATCCACTTCGTTTCCAAGGTTTCGAAATAATACCATACATTTTGAAACATGCTCGAAAAAATAGCAAACTTTTGACGTTAATATCTTCTTATTGGTTGACATTGGGTATAGGGTATGCTATATGAAAAATGTTTAGAATTTTACGGAGAATGAAAAATCAAACAAAAAAAAGGGTTGTGATTTGAAATAAGAAAGTTGGACCACGCCCTAAAGTTCTCAAACACCCTGTATATGTGAAAACCTTGTTATAAAAAAATTCATTTTGAATCATTAAACTTTTATTTGAAACATTTTTCTCCCAAACATCAAATTAAAAAGTTAATGAGGGGGTCCATTTATCTGTGAACACCCTGTACAAAGCTGTTCAAAACGGGTGATATTATTGATTGGTATACAACCATAAAATAAGTTCAAAAGATTGACGAGGAAGGGTGCTAATGTACGATTTTGAGAAACGTATCGCTTTCCGTACGCCACGTGCAAAAGTTCGTTTTGGTTGTGCAAAACCAGTCCTACTATTGATTGCCATTAAAAAATATCCGCAAAATTGAGTGTGGGGTGCTATGCTGACATTTTCGGGTCCGTTTTATTCGGCGTACGCCACTGTGCAAAAGTTCGTTTTGGCTGTGCAAAGCTACGCAAAACTAGTACTATTGATTGCCATAAAAAAATATTTGAAAAGATGAGTGGGGGGATGCCATGCTGACATTTTGGGGTCCGTTTTCTTGGCGGACGCCTCTGTGCAAAAGTTCATTTTGGCTGTGCAAAACTAGTACTATTCATTGACATGAAAAAAGATCCAAAAAGTTCAGTGGGGTGCCAGATTGATATTTAGAGAAACGTTTTACTCGGCGTACGCCATGCACTGTGCAAAAGTGAAAACTGTGCAAAACCAGTACTATCGATTGTCATTAAAAAAAATCAAAAAGTCGAGTGGGGGGTGCTAGCGTTAAGTTGGCACCCCACCTAATTTTCCTTAAATTCACTTATGGGAAGGTGTGCAAAATTTCTGATTGCTTGTACAAAACTGTGCATGCAAAAGGTGTGCAAATCAAAAATGAAATCCGATTTGAGGTCCATTAATATGTCTTCTGATGAATAATTATTTCATTTTATTATCGTCTACCTACCTAGTATTATGTTAATAAAATACGCTATACCAGCCCAACAAGACATAAGGAAGGTAACTGAATTTTAATAATAAGTTTATTAAATATATTGTTACTGCTAATAAAATGCCATAACAACAGCTTTATTTACATGAATCGAAAATATAGCAAGATATGGCCAATTCTTAAATTTGCATCGGGTCTCGATGCCTGAAACAATACGCAGGGAGTTTCAAAGAGTGCGAAGATTTTAAGCGCATATTTACCGAAATAAAAACTTTCTCATCTAAACATACTCGACATAATGACCTAAATTGCTTTGCTTAATATCAAATAAATTACCCTCGGGGACGCCACTGGAATGATTTTTTTTAATTTTAATTAGATACACAGAAAAAAAGAGTCTTATGACGAAAAAGAAGCGTGCGACATTTTGTCAAAATCAGCTAAAAGGTATGATAAAAAACGATCTTTTCCAACACCCTTTACCTCGTAAAGGACGCAAGTAGGGCTATGTTTATATTATTTTTTTTTAAATTTTTGACTAGTAAATATGCCCTTTTAGGATTTCTTTTATACCCTCGAGTACCTAAGTCATCATTCTGTGATATAATGTTGTATAAGCAACGTTTTTAACAATCAACTTTCGCTTGATCTCCATCAAGTGCATGCATACGGCCAATGAAATTGCTTTATTTTACCTAATCGTTTGGTGACTGTAAGGAATGGTTAAATGCAGCCGGGTCCACACGTGAGATTGACCGCTATACAGGGTGTCCCGAAATAAGGTTGAAATATTTGATATACAGTTCAGTTTCTACACTGAAAAAAAATATTAGTTTGCTATACCGGGTGGCGTTTTTACTAAATATAACCGATTACAGCACAAGACCCGCCCCCAGTACTTGATTTTAAACTATACTCGAATACAGCACACCGCTCCCAAGTCTAACCGATTACAACTGGCCGTTAGTTATTGGGAAATATGGCGCAGTACAAATGGATAGACGTTCGTCAATTGAGACATGATGAAAGGCGTCCACATTGTGTGCTTTTAGATAAAGGTGCATACTTATATCAAAGTACAATAATTTTCTTAAACAAAAAATGTCTTTTTCAAATTTCACCTAACGAGTCGTAAATTAAGAAGATCATGGATGTTTGATATTTATTTTTTTTCCTCCCTTGCTTTGGCGTATTTGTCTTCTTCTACGTGCATCAGTTGATTAGACTTTTATTAATTTTCCCTTTCGTCTGATCCATTGTTTGTTAGCTAAAAATGGGTCCAATTGACTCCCTCTGTGTTTATAAAGTTCAGATTTTTCATAAAGTTCTTTATTGAATTTTGTATTACAGTTTTCATTTTGTACTAGCTCCACAATACGATCGAATTCTGTTTTTAGTTTTTCCACTTCGTTCATAATATGCTCTTCGAGACCTAAAATTAATATAGTTGATGAGCAAATCGAAATTGTAATTCCTAGATGGTCTTACAGGATATATTATTATTTCTCAAGTTAGTTGGTTGGTCATTCTCTATCATGTTTTCAAAAAAAGAAATATTTTTTTTCTCCGGTTGCTAAATGACCAAGTTTTTTGACATCTTACGTCAGCGTATTACATGATGTGATATCTAAATCAGATGAATTTCCCACAGCACATGAGTATTTGCAAAATGCTCCTCCAGTGTCACTAGTGCATTTCGTAAGAACAGTGTAGTGAACATTTTTGTGTGAGGATGACAAAACACAAAGTTTCATCATCTATTTTTGTGACTATGAGAGAATTTGGTTTTTAAACTTTAAGTAGTTTTAGACATAGTTTAGACGTAGTGATTAGACATAGCGAAACGATTGATCACATGTGTTGGTTTATTTCAGGTGACCGTTCAATCGTTTCGCTATGTCTAATCAAGTGTAGGTTGTTGGAAATCAACTGAAGTTAATTAACTATGAAATTCAACAGCGCAACATTTTGTGTATTGTTCGGCTATTCAACGTTTTTCATCATCGATTGATGAGCTGCTATCCATTTGCACTGTGCCATATTTTTCATTTATTCACGGTTGGTTGTAATCGGTTAGACTTGGGAGCAGTGTGCTCCCAGGGGCAACCCCTTAAGAATCTTAAAAGGGAAAGGGTATCGAGTTATATAGCTTGTTTGCAAGACCTTATCAAGTGCGACATATTTCGTTACCTTTACCTTTATAACAAAAAAAATACTTCAAGGTACAACGACAAAGAAAATACTTCGCCAACTTTTTTGGTTTGGTTTAATAATAAATGGCTGGAATTATGCGTTGACGATAGATACAATAAACGTAAATTTAATTTTTGAAAAATTATTTGTTCCGGTTTTTGTCGAATATTATCTTTTTGAAAATGTTGAAATATTTTTTCGAATTTCTCGAAAACGAATTGACCGATTTCAAAAATTCAGACGTCATAATAAAGCACTTGGTAAGGCCTTTCAAACAAGCTATAACTCAATACCCTTTCCCATTTAAGATTCTTGAGGAGGTGCCCCTGGGGGGTAGGGGGTTAAGTGAGGCGAAGTAATTTTTACTTAAAAAGTCGTCCCCCTTGACAAATCTTTTGACGTGTCTCGGCGTTTTTTTTTTTTAATCGGTAGTTTTTGATAAAACCGGGGTGGGAAGTTTTCAAATGAACACCCGGTATAAAAACTTCTTTGAAACGCTTTGTTGTCGAGATACAGTGTGTCAAGGTCTAGTTCCTATTTTTGTTTCATTTAAATAAATCCCATAATAATTCTGATTATTTAACAAAAATCGGTATACTGAGTGTTTTTGACATGAGAAATTCAAATTTGATATTATCATGACTCTATTTTGTATGTGGCGCCATCTTCAAGTGTTTTTACTGTTTCAAATAGTCATAACTTTTTTGCCGAACTCTCTGTTATCTTGGTTTTGAGTAAAGGAGCAACCGTTTTCGAGTTATTTGCACTTGAATTAATCCTTGCAATGTGGTTTTCATGACCAATTTTGAAAATAGACATAGATGGTGTTGAAAACGGCGTTATCATGATAATTTTGACAATATTCGATGTTTCTTTACGAAAAAAAAATTCAAAAAATTTAAACAAACGAAGAAAAAAGTCCTAAATTAAATATCTTTTTTTAATGAGAAACATTGAAACAATTGTCAAAATAACCATAACATAGTATCTCGAAAACAAAGCGTTTTCAAAGAAATTTGTGTATAGCAAACCAATTTAATGTTTTCAGTAGGTACTACTGTTCAAATATTTCAACCTTATTTCGGGACACCCTGTATAGCAGAGTATAGCGGGCTTTATAAGGTTTAATATTTCATCAGAATACCTATGTGGATTTAATCATGTTGAAAAAGCCTGATGGTTTCCGATATTTCGTTAAGGTTGAAATTTGGGCTTTCTACATGTCTGAGCATAAGTTTTTGATGAAGATGAGCCAAATAGGCATAGGTACCTTGAAAAAATAAACATTATTTTTGAGGGAAAAAAATAACCAATCAACAACCTTATCTATTCATGAAATATTCCACGAGTTCGAAAATAGCCAATCAAGAGATAAGTTCCACTCGGCAACCTTCATCAAGGATTGATAACATTCATATAATTTAATTCAAATCAAAGCATCTGATTTCGAGTTGAGGACAAGTTCAAAAATAATATTAGGATATGTTGACTAGAAGTAGTAACAGTTTTATTCTTAACAAATATAGTATAAAAATAAACCGTGGTCAATATATATATGAGAAATATGAGTTACAATCAAATATTTTGTTGATTTGACAGAACATTTATGATTTCATTAAAGTCAGTAATAAACCATTTTGCTTTAGCCTTAACGGCTGGTCTAATAACATTTCCTCCGTAACCAATGAACGCATCAGCGGGTGGAGAAGCCTCCAAATCTGTAGCACCATCTCCAATAAGGATCAAATTTCTATACCCATATTTATCTTTGAGTTGTTGAACCACAACGCCTTTTCCACCACTTCTGGAAGTGGGCTGGCTTTCATCAAACCCTGCATACTTTCCATTGAAAAAAAACTTCAGTCGATTAGCAAAAATATGATCCTGAGGAATTTTCAGTTGTTCAGCTATGGGATCTATAATGCATTTGAATCCTCCTGATATGAGATAGACTGGTATATTACGGCTGTGGAGAAGTTCTACGAGATTTTTAACTCCAGGTGTCAATGTTGGAGGGCTGGTTCTGAGGAAGTCCTTGATTTGTGATAAAGATGGTTTTAAAATGTCTAATCTAAGTCTGAGTGATTCTTGCAATGTCATGCTACCTCCCATGGCTTGATTGGTTAACTGGGAGATTTCACTACCTTTTCCGCTAAATTTGGCTAATTCATCTATTCCTTCTTCTCGTATAACAGTGGAATCAACATCAAAACACACTGCATCTACTCGTTTTAGAACAGCAAACACGTCTTCCAACATTTTGTTGAGCTTCACTCGTTTAGCACCACACTTATTCATAAGAACAACTGATAACTCCTCAATTTGATTATCATGAAGTCATAGAATTTGATTGTTTTTGTTTTTGACCCTGCTGATTACATGACCTGCTACATAACAACATAACCTGTTTTGATTTGAGAAGCAAAAGTAAACAAGTGATAGTACCAGCTGTAGCAACAGTGGCGGACTAGCCATCAACGGTACTTCAATAAAGGTTAACTAGATGTCACAATTTTGAATTTTCTTCAGTCAGTCGTCCTCACCCTCACACTCTTCCAGTGGCGTTCTCAACTGTTGGGGACCATCTATGAAATATAACCAGTTGATATCTTTTTATGAATAGAATGGGACATTAAGGATAAGGGGGTTTAATTCAGTATCAATTTCTACCTTTACATTTTTTAGACAAACATAGTCAATTTTTGCCAATTTTCAGACGTAATACTTTATTCTACCATAAGATCCACAACGATCCATCCTTTGAAAGGGAAAACTCTCTTACTCCAAACTCCAATAAAAGAGGATATATTTTGAAAACAGTTTGTGGTCTGAAGTTCTGGAGTGTCGCGACTAGCTAAAGCTAATTCAAGTATTTAAAATGATGCCAAGAGAGAAAATATGTTGTAGAATGGTAGAAGCTATAATGAGGAACACATAAAAAAATAAAGAAATTGAGACTAAGTCACGGAAGGAAACCTTATCAAGAGAATTATTGCTCAAGATCCAACAGATAGTAATACAATAATACATATTACACAAATTCGTTTCTTATGTCAATAGTCAATAGAATTGGGCAAATTGTTTGTCACCATAATAAACATGTTGGTAGCCTAGTTTATACCGACAACTTGGGCCGCGGACCAAGTACCAAATTCGGACTATATCCGAACCAAATATTTGGTTCGAATGGTGTAAACAGTTGCGGACAAAGCTGGTAAGCTCTTGGTTCGGTACTCGCCAGCAAGTGTACCGAACTAAATTTGGTTCGATCTTGATCAAAATTATGAGGTTATGTTGATTGTTATTATTGTGAATTGTGTTGGTTCTGAGTTTCTAAGGCAATCTGAGCGTACTTACTCATGTTTTTTTTGGTTACGAATTGTGTTGATAAATAATTTCGACTTGTTTTTGACATTTGACGAATTGCGGGCGTACACATTTAGTTCACGCGTTGCAAGACGGTGTAAACGGGCAGGAAGCAAGCATTGGTCCTACCGTACTATCCCCACCAGCTTGGTCCTATCGGACCGAACTAAACGAGTTATCGGTGTAAACTAGGCTATTATCTACATACATCTCGTCCGTTGAATTCGTTCAACGTTGCCTTGTTGCAAATAAAAAGCACTCAGAATTTTCACTTTTAATCAAAAGGGATTAACCAGTGTATTAACGAGGATATGTTTTAATTTTTAATTTGTTTCAATATCGTTGGTGTTATAGGACAGTTATAATTTACTGATTATTGATAAGTTTTGTTCACATAAATCAGCTGTTCGGCCTTAAAAATATTGAATTTTGAACAAGCCGACAACAGTGTTCCAAGGGATGAGCAACAGGCTATGATTGGTTAAAATGACTATCAGCTGTGATTGGTTGATCTCGAATAGCAGAGCCGTCTTTATTGTAATACTATAGACGGCTCTGCAAATAGGCATTTGTGTCGTGTTGCCAGATGTATTTTGTTGCATCGTGTCTACATAAAGTAACTAAGGTTCATGGAAAAATATGGGTCTCATTGAACATGTTTTATGATCACTAGTGATCTAAAAATGTACATATTATATGATTGGTAACTGCTGGAGATGCAGTTATAGAGTATAGAGTATTTTTAATCAGAATAAAAATACCTTGAATACCTCTACTCTCTACTACCTATCAAATTTGCAGTTTGGCAAACTCGCAAAAATTCCTCTCTGTATAAACATGTGACACACAAAGAGACGTCGGGCTATATCTAGTTGTTGGGAAATCATTGTTTCTTATGTTTTCAAATTAGAAACACACTACAAAACACGGAACGCATATAACGATTCTTTACCCTACCACGAGCTCATACCAAAATCGGCCTTCCTATTGGTTGAATCGTCTACAAACACTCACGTGCAGTAGGCAACCAGCGAATCAGCCAAATCACCAATGTTTACTTAATGTACTTAACTGCTGGCTGACTGCCTTTTTTTAAATTTTTGTTCAGGCGTTCCGGCCCCAAGGAGAGGAATCTGAAACCAGACACCGAGACCATAGAGTAGTGTGGGGTTCGACCCACTAAAACTCTCCTCCGCATAAGGACGTCAGGGATAAACGGATAAGCTCTTTAGTGTCTCAATCTCTCACTTAAGTTTAGCTCTTTGGTACCGGGTTACCTTCCGAAGGCCTCTTGCCTCTTGGTCGGTCACAGGGAAGGATCGCGTCAAAACTCGTCCTACCAGTGTGTCTCCGCACTAGTGGTAACGAAAAAGAAAAGAGAAAAAAATAAAAAGGGGTAAAAATCTGGAGCCACTACCAGAGATGAATACACGGTTGCGACGTGTTTGTCCAATCTCCGCTGCGGTGAACTCTAGACCGCTGTCTAGTTGCTTTGTTGCTGAAGGGCTTGCACTCTTTTCTTGACTTCTGCGTCGACGCAAGACTCAAACGCAGCTTGGGCTCTCTTTTTTTCAAAAAGCTTATGCTTTTGTCTTCCCTTCCCCTTTTTTGGGGCTCGTTCTGCCCATGTACGATGGGCAGCCACGTCAGCTTGCGGTGTAGCCTTTCCCCCCGCAAACCACGCATCAGCTCGCGTTGCGATCACCGCTAGCGAGTCTCTCGAGCGTGCAGTCTCTGCTGCTGTGTGCACCGGCACACTTGACGCAGCGATGTGCATGGTGACACAGCTTTGGGTGTGACCCCATCGCTGGCACCGGAAACACTGCCGTGGTTCCGGTGACTTCTTTTTAGGTTCCACCTTGACATCAACGCCGAGCAGCTCCTGGATCTCAAAGATCCGCCTAGCGTTGTTTTTCACCAACACTAGGGGCATGACTTGCCGGGTTTTCCGGCTAGTCATGCGGAGTGGCACAACATCGAAGCCGACATTTGGACGAAGGGAGGTCCGGGCGCTTCGCGATCACCTGTACCTCCTCCTTTGAAGAAGGTGAAGGGACAGGTGAGTCTCTCTTTGTCTGTTCCGTCCGCTTTGTCTTTGAAGTAGGCTCCTCCTCCACCTTTGAAGAAGGTGAGGGGGCAGCCTTCTGTCCTTCCCTCTCTGAAGAAGAAGGGAGACAGCCTCCCTCTGAACCTCCACCTTTGAAGAAGGAGGAGGATTTGAGGGAGCCTCCCTTTTTAGCTGGGATTTGAGACACTCGATCTCAATCTCCAGCGAACTGATAGTCTCCCTAAACTCCCGCCCCTCCTTTGAAGAAGGAGGAGGAGCAGAGGGAGCCTTCCTTTTCAGCTGGGATTTGAGACCCTCGATCTCGATCATCAGACCACTTATGGTCTCCCTAAACTCTCTCTCCTTTTAAACATTTTTGTGGCTGAGCCCTGAGTCGAGCAATCTCAGATTGCAGCTCCTCGGTCTTGGAACGATAGCATTCAAGCATGCTATCTTTCCTTTCGCGTTCCTCTTGGTACTCGTCGCTTCTTTGCCGGTTTTACCCGATCACGTAGGGGTTTCACAATCAAAAGAGCCTAATGAGGGAGCAAAGCCTGAGAGATTCTATTAACAGAGGTTTTACTGTTATATCAGTATCTCCCCTGGAAATAAAACCAAGCAGGTTAACTTTGCTCTTGGTTTTACCTTTCCAAGAACCCTTATAGACAAGCTATAGTGCAATAGGGTTTCACCAGCTCTGAAATAAACCAGAAACGTTATCAAAAAAGGGGGAGAACGAATTTTCTCTTCTTCGTTAGAACAAGGGATTCAGGGTACGGGGTACGGGTGGTTCGACCAAAGTCTAACCCCTCTACTCTAAATAGTTACCAGGTACCAGGTAGTACCTTCGGGTCTTCTCAGGTAGTTCTTGTCGCTCTCGGGTCAGGACCTCTGTTGACCGCTATTGGGACGGAACTGATGATGTGGCTGACTGCCGATTGCCACCTTAATAATAATTCCAAAAAAATGCATTCATTCTTGAGCAAACTGACTTTTTATTTTATTTTTAATAAAATAACAAGATTATTAATTCTGCATTATCGTCTTCTGGTAAGTTTTTTTTTTCGACTACATAAGTTGGTTGCTTTGGTTGTAAGGGACGGTTAGACTGCTGCTTAGCAATTTGCCAGCTCAGTCTCAGGTCTCAGTATATATAAATATGTATGGGCACGTCATAGACGGCAGACGGGATCGTAGGGTAAGGAGGGTGGATCGGTTTCTACATTCCTTGCAATGGGTAGGTCCCATTTTAACGTGGTCTCCGAACCACGGTCCTCGAACCCATCGGAGCACAGACTGATCTTCCACAAGTTTAGTGTGATCTACCAGTGTGTAGTGTGTACTGGAGAAACAGCCGCGTTCGCGGTGGAATCTACCGACTGATGGCGAGTGTGTATCTTTGTTCTTCGTTCTCTACGAGAATATCCGGCCTGGTTACCGTCGTGAATAGGGAGAACAACTATACCTTTTGCACTCTGCCTCGTGGGTTTCGCTAAAATACCAAGCATTCGACTTTTTACTCTCTATTGCCATTGCTGGGGATCGAACCCAGCACCGTGCCGGTTCTATATGCATAACCTTCGACCATACACTAACGATTCTTTACCCTACCACGAGCTCATACCGAAATCGGTGTCTCCTATTGGTTGATTCGAATATGGCGGCATATATTTCACATTCAAATTCAAAGAGATTATTGACAGCTGTTGCAGTTGTTCATGACTGTTTCGAGTTTGAGTTTGAAGTTACTTTTTCAACAATATGTCTGTGCAAGTGATATGTGAAAACTATTTGTCGACGGAGTTTATTATTGTGATATGCATTGCATTGTTTTGTGATGCATTGAAGAAAGTCTTCAGAATAAATAAGTGTAGGTGCGTATAGCCTTATTTCAAAATAATATAATGTGTATCATTCGATTATTTTGAATACAAATGATGATAAAGAGTGAAGGATGTTAGAGATCCATAGATATTTGATCATTTGGTTACTTTTGGACCCATCATATAAAATAATTGGATACCTGGTATAGAAGTATATACGTAATTCTTTTTACTTGACTCAAAATAATTACATACACCCATTTGTCATTGTGATTTAAACCCCGATTGAAATAGGTACGATACCTACATTTTATTTATTTAAATTTAAAATAAGAAATATATATAAGCCAAATTTCTTCCGAAGTAGAGTTATGAGAAAAGTACGAATAAAAAAACTTCAAAATCTAAGCTTTATTCCGAAAATAGGACAAATTGGTTAGATACCTTATACACACACACACACACACCTTCAAAATTAAGTCTTGGACCCCCATGTTATTTCCCATTTCTACAGATATTCAAAATCTGGTCACATTAATAAATACCTACTCTATTCATTTTCCCTGTTTAGGTGCTCAGTCCTTTTTTTTATGTAATACATTGTGCCTTTTTGACCTCTGAAGAAAAAAAAAACACTTTTGACGGTTTTTCAAAATTATTTTAGAAAAAAAAATTATAACTCCATTCGAAAGAGAGGTAAAAACTATACCGATCCTGAAGATTACACCACGATTGAACTTTTGATTGACGGCAATTAGCAATTTTTGCTAAAAGCTTGAGAAATGTATCGTATTTATCAACTTCAAAACCGTATATCTAGGTTATAAAATTGTCAATCGTAGTGTAATTTTCAGGATCGGTATAATTTTGGCCCCTCTTTCATATGAAGTAATCCAATTTTTTTCTAGAACCAGTTTGAAAAACCGTCAAGATTTTGTTTTTTTTTTCTTTCATAGGTCAAAAAGGCACAATGACTTTTACAACAAAAAAAAAGTCTGAGCACCTTAACTGGGAAAAAGAACAGAGTACTTATTTATGTGAGCCGATTTCATCTATCTCTAGAAATGGGGATAAAACATGGGGGGTCCAGTACTTTTGGAGGTGTGTGTATAGTTTCTGAAATATTCAATGGAATGGATTCGAGGGATTTTCATAGTTTGCCTTGTATCCGGGTAGATATCCCGTGAAATAACAGGGATTCAGAAACAAATATAATATATTGCTGAGCACAAAAGCTGCCCCCTGCACCCAAATCAGGTCAATAAAATTTTGTTGATTGTTATTATAACAGCAATGTGTTTTTTATACTCCACTCCCGATTACACATTACTCATTCATCCTCATGTGAAATAAATTGCAGTTCGACGTTTAATCAGTAGCATCGTTGATTGAGAAAGTCCACTGAATCCACTATAAATATCCACTTAACTCACCTCAAAAAAATGAGTTTAGATCAGTTACATCAAACTACGTAGCTATAAGAACCTAGGTATAATCGAAAAAAAGAAAAACCTATCTGGAAGACAATAATGCAGAATTATTAATCTTGTCATTTTATTAAAAACAAAATAAAAAGTGTGTTGGCACAAGAATAAATGCATTCTTTTGTAAATATTATCAAAGTGGCAATCGGCAATCAGCCAGTTGATCAGCAGTGATTTAACTTGACTGATTTGCAGGTTGTAGACGATTCAACCAATAGGAAGACCGATTTTGGTATGGGCTCGTGCTGGGGTGCGTTCACAATTATTATCGTCGGGCGACCGCACGGCGACGCTCTGACCTTTCCCGGCTGTTCACAATTCTCGCCGAGTAAGATTCACACTCATTCACAATTCGGGTAAATATTCTCCGGGCGATCAACTTTTCAACCCACTTTTTAGCTGGTGAAGATTTGTCGCGCCTGCGTTGTGTGTACAAACGTGTGATCCTAACCAAAAACCAAAAACAACAAACTACACGGCTGATCGTTGATACATTAGGGCTGGTGATAATTTAATTAAAAAATGAATATTATGTCGTCAGAATCGCACAATCTTGTGGTAGATGCGGATACCAATTATGTCAGACGATGGAAAAATGATATTAAACCGAATCGAAGGTAAAAAATTGTAAGCTAAAAAAACATCATTGTCAATTAACTTTTTTCCAGACAATGCTTTAGAGTATTTTCCTGTGACAATGGCAAATGAGAATGGGAGGCGCTATCTGACGACGAATCACTAGCCTAGTTCACATCGATAACTTGTTTGGTTCGGTCCGATAGGACCAAGCTGGTGGGGATAGTACGGTAGAACCAATGCTTGCTTCCTGCCCGTTTACACCGTCTTGCAACGCGTGAACTAAATGTGTACGCCCGCAATTCGTCAAATGTCAAAAACAAGTCGAAATTATTCATCAACACAATTCGTAACCAAAAAAAAACATGAGTAACTACGCTCAGATTGCCTTAGAAACTCAGAACCAACACAATTCACAATAATAACAATCAACATAACCTCATAATTTTGATCCAGATCGAACCAAATTTAGTTCGGTACACTTGCTGGCGAGTACCGAACCAACAGCGGACCAGCTTAGTCCGTAACTGTTTACACTATTCGAACCAAATATTTGGTTCGGATATAGTCCGAGTTTGGTACTTGGTCCGCGGACCAAGTTGTCGGTATAAACTAGGCTACTGTCCTGGAATGCCGGGATCCATATTTTACATTTATTCCTTATTCCACACGCTTATAACTTCTTAGAAACACAGTATAAAAGGAAAGCTTAGAAAGTATAGCTATGGTGGTATTATTTAGTTTTTAAGTAAAATGGTTGTATTATTATTCAATGGCCGTAACAGTCATAATATAACACTTTCAAATTTTAAAGGTTATGATAAACCATAACAAGAAGCAAGTTCGGCATTGTCGTCTCAGATCCGAGCAGATTTTGGTCACGTGACATCCGACGGATCAGAGCAAGGTGGAATACAAGAACGATTCGGACTTGTTTATCTAACCTCATCACTTTCATTCCCCACAATCTTTAAATTGATCGTCTGTAACCGTGAAAAAATAAGTTTTTTTCAAATCTTCGTCTTGCGAGTGAATAATCTTCACTTTGATATCAAATTCATCATTAACTGTTGACTTATAACAAACAAAACAGTTGAATTATAACCTCATAAACACAAATCTGACGGATCAATCGCTTTTGTCGGTCCCAATACGTCGAGCAAAAAGATCGTCATCCGATCTGTCAGATTTTTTTATCAAACGATTCCGATTTACCTCTGACACATCCAGATGTCATAAACGAACGATTCAGAGCAATCGGAGAAGTCTGATTGCGATGCCGAACCCGCTTAAGGCGAACAATCGTGAACGAGGATTATTTACCATACGTCATCTGTCAGTTGAAACTGACATTTGACGAAAGTTCCGGGTTAATAATTGTGAACGCACCCCAGTGGTGAAGAATCGTTTTATGCCTGACGCAATATGTGTCCGCGGACCAAATGGTGGAGGCGCCGGATTTGTACTACAAAATTTCATCAGCCACCACTGTGTGTTGAATTGATTTGCTTCTAGTACGTTCTAGCGAAACCAGAAGGCGGAGCAGATTTTTACTATATTCTTCAGTGTTCCATACCATAAGGCGGTATTCGGGCAGTTTCAGCCATAGATAAAAGAAAAATTTTTGCGGGGAAGGTATATTATAATGAGTTCCGCCATTTAAAGGAGGCAATTATTGATTGGCCGCAAAATATAAATCGTGAAACATAAATAGGCTGCGATAGTGATATAAATTGTTTGTAAATAGTGAGTGCTGTACAAAGTGACTTTGAATAAATAAATCAAAACTGGACAAGTGTTTTCTATTGCGAAAAATATAACAATATAAATGAAGCGTCGGAGAAAAAAAGCAGGTAAGTCAATTCTTTTCGAAACTGAGAAAAACACAATTTTATGTTCAAAAAACCAGTTCCGTTATAGGGTCAGTACAAGCAGAACTTGTAAGAGGATTATTTTGGATAAAAACTGACAATAATAATTTAGTAATACTTTGGTTGAATTATGGGGTATTTCACGACAAAACTTCGGGACGAAATTCATGAAAAACGATTATTTCAATGTTTTTTTTTCTTCAAGTGAATCTTCGACGCCGTATATTACTGTCTGACCTGCTTTTTTTCCGAGCCATGGAGCATCTAAAGATGCTTACGCTCATTCTTCAGTGAATGCAATCAATATATTATTTTTGAAAAAAAAAATACTTATACCTGCTTTTTCCCCCGACCCTTCAAATACTGTACAATATGAAACTTATTTTCAAATCTACTTCGTCAAAAAACAGAATATTATGTCGTGATAATTGTCAAAACAATCATGACTTACATTTTGTGGGCAAGGAAAACCAATCAACTCCACTTTTGTAAACTTTTTTGAATAAAAAAACCTATTTGAAAACAAAAAAGTTACTTTCAATTAAGCCATGCATTGTTTATCTCTACCCCCGTAAAATACACTGCAGCGAATTTGATAGAGGTATCGCATAGTTCGCTAAAATACAGCGATGCTTTTATCGCAGTTCCTTGAATAAAAACAGAATTTTTGTTCTTTTGTTCAAAGTTTGAGAAGTCCATCACCCAAATTCCTAAAAAACATCATCAGCATATTGATGCATTCCATGCGTGGTTTTATCTCTCAATCGCGAATTGTTTAAGTTAGTATTGTTGTATGTTATTGCTAATTCAAATGGCCACAAATCCTGTAGTTACGGCACGAATTGTGGCAGCCCTAGAAGATGCCGCGGTCAACGCGAAACTTTGGTGTGAGTCTCTTCAGCGTGCAACGATTTTCGCAACCTTAGATCATCTATATAATCCAAGATCGCAGCGATAACAAGAGACTGGTCTGCTCACTCGAATACCTGGCTCAGGACGAGAAAGAAGTACAACAGCTAGATACGATCGCTTTCTCGTTACCTATGCATTCGATTATGAATATTGATCTCGGATAGGTCCTCTGAATCCTCGTTGTAGTTGCGTTCATTGTTTATGCTAATATTTATTATTTAAGTTGGGTTGTTAGGATTAAGTTGAAGTGGGTATTTACCTGTTGGAAATAAAGGCTCATTTATTTATTTATTGAGAAAACGAACGGTTACGGGGGTGTCCCTTCGAAATCATCTGCAAGGAGGTGAGAATAAGTGAGGTGAACGTAAGTGAGTGGACAGTTGGAAGCATGCTGCTGGATTATCATCTCGAACTAGTGCTCAGTGGCGCACCGAGGAGGGGGGGTTTGGGGGTTAAAACCCCCCCCCCAGGGCCTCTGAAGAGAAAAACCATACCATGAAAATAAAACTTTTTATTTAATGAATACATTATTATCTTAAATACATTTTCCATATTATAATGAGTCGAATGTCGAAAGGAATGCTTCGAAAATTGTAGGCTTCGCAACATTGCTGCAATTGACGGCAAATGTGTTGGCACGAGTTTGCAGTTGGCGACATTGGCGCAGCGTGTCGTATTTCATATGAATCCAGTGAATCCACAGATTCAGAACTTTCAGGTTATACTTTTGAACAATCACGGGCTCCAGATCGATATGGATAGAGATACTGCTAATTCCGATACATCGGAAATTGACTAGGTGAGTTTTGGTGATTGTGACTGTGACGATATTGACAATATTGAAGGTGAAGTTCCTGAAGTTCGCGAAGATGTGCAGGAGTGTATTGTTGTGCAAAAGAAAGAAGATGAAGCTGACGGGCCCTCAAAACGTGTAAAAAGGGAAGCAAACTTCAATCCATCATGGAAAGATAAGTACAGTTGGTTATCCGAGTGCGCGGTGATAAAAAAAGAGCGAAATGTAATATTTGTATCTGTGAAATTTCAGCCAGCCACGGTGGCGAAAATGATATTAAAAAACATTTAAAAAGTGCAACGTTTATTTGATTATACTGATAAAAAAGCTCAAATTACAGAATATAAAAATCACCCCATATTCAGCAGATTCAGCTCTGACATGAAAATTTCATTAATTGAAACACCATTATAATTGTTTTATAAAATGGTGAATGCGACATGCTCGGGAAATTTTCACCTGCGGCGCTATCTTCTATACTCTACATCATGGAAAAGTGATTAAAATATACTGTCATTTTTCTATGCTCTACATGTGCCGATTTCTCGGTGCGCCACTGCTAGTGCTGCTGGACCGCGACTTTCCGTGAGCACCGAACTGCAATGCTGAATTTTTCACGAGAGCACGACAAGGCGAAAGATATGCTGAAGCATGTATCGCCGATCGACTTCCATTTGGTGGAGGCTCAGTTATGGCATGGGGAGGCATAACGTTTCATCCTCGCACGAAGTTGGCCTTTATCCAGGATGGGAGTTAGAATGCACATAGGTATCTCAGCGGAAGATCATGTTATGCCATTCGCATTTTTCGGTTTCCTATATTGCTACGACTACTCATTGCCAAATTCGCATAGGAAACGGAACGTTACTTCACGAATTACGTTTCCTAAGCGTTTTCAGCTACCTATTTTTATGTATACGGATAAGTAGCTGTAATCGCATAGCGAATGTATGCGATCTTAAGCACTCTAAATGATAAATTATTATCAATACAATTTTTGAAATGTCAAAGTGAAGATAATTAGTATTATTAGTATAAATTTATTTGAATTTCATCTGTGTATTTCGTTTATATTCTAGTGGATCAGCAGCATTTAGTGTATATTGCTCTGAATACCTTATTTCCGTTACTTGAAGTATTCGTTGTTTTCAAGAAGATGTTGGTTGCAAGAGATCTTTTCATTCTTTGACCTTCAGAACTACAGCAAATGCCAAACAACTTTCGATTCACGTCATAATTGCCACCAAGCGAGTTATTATGTGATTTGCAGGTGATCAAATTTGGCCACCAGCAAACTTCATAACAACGTGCTTGGTGGCAATTATGACGTAGATCGAAGTTGGTTGGCATTTGCTATAGATGGACGACCGGCTTGTATAGCTCTTGCTCTTGCATGAAGACCCCAGTTTGATCATCGAGCTATCGAAGTTGGTTGAAGTTTTATGCATCTAGATTTCTTGATATGTCCCACAGCAAAACAAATATCATAAAATGATTCTTCGTTTTCAACGTTATCAATTATATGATTAAATTCTGATAGTTTTTTGAACATATGCTTCGATGGATGTGATTCTGCAAAATTATAAAGCTTGTCTAAATTTCTCTTGAATATTTCCAACTCGATTTGGTAGATTTCTATGTGCTCCACATTACTGTCATTGATATTCTCGACTTCCCTTGAACATCATCCTTGTCGTTGATTTTTTCTTTCTGCTTCTCAGCTACACTTTTGATTTTACCTTCGCCATAATTTTCTTTCCTACAATGGATAGTGACAATCAGTTATTTATACTTATTAAGGAGAGTACAGGAGAGTCACTTGAATCAGGTACCTTATTATTTATTTTATTACTTTAATAGAAAAGTAAGAACATGAAATGATTTTCGAAATTACCTTGTTCTCTTACATACATTATAGATAGGTAAATACCTACTTGTGGGGTAATGCAAAATTGAGAGAGTGAGAATGTATTTTACAAAAAAAAAAAAAAAAAATGGGGTGAAATTAATCTTCGCTGAAAAAATTGAGTAATAGCTCATTTTGAAGATCTGTCCCTTATCATATTCTCTTGGTTTGAATAAGTCAACTCTTGCGGTTACGGTAAAAAATGAAAACACATTTTTGAGACAGAAATGGCAACAGAGATTTGAAACTCGGCAGTTGTGATCAGGGTCAAAGGACCTTCAAAATAAGTTATCACTCGACCCCCTTTCCATTTAATATTTTGGGGGTGAATATCACCCTCGCTCAGAGGGTGATGTTGCAAAGTTCAAAATAGGGGGAAAATTGTTTCCCCCTCGAAACAAAAATCGACGGATCCGAATGTTTTTTATTCTATTTTCTTGGGAGCCCGTTGTTCAGGGTGGGAAGTTTTCAAATTGACACCCTGTACCTATATGGTATGATAATTCAAAATAGGTTTTTAACTTATTAATTCTTACCGATATAACAGCATTCTAAGATAAGGGTCCTTACAGCGGGTGAATTTACTATTTTTCTTCATCTTGAAACATATTTTGGCTTTGCAGTTATTTTCTTCAATTTCCGGATATTAGGGTAGCTTTTGGCCACAATCCATTGTGTACAAGTCAGACTTGAAAACTGTTGCAGCCATTTCATATAGCATTCATTGTAACTGGGATCATTAGATATAATTGTCCTAATTTCATATTTTTTCGCATCTTTTTCAAGGACTTTATGATTATCGTCAAATTGTGTCAATGCTTGATCCACATCACTCATTTTTCTATGTACTTGATGATAGTTTCCAAGTAATCACTTTTATACTACTTGAAATGAATGCACACTACTTGTCACATAACTAAAAAATGACAATTGTTTAGAAATGTAACAAAACGTCAACAATATTTTAGCGTTTTTATGATCGAGTACCGAACGGAAGCGCATGAGTATATTCCATTGTCTATGCTATTACAACTACTTAGCTGCATAATAGGATAGGTCGCTAGAACCGCATAGGAAACGGAATGGATGAAGTAACTTTACGTTTCCTATGCGAGTGTGGCAAAGAGTAGTCAAAACAATATACGAAACGGAAAAATGCGTAACGTTCATGGGTTTTTTTGGACCACACGGAACATTTATGTATCATAATGCACGTCCACTCACTGCTCGGTTGGTTACTGCTTATCTTGATAAGGGTCAAATCAGGCTATTTGTTTGACCTGCTCGAAGTCCAGACGTCAACCACATCGAGCATTTTTAAGATGAGATAGGGAGATGTTCACGAAGACATGTGCCGGCCCCAGAAATTCTAGAGACTTTCGCAACATACTCGTGCAAGTGTGGGACAATCTTCCGCAGGATGTTATCCAGAATCTAATCCCAAGCATGCCTCGTCGTTTGCAAGCTGTTATCACTCTTCGAGGAGGAATAACTCGCTACTGAATCCTTGATATATTTTTGTTCAAATAGCAAATTAATTCAATAAACTTGAAAAAAAACAAACATCGCAATTTTCATTTAAGCAACTGCGATATAAAAGCATATCTGTATGTTAGCGAACTATGCTACACCCCAATCAAATCCGCGAAAACTTCAAATTTCAAAAATAATTATTGCAAATTATGGAAGACCCGTTTTTTATGCTCGGCTGTGTAGAATCGTTTACTTAACTATAATTTCGCGAATTATTTGATTCAAGGGTTTAACCCAGCGGAATGTATTCATGGTGTCCGGTGAGTATATGGCATAATCTCGGGAGCGTATAGAGGTCAAATTAAAAAATATATTTTTTTTAAAGCGCCGTCTTAACAGAGCCTTAAAGGGGTACCCATAGATTTAATTTTTAAGCTCTAACTTATGAACCGGCTTGTATAATTTGAAGAAATTTTAGTATGTTGTGTAGAGCTTAGGCCTTCTCTTGTAGTGAGTACTTTTTTCGCAAAAATGTTTCCTCATTTTTCCTCCCGACAGAAAAAGTGTACTTTTACTCCCTACAGCTGATTTTTTCTCCAGGAGAGGAAAAGAACTATTTTCCTCCCTCAGTTGAGGGTTGAGAATTACATTTTCTAGTAAGGTTGTAGAAAAAAAATGATTTTTAACGCATGAATAAAACTTCAAATGCGTTTTTCATAAAACTTATTTTTGGACTTTGGATTTTCCAGTACGCTCATGATAAGATACCAAAAATCACTTAATACCTATATATTATAAAAGTTGCATGATAAGAGTTATACAATGTAGTATGTGGGCCAAATCAAGTAATGCTTTGACCCCGAATAACTTGTTTGTGTGTTTATAAATTTTCATGATTTTTGTATATGATATTAGTTTTGTAAAAATTCCATTTTCTGATTTGCCATAGTTGCGGCCTCTAGCGGCCATTCTAGAAACTTCAAAATAATATCCAGCAATTTCTCTTGACCTCTGTTTGCTAATATATTTTTTCGCATGCCATAGCCGAGAGCCATTCTTAGTGGGACACCCCTCACTTTGTGTCCGATCTGAATTGAGTGTTTCCCTTGAGTCGACGAAAAATGCATAAGGTGGATAATTTGAAATTTTCAAAACTGAGATGTGTTTTCACACCTCTGCATTGGGAGGTTTGGACATGATCTGTTTATATGGCCTCATTGTAGGGGAGGTGGAAGAAAAAGTCTCTCTGTACTATTTCGTTTTGCCTATATTCGACATTTCTCTACATTGCTGAATTAAAGGAGTAACCTCAGTTTTATACAGACTTGAACAACCATGGGTTATTCTTAATATTTCAGTTGATTCTTTCAGGTGATGAATAGCTTTCCGTGCATTGCCTTTGTATAACAGTAGTTTACATAGTTTGAGATGCAAAAGACCTGTTAGTGGATGAACCTTGGGAAAGTAAAATCTGAAAAATACAAAAAAAAATGCAGCAATTTTTAGAGAAAGTTAAGCATAGTGCATTCAAAGCGATAGTGTATATTACAAACCACCGCGATACACGGACCCGCATAAAAAAACACAATAGGAAACTTGCATCAATTTTTTTTAATGCTGGATTCGAAAGTCCATGAAAAATAACGAAATGTGCTAAAATCACTGAGTTATGACGTCACACCTCACCCACACCATGCTCATTATATCTACACTGTATGCGCACCAAAATTAACGCATAAGCAATATATTTTTCATGAGACTCAATGTAAACATGACCTTACACAGAAATTCATATCTTCTTTGAAGAACCATGTATCAAGTTTCCTCGAACATTGATTTGCAAATAATAAATGAATGTAGGTACAATATTTTAACAACAGAAAAAGTCTATTTTATTCTGAATAATCCACAGAGTGTTCCAAAATGATGGAGCTACACTGGCAATTCACTAACCATTGGGTGAAATGTATTGGAAATTGAAATCAACCTATGAAAGAAAGATGGATTCAAAGATAATATGAAATTCTGTATTAATGCATGTTCATATTTATTTGATTTGTATTGGATTTCTTGTTGAATGAGACATACTGAGAAAGATGTTTCACAACATTTTGAAAACTATCATAACAGGGTGGCCCAAAGGTCAAAATTTAAATGAAGAAAACTGCCAAATATCAATTTTTGGAAACCCCCAATTTTCATCATTTTATCTGAGTTTGTAAAAGATTGTCCATTCCAAAAATTCATATTCTTTAATTTTTGGAATGGACAATCTTATACAAACTTACCTTTATTTTCAACGCCTAATAAGATAAAACGATAAAAATTGGGGGTTTTCATTTGAAAAAAAAAAATGATTTTTGACAGTTCTTGATTATTTAAAATTTGACCATATTTTTTGGCCACCCTATAATAATAGTTATCAAAATGTTGTGAAACATCTTTCAAAGTAGAAAGTAGGTCACTTTAAACAAGAGATCCAATACAAATTTATCGATGAAGGCTATCTTATACGGAAAATTTGCCTTTAAATAAACGGTATTTTTGACATAAACACTAAAATATTTAAAAAACACTTATACTTGGGTATAGGACATGCTTCATAAAATCTGCCTAGAATTTTACCTAGACTCTAAAAATGTATTAATATATAATATTATGTTGTTTCATTTGAAACAAGCGAGTTGACACCTACTTCCGGTATAACCGGAAGTCGCGCAACGTCGCTAGTATTACATTTGAAGAGAGCATCATTGAAAGTCTCACCCACATGTGCTCTCACCATACAAGTACACGGAATCCCAATCGCTTTATTTTCCGAAATATTCTAATAGGCCACTCACCTTGACGCACCTTGCATACAGGATGTCTCCGATTAAGTCGGCACTATTGCAAACCCGTTATTATTGCAGCTACGATGATGTTTAAGTTCAAATCAGCAAACGAGTAGGATTTTTTCTGCTGATGAAAATGGTGAAAATGTTTCGATTAATCTCATGAAATGTATTTTTGACTTATCTGAAAATAAAGAAGTTATGACCACAATTATTCATTCACAAAAAAATTATCTTAAAAGTTCCAAATAAAGAAACAATTCAATGGTTGCAACTTTTAATCAGCAGAAAAAAACCCTACTAGTTTGCTCATTTGAACATCATCGTAGCTGCAATAATAATGAAGTTGGCAATAGTGCCGACTTAATCGGAGGCACCCTTTCCCTGTATAATATGTACAGGGTTTTCAGAGATATTTAGTTCCATAAAAGTAAACAAAAGACGATCAGATAGTTGAGAAAAATTCATAACTTTTTTTTTTGCATGGAACACCCTGTATATTTTACACTTTTTTGAAAGATCCTTCTATTTCGATTCCAAAAATATATAGTTTGTAATCACTAGGGGACGGTAATACCTTATAATTATACAAATTATATACAGTACTAGCAGTACCCGTCACAGCTTCGCCCGCGATTGTTTGAATGTTATCGAATAATGTTGAAAGCTACACTCATAAACTTGGAAAACGACGAAACACGTGTTTTTTTGATTTCATCATGATGAAGTTTCAAGTCGATGTGACCAAAAATACATGTTTTTGATAAATTTATGATTTTTGATACCTCCACCCCTTTCGACCCCTTAAAGGTTTAATTAAAGAAATAGACGACGAAACACGTGTTTCATTGATTTCATTAAAGATAATAAATATGAAGTTTCAAGTCGATGTGAGCTGAAATACATTTTTTTTATTGATTGTTATGACATCTCCACCTCTTGAGAGTTGAATTTTGGAAAACGACGAAACACGTTGTTTTATTGATTTCATTCAAGATCATCATGATGAAGTTTCAAGTCCATATAATTAAAATATTTTTTTTTAATTTATGATTTTTTACACCTACACACTCCTTTCACCCTCTCAAGGGTTAAATTTTGGAACACGACGAAACACGTGTTCTATTAATTTTATTCAAGATCATGATGATGAAGTTTCAAGTCGATATGATTTTTATTTATGTTTTTTCACACCCCCATCCCATTTATTTATTTATTGATATAAAGTTTCAAGTCGATGTGACCAAAAATACAATTTTTTTTATTAACATGTCATTTCTCCTACCTCTACTTCTTCAGCCTCTTAGGGGTAAAATTTTGAAAAATCTTTTCTTAGCACACCTATAAATACTGTCCCCACCTCTTTTACCCCCATAGGTGTTGAATTTTGGAAAATGACGGAACACGTGTTTCACTAATTTTATTAAAGATCATTATGATGAGGTTTCAAGTTGATGTGACCAAGAATATATTTTTTGAATCTATAGTTATAAAATAGCTTGTCCTGACTGCGTCATCAACGCCGAGCCAAAACTATTATAGATAGAGCCATGAAATTTTGAAGAGATGTTCTGCTAAATATTTCTAGGTGTGCTAAGAAAGGATTTTGCGATATTTCATCCCTTAGGGGGTGAAAAGGGTGGGGGTAGGAAAAATCATATATCGATGAAAAATTATGTATTTTTGGTCACATCAACTTGAAACTTCATATAAATAATCTTGAATGAAATTGATTAGACACAATGACATGTCTCGTTATTTTTTGAAATTCAACCCGTAAGGGGGTCAAAGTCGGGTTCAAAGGAGATGAGGTGAGAAAAATCATTAATTGATAAATGATTATGTATTTTTGGTTACATCATCTTGAAACTTCGTATAAATAATCTCAAATGAATTTATTACGGGTAACGTTATTTTGCGAAATTCAGCCCCTAAGGGTGTCAAATTCGGACTCAAAGGAGTGGGTGGAAAAAATCGTTAATTGATGAAAGATTATGTATTATTGTTAACATCATGTTGAAACTTCATATTAAAAATCTTGAATGAAATTGATTGAACACATGTATCGTTGTTTTTTGAAATTAAACCCCTGGGGGGGACAAAGTCGGGCTCAAAGGTGGTGGAGTGGAAAACAACATTTGTTGACCTCGTATTTGAGAACAAATTCGAGGGCAAGGTTAAATAACGTATTTTTAGTCAAATCCTTATTGGGGCGTTAGGGATGAGGTGTGGAAAATCATAAATCAATAGAAAATTGTATTATTGGTCACTTCGACTTCAAACTTCATTATGATGATCTTTTATAAAATAAATCACGTGTTTCGTCGTTTTCCAAGTTTTTGAGTGTAGCTTTTAGCGTTATTCGATAACATTCAAACAATTGCGTGCGAAGCCGCAACGGGTACTGCTAGTTAATTTATGATTTTTCAGACCCACATCCCTCTCACCCCATTAAAGGTTGAATTTTGGAAATCGACGAAACACGTGTTCTATCGCAATTTCATTCAAGATTATCATAGTGAAGTTTCAAGTCGTTGTGACCAAAAATACAATTTTTTTATTTGATTTATGATTTTTCACATCCTCAACCCTTTCACCCCCTTGAAGGTTGAACACATCAATTTCAATCAAGATAGTTTATACGAAGTTTCAACAAGATGTTAGCAAAAATACATAATCTTTCATCAATTAATGATTTTTTCCACCCCATCTCCTTTGAGCCCGACAGCTCGACTTTTACCCCCCTAGGGGTTGAATTCTAAAAAACAACGATACATGTGCCCAATCAATTTGATTGAAGATTGTTAATATGAAGTTTCAACATGATGTTAAACGTACATAATACATAATCTTTCATCAATTGACGATTTTTTCCACCCACTCCTTTGAGTCCAAATTTGACCCCCTTAGGGGCTGAATTTCGCCAAATAACGTAATACGTATTTGATTCATTTCATTTGAGATTATTTATTCGAAATTTCAAGATGATGTTACGAAAAATACATAATCTTTTAACAATTAATGATTTTTCTCACCTCACCTCCTTTGAGCTCGATTTTGACCCCCTTAGGGGTTGAATTTCAAAAAATAACGAAACATGTGTTTAATCAATTTTATTCAAGATTATTTATATGAAGTTTCAAGTTGATGTGACCAAACATACATAATTTTTCATCAATATATGATTTTTCCTACCTCCACCCTTTTCACCCCCTTAGGGATGAAATTTCGCAAAATCCTTTCTTAGCACACCTAGAAATATTAGCAGAACATCTCTTCAAAATTTCATGGCTCTATCTATGATAGTTTTGGCTCGGCGTTGATGACGCAGTCAGGACAAGCTATTTTATAAGTATAGATGATTTTTCTCACCTCATCTCCTTTGAGCTCGACTTTGACCCCCTTAGGGGTTGAATTTTAAAAAATAACGTAACATGTGTTTAATCAATTTCATTCAAGATTATTTATATGAAGTTTCAAGTTGATGTGACCAAAATTACATAATTTTTCATCAATATATGATTTTTCCTACCCCCACCCTTTTCACCCCCTTAGAGATAAAATTTCGCAAAATCCTTTCTTAGCACACCTAAAAATATTGAGCAGAACATCTCTTCAAAATCTCTTGGCTCTATCTATAATAGTTTTGGCTCGACGTTGATGATAGATTATTTATCACACCCCCGCCCCTTGCACCCCCTTAAGGGTTGAATTTTGGAAATCGACGAAACACGGGTTTTATCAAATTCACACAAGATAATCATAATGAAGTTTCAAGTCGATGTGATCAAAAAAACAGTTTTTTTATTGATTCATGATTTTTCACACCCCCACCCCTTTCACCTCCTTAAGGGTTGAATTTTGCAAAACGACGAAACACGTATTTCATTGATTTTATTCAAGATTATTAATATGAAGTTTCAAGTCGATGTGACCAAAAATATATAATTTTTCATCTTTCTATCCCCACCCTTACCACCCCCTTAGGGATAAAATTTCGCAAAATCCTTTCTTAGCACACCTAGAAATATTTAGCAGAACATCTCTTCAAAATTTCATGGCTCTATCTATAATAGTTTTGGCTTGGCGTTGATGACGCAGTCAGGACAAGCTCTTTTATAAATATAGATTTTATCTACAACCGTTAGGTGACAAAATATCCAAGAGTTCACAAGAAATAGAAACTTGTCTCTAGCATCTTGCCACCCTTGACTGAATAAACGTTGCTTACAGCAATGTGTGGTAAAATGAAAGTTTCGCTCGTTGCTATTAGCAAAAAATGCAAATTTCGCACAAAATTATTACAGCACGGCGATTGATAATATGGTACTTACCTTACCACACACAGAATCGTGCGGTATACAATGGTTATCGCACGGTTGTAGATAGAAGTTATAAATAGCTAAAAACATAGCCGTATTTGTTGAATCATGTTGTTCATTCACATTTTCATTTTTTAACAAAAATAGATAAAAACATTTGAATTTACCAAGTCCGATTTTTGTGGAAGCCTATATATCAGTGGATCGTACTATACAGGGGAATACATAATCGATGATGGAAAACATGATCGTGATGAAGATGTGGTCATTTGCATTAGCCGCGATGGTTTGTCGATCTTAAAAATATTTTCAGCGATAGCGTTCCTACTTCTTCAAAAACGTAGCATAAATATTACTATATCAATGTTACGTACCTAGACAAACATCTTTCCACTAAATCATTTCTTCAGGTTTGGAAACATAAAAAACTCAAAAAGTACCAAAAAGCAACCTTTTTTGGTTTATTTTATCGTTCAGAGTATCCAATAATGATGCTTAATATTCACCCAAGACAAATTTACGCCTCTCAAGATATGTGCCTGGTATATCCTAAAAGACCGTTGCCATAACGTTGACAGCTTATGATTTCATTTAGCACTTGGTTTTAATTCTGGTGTCTTATGATGGACTCATGTTTCATCAACTTTGACACACAAAGCTAGTTCGATTGCGTTGAAACATCTCCGAACAATGCTTAGAACAATGCCATTCGATTCATTTCAATGACATTTTTTGATGGACCAGGACAAGGCATCCTGCTGACAGCTTTTTTTTATATGAAATTTTTCGAGTATAATGATGTATTAATTTTGTTCAAATGAGATTTCACAATACCAGTAATTTCACGCAACTTCATTCATTATTTGATAGATCTTCTCCAACAGTTCTGGTGTTGTCACCTCTTTTGGCCTTCTATAACATTGAGCATAGCTGGTCTTATACGGCCACTTTTGAATTCATTGACCCAATTATAAACGGTTGCATTTGAAGATGTATGTTCCATTTTCACTAATTCCATACCAACAATGATTTACTTTGGTTTTGAACCTTTCGAATGAAAATGCTTGATAATGACATTCATCAATTTTCATAGGTATTTGAAAAAATCAAAAGCTACTCTACAGAAACAACTGTTAAAGTCGGCGTCAGAGGAGTTACGTTTGTTTTCATAAGCGAGATAGCAGAGCCGTATCAAGCAAAAAAGGTTTGAAGCTTGCAATGTAGCTTCATTCAACAATTTCATCTTTCGAGTCAAATCGATAGATTAGATAGATGGGTTCTTGTAAACATCAGGCATCCACGTATTTTTTACTTTTCAAAGGCGAATTTGGAAAATTATCCTTCGTTTAACTATTCTAAGAAGAAAAAATGCTGGATGAATCACTTTTTTATAGAAAAAACACTATTTTAGGCACATTGTTTCATACGAACATTTTCCAAAAATCTCGATTTGTTCCAGTTGAAATGGACAATTTCTGTTGTTCTCATGTACTACAGTTCCTCACGTAACCACTAAGGAAGTTAAAACATATAGTTAAGCAGGAAGAATAAATTATAAAAATTTGATTCACAGAACATCCCGGCGAACTCGATATTATCAATAACTCAATAACTGTCAAGATTGTCAAAACACCACTCACTAAATGCGTTTTCATGGAGTATGGTATCATGAGACCATTCCAGTTTGGTCTGTCATTAATGTCACTTTCAGCCAATCGGCTAGCTGCAAGTGACATTAATGACAGACCAAACTGGAATGGTCTCATGATGCCATACTTCATGAAAACGCTATAAATAACGACCGAGAGTGAAAAATACGCGCGGCGTTGCCAAGTTTTCCTTTTTCATTTATTTTGCTTTATCGTTTTGGCGCCATTTTATTGACGGTCGGCTTGAGAATCGCGAAAGCTACCAAGGGGTGTGTGCGCATTAGATTGTGATTTTTTCTATGCACATAGCGACGTTTGATGTTGTAAATTCGCGGGTTTCATTTGCTGACATTTTGTTGTGTTTTTGAAGAAATCATTCAGTTTTAGTGGCCGGTTCAAAATGGATGCTGTGGGAAATGTTTTCCATCTGATGACCTTCTTGTCTGAAGTGGATAAAGTTTTGCTCGGATGTTTGCGGGACTGTGGTTTGATGCGTTGGAGATTGAGATGTTCCGAAGTTCGGTGTCGTCGGCAATGTTCACTCCAGAGAAGGAAAACTTCATAAATGGGGTGTATATTCAGATGTCGATCATGCCGCCATATCTAAAATATCGTTCAAAAAGTAACGCTCCTGCCCGAGTAAAAAGGTACGCTCCTGCCCAGCGTAGCTGGTGGATGTTCTCTTGAATATCGTTTAAAAAGTAACGCTCCTGTCCTGCCCATATGGCTGCTCCTGCCCGAGTAAAAAGGTACGCTCCGGCCCAGCGTAGCCGGTGGATGTTCTCTTGAATATCGTTTAAAAAGTAACGCTCCTGCCCATCTGGTTGTTTTTTTTACTGTTTTATTATGTTTGTCATAGTATATTAAAATATACAGACAAAAACTATTGCATTCATTGTTTTTAAGAAGTTTGGGTAAGTTTGGCAACATTGCCAGTTTGTTCTATAATATGTAGCTTGTATGGATTGTAACAATGTGACAAAGCGGGAGTTTTTCTTACTGAATCATGATAAAATTTTAATTTGTTATGGGATTATTTTTTTTGTTAAAAGCTGTTCATCCAGCATTTTTTTTAGTTGATATTGTTCTATGAACCCAAAACTATGCTCAAAAATTGAAAAAATTCATTAATGTGTGGATGACTAATCTTTACAAGACCCAGATAGATGAATTGCTCTGGAACATTTGCTTTCCTTTGGATCTTATGAGAAATGAATGGTTTGTTGCTATTTTGATTGCCAGCAGTGCATCTCTAAGAAAACGATATTTTTATTATTTCTGACAATCAATTCCGAAGCAAGAAAACGTATTTTAATCTGTAATGCATGGGTTTTTGCCCGAAAATGTAACATCGAACCACAGCATTCCATTCCGTCTCCGACAAAGGCTTTTTTTTGGCAGTTTTTCGATTTTGTAAAGAAACAGTATACCTTTGACGTTGACAAGAAACCATTCGAGCAAATGTCATGGAAAATTGACAGCTTTTGTTACCCCCATATGCACCGTAGAAATCTAATCCGGATGAAGTCTTTATCGCGATTATCTTCCAAACCACCCAATAGAAAATAATCGCGATGAAGTCTTCATCCGGATTATATTTCTACGGTGCATATGGGGGTTATTTCATAAAAAACAAAAGATTTTGCTAAAAAGTCACTGATGGCGCCAATCTTCATAAGCACAATTGGCCTACGAAATTGGATTTTCTACTTAGCTACTGGATCATCATTATTTTGGTATAATACACGTATTTTTGTCAATTTTCGAAGAGTTCATAATTCTTATTTTTTTCTAAAAACGTAGTAAAGAATAGATGTTCAAAACTGCGATTCTTGTATTTATGAAAACTCAATTTTTGGAAACTCAGCTTACCAATGCACTGTAACGTTTCATGAATCTTGACCGCGTCATTGTACTATTCACTAGAAAAAAAAATTTTCGAAGGTGCATATATGATTAATGCAAATTGAAAAAAAAAGAATAAAATGGTACTAATAATAATTAAAAAAATATGGAGTACATAAAGACAGCTTCACAAATGAAGATGCAAGTCATCTGAGTTTTCCTATGATGGTTAATCAAATCTATTGAGAAATGGCGTAAAATTAATTTTAACTAAGTTCCTGTAATAGTATAGGAAATGAAAGCCAAGACAAATGAATGTAGAAAAAACATCAAAGATTGAGGAGAATCCCGAAACTGTCACGGAAAGGTCTGTAAATATTAATGAGCTCATGTTATAGTGGAGTTTAATGATATTGCAATTGTGATGTTTTGGCGCTGGACGTTACGAATTGAGGAACTCCATATAACGGCATGTTGTACAGTGAAATTAAAAATAAAATACTTCTTCTTGGATTTCCGAAACGAGATTTCTGTGAAAAATTAAACATATTGAATAAACTCAAAATTACCAAAAAAATATTGCCGCAATTTTTTAAAAAAACACCCCAACCGGCACACGATTTTTTGACGACCAGGCGATTTTGCTTTCTCAAGGCCTAAGGAATGATTTAAGGAAGGTGTTGAACATAAGCAATACAGTGCAAACAGAATGACACAATAGAATGATATTTTTCCATACCTGAATCGTTAGATTTCCTAAATAGAAAAATAAGTTCCTGTAAAAATCCTACTATTTTGGCATATCGCTGCTAAGTTTAGTGGTCACCGGTGTAATGTGAAATTTCAAGTAGAAAGACGTCAAGTTCAGACGAATTTGTCAGAAGAGTAACAGCTGGATTTTCACAGAAACCTATTTTTATTTCGGAAAGCTAGGGTATAGAAACATGCATAATATTTTCAAGAGCCCTCAATTATCTACCAGCATACATCGGTGACTAGTTTAAAAAATAATGGGTTCTTTACCATTGTTTTTTTTTTATTAAAAAAAAAAATGATTTCTTGAAGACCGAACAACAGTGAAACCGAAAAAAAACAACATATAGACAGTCTCAGTCAAAATATCGTAATAGTTGTTAAACCAACATAATATGGCTTATGAAAATGAACAAATTTTTTAATGAATCCGGATTCTGTGATATCAATAAACTTTTTCCTCTTGATCTATGAAATGAACTATTGAACAAACTAATTTCATACAAAACTAATGAGTGGAGTTGTGGTTTTTGTGAAGGCTATTTTGTTCTACAATAAAAAACACTCACTTATAGCTTTCAGTTAATTCTAGTCCATATTCCAAAGCACTGTCAAAATCTCCCAAATCAATGGCAGCATCAAACGCCAGGTCCAATATTTTCACGTGTTTCAAATTGTGTCTATTCAAAACATTTTTTTGTTGTTTCAGACATATTTTACACACATCAAGATCTGCTATGGCCATTAAGAAAAACTAAAGATAAAGAAGGCACAAATAAAAGGATACATGCCATATTCTTCATATCATTCAAATGCGATTCCGTAAACTCCATAACTTCTTTGAAATGTTTGATAAACTTATGAGATAAAACTGTGCCACATTTATGGCACTGGGCACTGTTATCGTTAATCATCACACTATTATCACAGGCGTCATTTGTACAAGCTGCACCATAGATTATTTCTGAATTTTCTGGCGACGAACATTTTGGACAGTCACATAGAAAATAGTACCTTTCTAGTAGTTCCCGTTGGCGTTCTTTTGTTGTTGCCATTACGTCTATGTAACTTATTCTTATCTGAAAGAGCCATGGATAAATAATTGATTATACAAATTCATGACTTGTATATGTATATCAACTAATAATTCTTACAAGAAATTTCTAAACGATTTTTTACCTTTGACCAATCCAAATATGGAAGATTTTCTAATGTTCTAATGATCAGAGTTGTTCCTTCAAAAGTAGCCAAGGCATTTGGCTGACAGGAATGATCGAGAATAGACGCACCAAGATAAATACCAGTGCCCACACTTTGGAGTTCTTGGTTGCAAATGCTGAAACTGTTGACACACATCTACAAAAGCCATCAATTAGAAAGAACTGTATGTAGTGATACGGATGAACTAACTCTTCCATATAGACACATGAATTCAACTTCATTTGGCAGTGATTCATCTTTCGCAAATTCTTTCAACACTTCATAAAGCGACATCATATGCTCCATTCTTTTGTTGTCATTCTTGAGCTCGGCATAATCTGTAAGCACCATCAATTTTCATTTCAAATAGCATCTATTTTTAATTTGAAAAAGTCAACTGGCTAATTTCACTTTTGTTCTGGCACAGTTTACTATTCACAATTTTAGACTGACCCAAAATTCTGCATTAGAAATACCCTTTCTATGCAGAAGCTTATGCCACGCTAAATCAATAATCAATCATCATCTCGAGCTGTTGACAAGTCTGTTAAAAGGTTAATGAAACGGGAGCCAATTTTCAACTTTCTTAGTCACTAATTTATTAACTCACGGGACATGAGGTCTCTCCACATGCGATAATTTTTGCCACCATAGTAACCTTTCATTGTCATCCCTCCATTTTCGAGCATTTTCATAAGCCTGAAAGATTTATTTAGTCAAGTCAATGGATTGTTCGGAAAAGTTACAGAAACGTCAATTTCGTTAGGATAGACTACTACAATACCGAGTTCGCGACCTCGAAGGGGTGATCGTCAAGTGGTAGGGGTAACGATGTTTTTCTGAAAGAATTTTGCACATTTGGCACAGAATTGTTGCCTCAGATAGAACACGCTAAAGATCCATTTCCGCACTTGATGCGTGAAGCTCAATGCGCGATTTTAAATTTGGTAGCTGCGAAAGGGAAGAAGGAGAAACAGTCGAAGCTGGGAAAAAAACCTGTTGCCCTGCACATCTGGCACAGTTCGTCGGAAACAAACAGTATTTTTGTCGATTTTTTTTTCACCTCCAACCTACCTAAACGACGCTAACCCTCAGAAACAATAGAGGCAAAAGATTGCCACTCTCGAGCGTCATCTACCCAAGGTCACAAACTCAGTCGTATTGTTATACCAACCAACATTTCTTGAGAAAACTGTATTTTGCCATATGATGCATTGTCTAGACGAGTTATTGTTATCAAAAAAAATTACCTATAAATAACCCTAGCTGCATCTGGAAGTACTCTTGGACAGATTGCCTTGAGGAATTTACATTCTTGTTTATGTACAGTCCATCCTTTCTTTTGGCAAAATTTGTCACAATAGTATACATATTTACAGTTGGAGCATTTGGACAACTCCGATCCTCTGAAAATAATTTATCATATTATACAGCCGATGCAATCATAGTTTTTGTTCAATTTCAGTGAAATAGAAATTATTCTATTTGATCGTGCCATGCCGGCTGGAATCACATTGTTTTCAAATTTGACCCGGCACTATTACTAACTTCGTTATTGTTGGAGCTTGGAGCTACAAACTCGGTCAAATGGGAGACTAATAGTACTTTTTGTAATTATTACGATAATAAACAAAAAACGAGCATCCTGTTCAAAATTTATGTAAATGCAATTCAACTTTTCAAATGGGATACCCGGTATGCAATGTTCTCACTCGATAAGAAATTTGACTCTAACCAAAATTTCTTCTATGTAAAAAGTCATAGTGCTGAACTCAAAAATGTCAAAAATTCTTTTGTGGTTTTTCAAATTCGTGGTGACATCTACTTTCAATAAGATAGAACACCTGCCCATCATGTTCGCCAGATTGATATCCTATCACAAGACTTTTTGGAGAAAAGATATTTTACAAGTAACGGCGTATGCCTCGTCGATCACCAGACACCAACTGGATTTTTTTTTGGGGATATTTGAAGTGTGGTCCATAAAAAGCGGTGTGATCTTGTCTCCAGCAGAGCATCATTCGTCCCATCAGTTATATTGATGATAGATTCAATGGCACTAGGACCTTTTATGAGCGGGCTCAAACATGATTCGAGCAAGATTGTGTTTTTTTTTGTGAACATTTAATGTAAATTATACAGAAACGTTCGTTTGTGGGGCAGAGTACAGAAGAATCACTTTATGTTTTAATTTCCAGAAAGGTTGATTGAAACACAGTGTGTCCAGAATAAAATCATGTACATGGCACTACATTGGGATATTGGAAACGGTAAGAGATACGTCGTCACTCAAATAGAAGAAAAGTCGAACATATAGGTACATACATACAGGGTGTCCCAGATCAGCTGGTCACTACCTCTACAGAAAATAGAGGAACCATAAATGAGAAGAAGAAAATACCTCGTCCAGGGGCGGAGTTGGAAAACATGTGTGCACTATTTTTCAAAAAAAAAATTGTATGACATAATTTTTCCAGAACAATAATACTTTTTTGTAAGACTTTGTTCAATTTCCAACAAAATAGCATTCTTGAGTTTTTTCTCCGACGCATCATTTCCAAGTAAAAAAATAAAAACCATACTAGTGTCCTTCAAAACGTTGATAACCAAAAATTTCAGTTTTGGTAACAGTAGGAAATCCTACTATTCTACTCATCGGAAAGAAAAAACTCAAGAGATTATTTTCATTGGAAATTGAATGAGTAGTTTGAAAGAAAACAAAATTTTTGCCAAAAAAACAGTGGCGTGTAATTTTTGTTTTCTCGAATAATAAAACACCCTGTATCTATGAAACGGGCACTTCCGGCCATGTGTTCCTCATCTCAAACTTCTTATTTATATGGTTCCTCTATTTGCTGTATAAGTAGTGACCAGTTGATCTGGGACACCCTGTATATGCCTAACAATAATCTACGTTCTATTTTGAATCGATACTATCATGAAGTTTTCCTTCCCTGTGAAAAAGGAAAATGTAAATTTTTTTGCTTATCATAAAAGCTAAAATTTTCAGGATATGGGTAGGAGGATACGACAATGCTAAAAACAGCGTCAAAAAAAATTGTTGGCTTACTATGTTGCGTCTGACCGAAGTCAACTCCACTTTTTAACATGAGAGGCATATTTCCAAAAATCATTTTCAATGCGAATCTTTGAAATTAAGAAATTCATAATTCCGCCAATAATTCCATTTAAAAAAATTTGGGTTGATTCAATATTTCGGAAAATCGTTGGTATTTTGTTTTATTTTCCAAACAGGAAACAACTTGTAAGATAACTATAGAATATGGTTTTTGTTTCATTACGATATCTTCAAAAACAAAAAAGTTACAGCTGATCAAAATGATATCAAAGATAATGAAACACCCTGTACAGGGTGTTGACAGATAAATGAACCCCCCAATAACTTTTTAATTTGATGTTTTTTCATATAGCATACCCTATACCCAAATTCAACCAATAAGAAGATATTAACGTCAGAAATTTTATATTTTTTCGAGCATGTTTTAAAATTTATGGTATTATTCCGAAACCTTCGAAACGAAGTAGTTGTTAATAGATGTCAATTTGTCAAGAAAGATTTGAACCTGTTATATTGCGAAGAGGAAAAAGTTGAAATATTCTCTTTATACATACAGGGTTAGCCAGTTTTATTGTACAATATTTCAAATCAAGATTCTACTTCGGATTCTACTAAGTAATTAAAACGAACAATTTTTATTCTATGAAAACCTTTAAAATATTCAGTTTCTTTTTTGAAAATGTATATAACTCCTATTGTTTGACTGGATTTCGTCAAGGGGCTACGTCGTCGTCCTTCAGAATAAAGATTGTTCATTTTAATTAGTAGAATCCAAATTTTTAATATTGTCGGATAAAATTAGTTCACCCTGTACGTTGTTCAAATCTTATTTGAGAAGTTGACATCTATCAACAATTACCTCGTTTCCAAGGTTTCCAAACAATACCATACATTTCAAAACATGCTCGAAAAAATAGCAAATTTCTGATGTTAATATCTTCTTATTGGTTGAATTTGGGTATAGGGTATGCTATAATGATATGAAAAATGTTTAGAATTCTCCAGAGAACGCAAAAATCAAAAAAATAGGGTTGCAATTTGAAATAGGAAAGTTGGACTACGCCCAGAAGTTCGGAAACAACATGTATATGTGAAAACCTTGTTTTCAGAAAATTCATTTTCAACCATTAAACTTTCATTTGATTTTTTTTTCTTGAACATGAAATTGAAAAGTTAATGGGGGGGTCCATTTATCTGTGAACACCCTGTACATAATTACGACTCAGCCGCCGCAGCGTTGAACCATAGTAAGCTTTGTCTAGATAAATACAGGTCACTGATACAGGCGGCGTTCAGTCATTCTTTACTGAGGTGTAACTCCATTTATGCGGTGCACTGTAGTAAGAAATGCCTATAAGCGTCCCGGAACAGTAGATTATTTCGGAAGTTGTGCAAAATACAAAAAAAACTTCCGATATAAAAGTTGTAGGTCTTGGAAAAATCTATCATGTCGGTCTGTGATGAAAAAATTGTCTGGAATATGATCAGTGATTTTTATAGTATTTTGAGCGCTGATTACGGTAAAATTAATGAAAAACATCCACCACGTACAGTTTTCTCACAATCCTCATTTTTTGTAGATTTTCGTGTTTTAAAATAATGTTGACATTATTCTTTGAAATATTATTACCTTTCCAACGAGTCGTCACCAAATTTCTGGGAAATAAACCACCAAGCAATCAACAATACTATGCTTGACAATTTCCAGAAATTAAATTCATTTTTTATTATTTTGGTTTTGTAAACCACAGTACTATTAAATGCTGAATAAACATCAGGAATACTGTGTCAAATCTGGTCCCTATTTGAAAAAATAGGTCCCTTTTTGTGGAATAACCTTTCGTGATTGTGAAAAACGGCTTTTAGTTTTGGAATCAGCACTAAAAAATACAAAGAAATCACCCTTCAAAAAATTTCATTTCGCAGACCTGTGTAATTGACTGTTCCGGGATTTTTACACACAGTTTCTATTTTTGTGATATAACCCGACCAATGGACAGAATACGTATAACCGATAAGTAATACGAAGAGTAATACCGACATCATCTTATTATTGTTCTAAGAATATCAGAAATACACACAGACTGAAGATTAGCCATTTGAAAACATTCTATGACTAGTTCTATCTCACAAACTTCATCTGGATAGGAATTCCTTCTAAAGATAACAGAAAAGAATTATTAAGTTGAGTTCATCTGATACATACGTGTCATAAAAAAAAAATATATTTAACTCAGTGTGAGAAAAAATTGACTACTATAAAAATAGCTTAAAACCCTCGTTAAAACCTCAAAAAACACATTGACTCAAGTCCCTTCTTGTCCCTATCTGGGTCTTTGCTCGGATCTCTCTGGCTTTAGCGCGGAACTTGATCAATCAACTTTTTTTAAAAAAACAGAAATCATGGTTTCTCGCTTATCTCATTTGAAAATAGAAAAATCCAATTGATTTTTATTTTTGAATAAATTATATTCGAATTTTCCTTAATTTGTAGGTTGTTGTTTAAGAGCTATAAAAATAAAAAACCCGTAAGATCAAAAATTGTACAGTACAGTTACAGTGCAGACATATACCACCCCAGTACCGATACAAACAGTGTGACCCATTTGTTTTCGGGTCACCCTGAAAGTTTTTTTTTATCCGCGCCTTTGGTGAAATCACGAATACCGAATGTAGTTTTCAATATTCGCAAAAGAGATGACACCTATCATCAATGAAGAAAATAGTCTCTTGGTGGAAATTAGCAGAATCTAGTTGTTTTTCTCATGACAAAAACTGAGAAGTTTTGAAAACAAATCAATAGTCTTTTTTTTTCTACGAAATACACTTCCCGACAATAAATTCCGGTTAAGAATAATTTGAGTCAAATTGATATCGCTATAACTTATTTATTTGTTGTCCGATTTTAGTGAAATTTGTACCAAAGTGCAGCCCTATGTCTTGAGATAAAACCCTTGATTTTAGTTTTGGAAAAATACCGATGGCTTGGTCATTATACAGGGATGAACACAAGCTACTTTTTTACCCTTAAGTTCTCGATACCCTGTGGGAAAATTGAGCGGCAAAATTTAGCTCCATTATATTCTGTTGTGGAGTACGATCTTTTCTCAACAAAATGTTTTTTTGGTCATGCCAATATCTGCTTTTTCAGAGAAGATATAGATGTTTAAATAAAATGCTGCAGTTTTTCGATATTTTATCAACAATGAATGAAGACATTTTTATAGACTTGTATGAACAAATTTTTCTTGAATTAATAGCGCGTATTAATTGTCACATCGTACCCCTATGACTTATGCCATGCGAATGGCATGTTTTTGATGCCTCTGGAGGAATTTGTTATTTTTCATGAAGGGCTTCTCGCAAATCAGGCAAGGTTTCCAGATGTCTAATGCGAACATTTCTACCTAGCAATCCTAGCATACCTATCCCATGTGTTTGATTCCCTATTTTCAATTAATACAAGATGTAGTGATACCTCAGTCCACACCATGATACTACCGCCTCCAAAGAGTGTTCGAGGTGAACAATTTGCCCAATATGGAACATTTGGGACAATATGGAAGTTTAGAACATTTGTTCATGCAAGTCCATAAGAATGTTCTCATTCATTGTTGATAAAATATCGGAGAACTGCAGCATTTTCTTTGAACATCTGTATTTTCTCTTAAAATGCAGACATCGACATGAACAAAAAAGAAACATTCTGTTGAGAAAAGATCTCACTTCACGACAGAACATGATACAGATGAATTTTGCCGCGCAATTTCACACCATCACAGGGTGTTAAAAACTTAAAAAAAGTAGCTTCTGTTCCTCCTTGTGTAATGACCAAGCCATCAGTATTTTTCAAAAATCAAAATTAAGGGTAATATCCAGTAATATCTCAAGACATAGGGCTAAACTTTATGCAAGTCCATAAGAATGTTTCCATTCATCGTTGATAAAATATCAAAAACTGCAGCATTTTATTTAAACATCTGTATCTTCTCTGAAAAAGCAGATTGACATGATCAAAAAAACATTTTGTTGAGAGAAGATTGCACTCCACAACAGAACATAATAAAGATGAATTTTGCCGCTCAATTTTTCCACAGGGTGTTAAAAACTTGAGGGTAAACATGTAGCTTTTGCTCCTCCCTGTATAATGACCAAGCCATCAGTATTTCTCCAAAACCAAACCTTTGCCAAAATCGGAAAAAAATCCAAAATGTTACAGGGATATCAAATTGACTCAAATTATTTTTGTCGCGAATTTATAGTCGGGGAGTGTAGTTACTACTTGTTACTTTCTGGTAAATGTTGGTATAGGCTCGTTTTGAAGGATGTCGAAACCAGTGGGCATATCTCAGATTATTAACTTGTTTATTAATCTGAGGGGCATATATTTTATTCAAAAAAAAATCGCTAATGTGGTTTGTCAAAATCTTGCTCCTGAAAAGTGGCAAAGGTTACCTTGGCTTTTGAATAAGCGAGGTCATTTTTTGTCAGGATGACCCGAAAATAAATGGGTCACACTGGTGAGTCAGTGACCGGAAGCTGTTTTTTCGAGATATTTAACTTGAACAAGTAGTACCTAGGTGAAAAAATTGTAAGAAACCAAAGTATGAAACAATATTTTCTCCTTTCTCCTGAAACTATCACTTTGCAATCATTGGTAACCAGTACTTTTCATTTGCAAATTATTTTACACGATTCTTGTTACAGATTTTTGTCAAGAGCAGTTTGAATAAAATGCTGTAAAAATATATGCAAGAATATTTGTCACTTGGAAATTTCGATTAGAAAAGTGTAGTGGTCATTTTATATTTGTTGCTGTCATCTTAATTTCAATAACCAATTATGTCTCTTCAGTACAGCGTCAAATATAATAACCAACCAGAAAAAAATCTATTGTCTTTTATCAATACAATACCTAATTGAATGTAGAATAATCGTCCATTTTCTCAAAGAGGTCCTTTAATCAATTGAAGACAAGGAAAGATCAACGTCTTTAGGCCTCAACAGTTAGTATTTGAGGCTCAAAGACGTTGATCTTTTCTTTTCTTCAATAAAATAATTGCTTCGCTCACGGAACGTCGAAGAGCAAAAGCCTACTGCGAATAATAATGGTCATATTGGATTATTCATTAATAATTAAGTATTAAATTGTGATTTCGGCTAATATTCTTGAGTGTAGAAAATTTACTCACTGATTGTTTGATCCTTGGACTATCCATTTTGTAGTATACTTAATAAAGTTTTTGGACATTACTAGCTGTTATTTTCTTAGTTTATCAAATCTCAAATTAAACAACATGCACTTACTTTTTAAGACAAAAATCACAACACTCCGTGCGGAACTTTGAACACAAAGTATAAACAAATGGTTGTTCTTGATGAATAGTGGTGCCAGCAGGAACAACCTCTTTTTTAACGGGCATAGCGCTGCATGCCCTTTCACAACTCAATTCTGAAAATGAGAAAACAGCTTTGCTTTGACCCTTGAGTGCTCGGAAGCTACTGAGCAGAGCACTGAGCAGAGAGTCAATGACGAGGGATTCACGATAATATGAATAACCACAATTATGTATTTTTAGCACCAACATATTATTTTTAAATCAGCTATGGGCTTAGGTGCATCTTAAAAATATCTCGATGTTTTTTTATGAGTAGACATCAGTAAATAAAGCTAAAATTAGCAAACCCATCTTGTTAGACTGTTAGATCGAAAAACTGCAGGCACTAGTTAAGTTTTACCTTTGAGTAAATCCATATTTAGGCTTTTTATCCACTCTAGAAGATTGACTTTAGTTAGATGCTTAAATGAAGAACAATGCTACTTTCAAGTATTCTAAGGAAAACCTTGAAGTGTTTTTATAACGATTAGGTATATCCATATATTATTATTCTATAATTCGTTTGGAAGGTTTGTGTTTGTATTCGTTGACGGAAATCCAGGAAAGGGAAGAAAACGAATTAATATAATGAGAAATACGGAAGAGAAAAGTTTCGAGTTTCAAATTATAAATATAACCTAAAAAAAACCTAAAAAAGAATAAAAACATTAGGTCAGGTGTGTCTGTTATCCTCCACTAGTGCACACGAAACTGCACTTTTCTACCATGCGGCCTTTGTTATGCTGTTTGTGCAAGTATTGTAGAGTGTTTGTTATATTAGGGTAGGTTGCCTATTACTTCACTAGCAACCCAGCGTAGTGTAGAATAAGGTGGGGAACTTATTTCGTGTTTTTTGTAAACAAACCATGTCTTAAAACCTGACTTATAATAAAGATAAACGAACAAAAAGGAAAATTTGTAGCGAAGATGCGAAGAATCAGTATACTTATATCTTATCAAATGAATTGAAATGGGTGATGAAAATAGTGAAAGTGAATGTAAACAGTCATACGATAAAGACTCCGATCAAACATATGAAATCGTTTCATCCTCTCAAGAGATACAATTAGAAAGATGCGAAACTGGTATGCTTTGTATCCATTTAAATTTTTTATTCTTATTCAATTTCTTTTTCTGCTTAGATTCGGAATTCGCAACACTTCTCATAAACTCTCAAAAATCAACATTAGCAGCAATCTCGATCATGATCCCAAGCCAAGCTGCAGTGGCTCATCTGGTTGAGCGATGCTAGCCTGAATCCAACCCAACCCAAAACTCGTGATAGAGTATTAACTGAAATGTAGATATCAAGATAATTCGTTGAATAAAGCTCTGCCAATGCGAAAATGCTTTTTGAATCCAATATCCGCATAGGAAGGTACCAAAAGCACTACGTCTCAAAAAACTCTCTCTATACAGTTTTGCTTCTTCTGCGGTAAAGTGTATTTAAAATAGTGTTGCAACGGAGGTATGATTTGGCCGGAGGCCAGAGTCAGGAACTTCGGCTTGAAGCTTGAACACCGGAGCCGAACTTACTACCTCCGGCCGGAGGTGTAAATTTGTCGAAATAGTAGACACTCTCCTTGTCAAAAACGACAAGAATTATCAATTTTGGGTTTCTATAACATGGAAGTAGTTCAGAGGTAAAGTTCGACGTCTAACTTACAACAAAACGATGATACTTTTTCTAGATCTAAAGTATTGATTTCCAATAAGTAGAATCTTATATTCGAAGATTCCCTTAATTGAAAGAGAGAAAGAACCAATTATGTTTTGTAAAGAACAAAATAATGGATTCCCAAATCTGTTGAAACTTAGGTACTTCAAAATTTCCTCAGATATTTCTTTCTGCACCCCCCAGTAGCCTCTACAGCGAGAGAACTTTTTCTGAAGCTGAAAACATAATATATTATGGTGATAAACGGAATAGAGTGACTCCGAGAAATGCACAAAAAAAATCATATTTTGTAATACCCAATTCATAAGAAATGATAAAGATGTATGTTTTTTTCTTGTAATTCACCTACTGTCAACCAAGCAAGCCGGAGTGCCGGAGTCAGTAAATCCGGTATAGAGGCCGGAGTCGGCCGAAGTCAGTAGCCTAGTTTATACCGACAACTTGGTCCGCGGACCAAGTACCAAATTCGCACTATATCCGAACCAAATATTTGGTTCGAATGGTGTAAACAGTTGCGGACTAAGCTGGCCCGCTCTTGGTTCGGTACTCGCCAGCAAGTGTACCGAACTAAATTTGGTTCGATCTGGATCAAAATTATGAGGTTATGTTGATTGTTATTATTGTGAATTGTGTTGTTTCTGAGTTTCTAAGGCAATCTGAGCGTACTTACTCATGTTTTTTTTGGTTACGAATTGTGTTGATGAATAATTTCGACTTGCTTTTGACATTTGACGAATTGCGGGCGTACAGATTTAGTTCACGCGTTGCAAGACGGTGTAAACGGGCGAAAAGCAATCATTGGTCCTACCGTACTATCCCCACCCACTTGGTCCTATCGGACCGAACTAAACGAGTTATCGATGTAAACTAGGCTAATATGTTGGCCGGACCTCCGTTTCAACACTTATTTAAAATATTATCACGGTTAAGCTGTCTTCAAAATCAGAACTTCTAGATGAGATTCATCATCATCGTCGCAAACTTCAGACAATGATATAGTCCCAAATCCATAATACTTTATTTTACTATACAAATCATCCATCGTTCACGCAATTGTTTTGTTGGTTTATTTTTTAGGTTAGAATATCTGCAGAATCTGCACAAACGCGTTTGTTGAATCTCCTTTACAGTGACAGTCATGACTTACACCAGCACTGACCAGCAGTCCGCACTACCCCACCCTACACCGAAATAAAAAACACACCTATAATGTAAAGTTTAACATTCAATTTGTTTTCGAATTGGAACTGTCAAATTTCCGCTTGCCAAGCAAGTATCTCCTTCTACCATCTACATTGAATGGAAAGTCACGCTTACTCCAAATATATTGTGGTGATACGCTATGATTCCCGTTTGCCAAGCGGAAATTTGACAGTTCTACTTCAAAATGAGATTGAATGTGAACCAAGTTCGTTATCTTGACATTTTGCCAACCTAACCAAACCTTTCATATCGAATGTCATTTTTGTCAAATAATGAATAGAAATCGTTGCTACAATTTTTTGCAGTGTGACTGCAGTAATTTATTTTTGTAATAATGCAAAAAGCTCAACAATTACCAAAGGTAACGCCACACTATTTCCACGAAATGCCGCACGAAGACGAAGCAAGACTAGAGAAAATCTTCACAAAACTGGACAAAAATGGCAATGGTCGTATCGACATCCACGATTTATCTGCAGCTCTCCATGAACAGGGGTTCAACGAAAAATACGCTGAGAAGTTTCTTAAAAGTAGCAAATCTACTAGTGGTGATCTATCTTTAGCTGACTTTATCTATTATGTTCGAGAACATGAAAAAAACCTACGACTGCACTTTGCCAGCCTTGACAAGAACATGGATGGGAAAATCGACTTGGAAGAACTTATACGAGCCTTTCATGATTTGGGGATACCTCTGGACCGTATGGAAGCCAGCAATCTAGTGCACAGAATGGATAAAGACGGAAGCCTCAATATCAGCTATGACGAATGGCGAGACTTTCTTCTTTTGGCCCCAAGCAGCAATATCCAAGATCTCATCTCCTACTGGAGGCACTCCACTTATTTGGACATTGGAGAGGACATGAACGTTCCTGATGATTTTACTCCAAGTGAAATGCAATCTGGAATGTGGTGGAGACATTTGGCGGCTGGAGGAGTGGCTGGTGCGGTTTCCAGAACTTGCACAGCACCTTTAGATAGGCTCAAAGTTTTTCTACAAGTACAACCTTGCAAACAAAAAATTGTAGACTGTCTAGGAGTCATGGTGAAGGAAGGAGGTATCAACGGCCTGTGGAGGGGAAATGCCATGAATGTGTTGAAAATCGCGCCTGAAACTGCTCTCAAGTTTGCCGCATATGAACAAGTGAAAAGACTCATCAAAGGTGACTGTAAAGAAGCATTATCGATTTACGAGAGGTTTTTCGCGGGAGCTATCGCAGGAGGGGTGAGTCAAACTATCATTTATCCTCTGGAGGTTCTTAAAACCAGACTGGCATTGAGAAAAACGGGACAATATACTAGCATAGCTGACGCAGCTTATAAAATTTATGTCGGAGAAGGCACGCGAGCATTTTATAGAGGTTACATTCCAAACATCTTGGGCATTATTCCATATGCGGGCATAGACTTGGCGGTGTATGAAACTCTGAAAAAAAAGTACTTCAAGACACATTCAAGTGACGAGCAGCCAGGGTTTTGGACGCTATTAGCTTGTGGTAGTGCCAGTAGTACTTTGGGACAAATGTGTTCTTATCCTTTAGCGCTCGTCAGGACACGACTTCAAGCGCAGGTGATCCATCCCTCTATAGATTCATCTTCAGTTACCATGTCAGGAGTGTTTAAAACAATTCTTGAGAAAGAGGGTGTTTTTGGATTGTACAGAGGCATCACCCCCAATTTCATCAAGGCGATACCTGCTGTGAGTATAAGTTATGTCACTTATGAATATTCGAGTCGAATCTTAGGTATACATATGACATGATAAACATGGACTATAGGCGAAAATTTATTTATTTTAGTTATAATTACTTACCTCAGAAATTCCCCTGAAGTATTTCCATATTCTTAAACTACTTGTTACATATTTTATGCTAAATTTAGGTTTAAGCATGGGTTCTGTGATAATTTACAATGTATATAGTCCAATAGATAGGCTTTTTAATAATTCACATGGTGATATTATTTATTCATTGAAATGGTATGAAATTCATAGGTACCCATCTTTTTCGAAACACAGGAATTTCAAATTTAATTACTGTACAGTACAAACTGTGAAATAATTAAATTGAACGTGATGAAAGGGAGTGAGCGTTGTTCTAATAGGCCCTACCTATGACGTCTTTGAAAGAAATTCTAAATTTTGCCAATCTGAGCGCATTAATGACATTCCATTTTTAGGAATTTCGGATTTTATACATTAACTCATAGTGTTTTTTTACTTGCTTGTTGTAACTAACAAGAAAATGATCATAACATCATTGAAATAACAATATCGCCATGTTAATAATCTTGTTCCCACTCTGTTTTTTAGTTCAATCTTTGACTGTTTGATTTGTAAATAACGTGTCCAATTCATTCAACCCTCTAAAATCCTCATGTATTTATTGATAATCGTAATAGACCTGTCTAATTTTGATTGTAAGTATGTAATGAGTTTTTTGATCTATGTGTACACACTACCTATTTATTGATTAAAAGACGTAAGTATAACTGTTGTTATTGAGATTTCCTCAACTAATAAATTGCTTTTATGAAATGAAGGCTTTTATTTTTATAGAACGAAGAATCTAGTTAATTTAATCAGATTTGGAAAGTATTTTTGCTGACCTCATCTAGATATTCGCATACTGATTATTAAAAATGAAGGTTACATTAAAATGATATTTTTCAATCTAACTGACATTATCGAATCTGTATTGAAATAACATTTTTCAAATTTATATAATAGATTAGTGTTAGATTGAATTTTGAAGAAGCTCTCCAGGTTGAAGTGATGTTGACATGATCAAGTGCAGAGAATGAAAGGTTATTTTTCACATCAAAAAGAAAAATGAGCTTCCATTCTCTGCACTTGAACATTAGATTGAATTTCATCAATGCATCTGTAATGCCAAACCAAAATTCAGTTGTGATTAAAAAGGTATTAAGTATAAGCTTATTGCAATAAATAATAATCCAAAAATATAATGTTTTTGCACCTGTGAGCAATTTATATGATGCCAGTAACTATCTGATTGTATATACCTAGGTATTCTTTTTAAGTACCTAATTATTGCTGTTTAAGTTTCTCTGTGATTTTGCCATTTATTCCTTTTACTTTTGTTATTACCTGAAGTCGGGTTGTTGTTTTGTTCATAGATGCGTGTTTATGATCCCTTGGCATGGTACTTGGTACGTTTGTATCAATCATTGTATTTAAAGTTTATAACTTTTCAACATTTCCATAGCAAAAATACTCAGATCTTATGATATCCACATGTGCATGTTTAATAAAACGATTGGAGTTTATGCATTAGTTTCATTCACCAAAACCCAAAACCCATGAACCTTCGTGGGCTTAGTCAGTCAATTCATTCAGGGTCAAATCTATTTGAATTTCTTATACCTAATTGAATATTCTGCCCCCAACTGGTTCGAGCAAGGTAAAAGTTCACTTATGTAGCATCATGTTTAATTTGGAGAGGCGCCAAATGGAACGTAATATATCTCCTTGTAGCGGAATTGAAAGTGAAACCGAGTGCGAAAATATAACTGATGATCAAAACGTTACGTAATCTTATAAACTATTTTGAGAACCTTTTGAAATTTCACATATATTTTTTTCATACGGTTTTAACTTGTCCGCTATAAATTAAGCCAGTGACGTAGAGTTTGTTATCTGTATTTATCGAAATTTGATTTATTTCATGTAAATAAAGCAATCGAACGCATCAGGGTTCCATAGTTGAATTTGAATAAAAAACCATTGATGCATTTCAGATAGGTACCTATTTATTGTCAAGGAGAAACCGAAACTGTTCATACGCTTTTACCTTATATTTTCGAGGTAATCGGTAAACATCCACCAATTATTTCATTTATTTGATTTATAGGTATAGGATAAAATAAGTATTCGTTTTTTTTTCAAAATAAATATTTGTGGTCATTTTCAGAATGAATGATAATTTCACAACAAAACTGTCTGATTTTATTTTAAATATAGTGTACTCAATGAATGATGATGCTGTGCGTTCTAAGTCCCCTCTGCACGAGGTAATTAAAAGCTCAAGCTATACAGGGTCCTGCAATAGTGCGTCAGGCATCCATAGCTCGTATACCATTCAGGTTAGGAATTTCGTTCAAAAAGTGACATTTTTATTATTTTCATATACCCTGTATTTTTTTTTGATAGAAAGATTTGTTCTGGTGTTCTTTCCTAGGTATGTCCGAAATTTTCATCTGATTGGCTTTGATAGTTTTCGAGAAAAAAACAAAAAAAATCGTTTTGCAGCCTTTCAAAAAATAATTTTAGAGATGATCTTGGGTCTGTTTTTTCCAGCTCCAACATCAAATAGTTACTCCAACATCAAATGGTTTTCTTCTATTTTGTACAGGGTGTCCAAAATTTTATTCCGAATGTGACAACTTTCAAAGCAGTTTTATGATTTTGGCGTATTCGGAATATTTTTTTAACGGTTCAGAATTTAAATAAACATACCATTCAGGTAATTCCTAACCTGAATGGTATACGAGCTATGGATGCCTAGTTTTCGAGAGCCCTGTACTAAACATAAAAAAACTTACCCTTTATGGGTCCGGGTCCGATCCTGAAAAAGTTGAACTTGAATGAATTTCTGGAAAGATAAGACGATAAGACTGGTTAATTTTTTTAATCGATTTTTCAATAAAATTATCCTAACTTGTGAGTTTTGACACTGTACCAAATCTGATAAAAATATTCCAAGTGGTTTAGAAGTAATTAAAGAAAAATCTTTTTTTTTATAACTTTGACACCCTGTATATCGAAAACGAAAGCCCGCGAAAAATTTTCGTTGAGGAAAAATCTTTTTCTTTTTTGATAACGAATCTACAGTTGGGTCGGTTAAGTTGGCACCCCCCACTAAATGTACCTCAAATCTGATTTCATTTCTGTTTTGCACACCTTTTGCACAGTTTTGCACAAGCAATCAGAAATTTTGCACACCTACCCATAAGTAAATATAAGGAAAATTAGGTGGGGGTGCCAACTTAACGCTAGCACCCCCCACTCAACTTTTTGGATTTTTTTTTATGGCAATCGATAGAACTAGTTTTGCACAGTTTTGCACAACCAAAAGAAACTTTTGCACAGTGGCGTACGCCGAGTAATACGTTTCTCAAAATATCAATCTGGCACCCCCCACTCAACTTTTTGGATTTTTTTTTATGTCAATCAATAGTACCAGTTTTGCACAGCTTTGCACAGCCAAAACGAACTTTTGCACAGAGGCGTACGCCGAGTAAAACGGACCCCAAAATGTCAGCATAGCACCCCCCACTCATCTTTTCAAATATTTTTTTATGGCAATCAATGGTACTAGTTTTGCACAGTTTTGCACAACCAAAACTAACTTTTGCACAGTGGCGTACGCCGAGTAAAACGGACCCCAAAATGTCAGCATAGCACCCCCCACTCAACTTTTCGAATATTTTTTTATGGCAATCAATAGTACTACTTTTGCACAGTTTTGCACAACCAAAACAAACTTTTGCACAGTGACGTACGCCGAGTAATACGTTTCTCAAAACATCAATCTGGCACCCCCACTCAACTTTTCGAATATTTTTTTATGGCAATGAATAGTACTGGTTTTGCACAGTTTTGCACAACCAAAACAAACTTTTGCACAGTGACTTACGCCGAGTAATACGTTTCTCAAAACATCAATCTGGCATCCCCCACTCAACTTTTCGAATATTTTTTTATGGCAATGAATAGTACTGGTTTTGCACAGTTTTGCACAACCAAAACAAACTTTTGCACAGTGACGTACGCCGAGTAATACGTTTCTCAAAACATCAATCTGGCATCCCCCACTCAATTTTTCGAATATTTTTTTATAGCAATGAATAGTACTGGTTTTGCACAGTTTTGCCCAACCAAAACAAACTTTTGCACAGTGACGTACGCCGAGTAACACGTTTCTCAAAACATCAATCTGGCACCCCCCACTCAACTTTTCGAATATTTTTTTATGGCAATGAATAGTACTGGTTTTGCACAGTTTTGCACAACCAAAACAAACTTTTGCACAGTGACGTACGCCGAGTAATACGTTTCTCAAAACATCAATCTGGCATCCCCCACTCAACTTTTCGAATATTTTTTTATGGCAATGAATAGTACTGGTTTTGCACAGTTTTGCACAACCAAAACAAACTTTTGCACAGTGACGTACGCCGAGTAATACGTTTCTCAAAACATCAATCTGGCATCCCCCACTCAACTTTTCGAATATTTTTTTATAGCAATGAATAGTACTGGTTTTGCACAGTTTTGCACAACCAAAACAAACTTTTGCACAGTGACGTACGCCGAGTAATACGTTTCTCAAAACATCAATCTGGCACCCCTCACTCAACTTTGCGAATATTTTTTTATGGCAATGAATAGTACTGGTTTTGCACAGTTTTGCACAACCAAAACAAACTTTTGCACAGTGACTTACGCCGAGTAATACGTTTCTCAAAACATCAATCTGGCATCCCCCACTCAACTTTTCGAATATTTTTTTATGGCAATGAATAGTACTGGTTTTGCACAGTTTTGCACAACCAAAACAAACTTTTGCACAGTGACGTACGCCGAGTAATACGTTTCTCAAAACATCAATCTGGCATCCCCCACTCAACTTTTCGAATATTTTTTTATAGCAATGAATAGTACTGGTTTTGCACAGTTTTGCCCAACCAAAACAAACTTTTGCACAGTGACGTACGCCGAGTAACACGTTTCTCAAAACATCAATCTGGCACCCCCCACTCAACTTTTCGAATATTTTTTTATGGCAATGAATAGTACTCTGGTTTTGCACAGTTTTGCACAACCAAAACAAACTTTTGCACAGTGACGTACGCCGAGTAATACGTTTCTCAAAACATCAATCTGGCATCCCCCACTCAACTTTTCGAATATTTTTTTATGGCAATGAATAGTACTGGTTTTGCACAGTTTTGCACAACCAAAACAAACTTTTGCACAGTGACGTACGCCGAGTAATACGTTTCTCAAAACATCAATCTGGCATCCCCCACTCAACTTTTCGAATATTTTTTTATAGCAATGAATAGTACTGGTTTTGCACAGTTTTGCACAACCAAAACAAACTTTTGCACAGTGACGTACGCCGAGTAACACGTTTCTCAAAACATCAATCTGGCACCCCCCACTCAACTTTTCGAATATTTTTTTATGGCAATGGATAGTACAGGTTTTGCACAGTTTTGCACAACCAAAACAAACTTTTGCACAGTGACGTACGCCGAGTGATACGTTTCTCAAAACATCAATCTGGCACCCGCCACTCAACTTTTTTTTCATGGCAATATCAATAGTACTGGTTTATGGTGAAAATGCCTGTCTTCAGTGAGATCGCCAACATCCTACGTCAGTAATCATTTATTGCTTTCAAGTTGAGGTAACCTATATCGGAGACAACCAGACACCTTCGTCAATCCTAAAACACCAACTGTCATCGGCTAAGTGCTGTGCATGAACCTTGTACAACAAATATGTCTATGCTTTTGTGACTAGCTAAGGATTCTAATTATTAAAGTGTGGAAATTATCATCCTGGATTTCATTCATGACATTCGGCCGTTCGATTCAGACTACACAGACCATTCAACATTAGCTTTGTATTATAAACTACTCTTCATTGCGAAATAATAAATTAATAATCACCCATAAAAACAAATGATATGAAAAATCAAAAGTTAAGGTAAACTATACCTCAAGAAATATGGAAACCAACATTTATTTGCATTCATTTACAAAAATAAAAATGAAAATTTCTCTTGAAAAAAGACCTTTGCTTGAGGAAATTTAAAGTGTGTAGAGGATCAACTGAACTAAGACTTCTTTTTTGGAGGAACACGGCTCGCTTTTGCATTTTCGGTCATCAAACATTTGCCACTTGTCGTTATGACGAAAGCTGTAGGCTATAAAGTGACCAATTCCTTCATTTGGGCCTATATAGCCAACTATTCCTCTCAAAATATACTGACATGCATTTACTTGAATCTTCTTAGGAATTGAATCTAATGAAGATAAGAATTGGAAATTTTTTGATTTAGGATTTAGGGGCTCCACAAAGAAATGAGTTGGGCTCACTTCTGTTTTTCTTAGCAAATGTCCAGAGCACCCCGTCCTTTTGCAATCACTTTGGAAATAGAAATTTTCCAGAGATCTGGTGAAATCTTTAACGTCTAGTTGATCTTCTTGGACAGTTGCTTCAAGGAAGTTCAAAAATTTAGCCTCTAAATGGGAGCAGTTGCTACACTGAACTATTTGCATTGCGCTGTAGTTAATGTCAAGTTTCTTGACAAGACTTCCCATGTCTGTTGCAACGTCAAGTGACAACATTCCGCACGGATTTTCTTCGGTGTTGAAGACAGACATAAGAAGCATTGCTCTTAGCCGATATGTTTTCTTATTCACTCCATGTTTAGAAATGAATGCAATTATTTTCATCGTTTGCGACTGTTCACTATTCAGCAAAACCAATTTTTTGAATGTATCACTGTCACAAAATGCAGTTGCCAGAATCTGAATCAAGGAATCAAATCCACAAGTGTTGGATAAGGTCAGTGACACGCCTGCAGAGATTTTGATTGGTTTTAAGTCCGTCAAATGTCCATTACGCATAAGTGCGATTGGAATTACTGGCCTCGTACTGCTATAATCTGCTATCAGTAACTCAGAAGTCGGCTCTAAATATGAATGACGAGGTCTTTTTGTAGGATGGCTTCCGAGACCTCTCCAATTCTCAATTGAAGTCTGCTCCAATTTTGCACATTGTAGACAAAAAAGTTGGAAATCTTTCTCGATAGAACAGAATTGGTTGCGATGGATTTCCATTGAACAGTTGCTGCACACTTCTGTTCCACTCTGTTTTAGTTGGCATGATGGGCAATAGATGTCCTGTCGCAACAGTTCTAAAAGAAAAATGATCACTAGGTATAACCACCAGACAAGAAAATCGCCACGTTTCAAGTACCTACATACCTTCATCTCTAACCACACGACACTCTTTCAATCTATCGACTCGCTGATCAATCATTGCAGAATCCAACACTTTTGTTCCACTTTCTAGATCATCATCTGAATCGGAACAACAAATAATGGACTCCTTCATTACTTCTGCAAAAGTTCTCTACTTAGTTTCAAATGAACGAATTATATCGAGCTGTTCTCACCATCATTTCTATCCACATGAACCACTTGTGTTTGTTGGTGAATAATGGTCGATTTTACTGCATCGACATCTTTTGTCATTTTTTCTGGCCCATAATCTGGATTGGATATCTAATAAAATACAGAGTAATGTAGGTGAAAGTTTGATTTCTCGGGTTTGGTATAGATAGAATATGCACATATTATACCAAAGAGTGCATGTTTTTTACTTTTGCAAATCTGATTAAGATTTTTTTTTCTTTGGATTCAAGTCTCGTTTCACACATATTTATAGATATGCTTATTTTTCAACATCGACTGTGTATAAAAAAAATTGATAACTCGCTATGGATCAAGAAAAATGAAAATGCCTGTAGATATTTTAGGCCATATTTCACAGAAAAGTAGATAGATAGTGTCTCGAAAACAAAAGTCTGTTATCTTTAAAAATACAGGGTTTAAATTAAGTACTTGTAAGAACTTTAGAGGGTGAAGCTTATTTGTCTAATTTTAAGACAAAAAGTTCAAATGAACATGGGTCCATTTTTTATTTTTATTTTTTCTCATTTTTCAATTTTTCAAAAAACCAAGTTGATATTTGAGCTTCCCGTCATCAATAAATTGCCCCAATTTTGTCCAATTACTTTACAAAAATATAAGCAAAAAAACAAACAAAAAATAGTTTTTTTTGGACGTATGTCAGAAACCAAGCCGTTGTGGAACCATATTCATATCAAGCTTTTGTCTTAAAATTATTCAAAGATCAACCCTTAAAAATGTTTTCAAGTATTTAATTTACACCCTGTATATGCGTATATCCATGGCTGCTGATGATTGGGTATTCTTTCTGTGAATATTTTCCAGCTACCACAATGCAATCACAAAAAGGAAAGAAGAGAATACTCACCTCATATGCGCTCATAGCCGTCTTAGCCAAATTACTAGCTCCATCCGCAGCAATGATATATCTTTTCAAGAACTCATCTGCCCTGATGGGAAGTTTGATATTTCCAAATAATCGATTTTTAATATTGTTTATATTACTCTCTACAGCTGCAGAGCTTCCTATAATTGGGGCATTCGGAAAATATTCAAACATTACACAGGACCATAACGGAAGTAGCTTGCACGACTTTACTAGATCTTTCACCAATACAGGCACACATTGTTGATTTCCCCGATCACCTATTTCAGAACTTGTATTCACCACAGATTTGCACTCAATAACTTTCTGAGAGACCCATTTTGAAAAGGGACTATCCTCTTCGGAATGTTCAATATCTGAAAGATTTTGATCTGCTTCATCAGTCTCACTGCTTTTCATGATACTGTCTAATATGGGTTCGATGCTCCCTGTACTTATTCGCTTTATGAGCCAACTTTTCATTCGTTCGCATGCCGTTGGTTCTCCGAGGGTATTATTACCTTCTGTGTCACTAAGAGCTACAGTACAGATAGCTTTTATGATTGCCTCGGCATCAGCTATATTCTGACACTGAACAAGCTGACCGATAGATCTCAAATAAAATTGTTTTGTGAGCCGATGTTGATTTTTGAGACTGGGCCATCCCGAGACCAATTTAATGAAATGCGCCACGTCCAACCTAATAAAGCATCTTTCATGCAAAGGTTTATTGAAGAACACAGAGTCAAAACACTTCTTCAGATATTCTTTTAACGTTTTGCAGTTGGTAAATGCCAAGATCACTGCGTAGATCAATGCTAATGACATATCGGTTACAACTTCATTTGGAACGGATGCACCCGACCTTATCCAGTGCGCTAGCCAAGAATATATAGATACAGCATTTTGACTTTCGGAGAGCATATTACTAACTGAGTACTGGTTATCTCTGGTGGTTCGTTTGCTCAGAACAGCACAATCATACAAGAAAATGTGCCTAGTCTTTTCACCCGTGACTTTTTTCAACTTCCGGACGACACTTCCTGTTGCGTCGATAGATAATCTTGAATATTCAGTTTTACAATATGTATTAAAAAAATGAAGTTGTGTATTTGTCCAAAAATATACAAAGAATGGATCTAGTCCTATGTTTTGCACAGAACCCTTCATAGAAGGATCTACCTTCATCAAACAAATTGCCTGAATTGGATCATCGTGGGATCTGCGTAGTTTCTCGATTTCATATTTGGCAACCCTCAAGGTATTCAAATTTGGAATCCAGGAGCCCTTAAGACCGGAAGCTGAATTTTCAGAAGCCAGTAATTTTCGGTAATATGACGGGGCTGCCCTCCTTTCAATAAGTTTTTTAGAAACTTCTTTTCGGGTTCTCCCTGATAAGGGTCTTTTAAAATTTGTTTCTCCATGTCTCACAAAATTCTTAAGCTCAAAAACAATGAGAACATCTTCATTTTGTCTTGGGGGCGAATCAATTGAACCCAGCAATTTAGCTTTGCACTCCTTACATTCTCCCAAAAATGTTGCGAATTTGTCCAGGCCATCGCTATAAATTTTACTGTTTTTAAATATAATTGCACATTCACTTCCCAGTTGAGATAACTCTCCTTCAATTTTTCTGCATAATAAATGGCTCCAGTGCCGTTGTTCAAATACATCATACATTCTTTTACTTGACTTCCTTTTGCTAACTTTTAACTCAAGACTATCTTGTCGTCTGTATTCTTCTGTATGTCGATTCATGTTCTGATATTCACCAAATGTTAAACAGATTGTGAATTTCAAAGTATTGTTTTTTTTTAAACTGCACTCGCTCTTCTTTGACTCGTCACTGCTACTCAAAGGTGACTGATCTGAGATATTGCCTCTTAGATCTTGTATTCCTAATATTGTGTGTGAATTATAATAATTTTTTGCAGCTACTGTGAAAAGCGCAAGACCCGAAAATTTGTTCTCTAACTTATTGGATAGGTCGCTCCAAAGTGAACTCCGTCGTGACGCTATCTTGCCATCATTAATTATTTCATGCTTATTCTGTTGGAACATCTGAAGCAACTCTTGAATATCTGAACTCTGGTGTTTGACACGGGGCATTTTTTCTGAAATTTAAGAAACCATAGATTAAAAAGCTCGTATAAAACGTTAACTAACCTTTTTACATAAGATTTTCAGTTTTCTGAAAAACTAGGGTTTCTCTTGTATTATTGCTTAATAGTAGGTACTAACACTATCCCTATCATCACTAGAGATCTTTTCCACCCCACTTTAACCTAATGGTTTTCATTCAAATTTTAAAAATATGACCCGTAACATTATTGTTATAATCTACATCGGATTTGTACAATTTTTATATTTTTTGTCCCACCGTGTATGATGTTTGACTTGCAACCATTCTAATTGCACCTGATAAGATTATCGAACATGCACCGACTTTCGGCAATATTTGAATTTTGGTTCTGCAATTAATAAAAAAACTTCCCATATGTTGCACACTTAAATGACCACACTGTATATTATGAATATTTTATTAATGAAAAAGTGATAGAAGAGATCTTATTATGTTTTTATACCATACCATTTATTATAATAACATATCGGCGTTGTGGTGCAGAGGCTAATGTTAAGGTTTGGTTTTTTCCCAATTTAAATTTGTTTATTCCCAAATCAAAGTTGACTAGTCCCAATTTGAGATTGATTATTTCCAAATCGAATATGATTATTCCCAATTTGATTTTGTTAATTCCCAACTTGAAGTTGTTTGGTCCCACTTTGAAGTTGAAAAGGTATAGGCGAGGGTATAGGTATCTTACCTATTTCACAATAAAGTTCAACGTAATAATCGACATACCTATAACTCACCAAGGAATGAATTTGTGTTCTGTGTCGTATACCTACATTAATATAGACTTTAAAACTATTGGCCCAATTATCTTACTTTGGCGATGCAGTAATGGTGAACTCATATCATGTATCCCAATCAACGATATAGAAACACAGTAATAGGTAAGTTGAGTTTGACTTACCTGTTGATATCACTAGTAAATTTAATTACAGTCTTTCCAATATCACTTCGGACTTCGACTACTGAACAGTTTTGTTACAAGAACTACAACACCAAAGAAATGTTTGGAAGATCCGATAATCATAGACAAATAATATATTGGCCGCTTTCTTTCGCAACTGATTCCCGGATCCAAACGCATGTTCAAATAATCACGTGACAATGTAACATGCTCAAAAGAACGAATCATGTGACAAATGAATCAGGATCTTAAGATCCGATTCGAAAGAATACGGCTATTATTTGGGTTAGTTTCGAAGAATCCTAAAACTGTCTAGTTTTATAGGTAGGTATATGCTGTCAGCCAACCCGATCCGACGGTCTTATAAGGCTCAATACACATGGCAGCTATCGCTGACTCAAGGTCTAACGCTTTTCGGAGCATTATTTCCAAAGGCGATTAGACATTACCTACATATAAGTTATTAAAGTCATTTTTGTAAAAATTTTTGCTTGCTAAAAAAATACGATTGTCGATAAAAAAAAGTTTGAAATTTTATACAGTGTCTTCAAAAAGTTGAAACATCATTTTCTGTTTCAAGAGTTGAGTAGGTCATATTCAAAAGTTTTGAGCATTATAACATGAATATTTTATCAGTCTACAAATGTTAATCATGAAACAAGAAATACACATGTATTTACTTGAAATTACTTAAAGAGATAAACAGTACCCAGCAGCACGTACTATCGTTATTTTTTCTGCGACGTACTGGAAATTCGATCTTTTGGTCTTAGACTGTTTTTTATTGTTGTGTGGAGGCAACTTGAAGGACGAAAAAGGGCTCCCTTCAACTGTACAGTGAGAATTCCGGTGAATGCCATCCACGTTATTCATGATTCGTGTGCAAGATTTGGGTTTACTAAAATCTTTAAAAATCAAATTTTGCCAAAAACTTTTTAATATGTGCAAAAGTTTGTTTTGGTTGTCCAAAACTGTGCAAAACTAGTAGGTACTTGTCGAGTAGATATGCTCTGTATACAAAATGTCACTTTTACTGAAAGTGACATTTTGTGCCAATAACAAAAAAAAAGTCAATTTCACTGCAAAATCAGACAAAAAACGAACTATATTTTTACAATTTGAATTGATTGTTTCTTTTTTAGGTTTCTTGACGACGGAAGCAGATCCATTTCCGAAACGTTTGTTATTGATAGGTTTTATTATTTACTAATAGACTTTTTTCAGGTAATATAGAAGATCGGGTTTATAAACACTAGTTTGATTGTTACCTATTTGATAGGGTGTGGCAAAATACCAAAAAAAAAAAATCTAGTAAATAGTTGGTACCTACTATTGATTGTCATAAAAAAAAAATCGAAAAGTTGAGTGGGAGGTGCAATATTGATGTTTTGAGAAACGTATTACTCGGCGTACGTCACTGTGCAAAACTTTGTTTTGGTTGTGCAAAACTGTGCAAAACCAGTACTATTGATTGCCATAAAAAAATATTCGAAAAGTTGAGTGGGGGTGCCAGATTGATGTTTTGAGAAACGTATTACTCGGCGTACGTCACTGTGCAAAAGTTTGTTTTGGTTGTGCAAAACTGTGCAAAGACAGTACTACTGATTGCTATAAAAAAATATTCGAAAAGTTGAGTGGAGGATGCCAGATTGATGTTTTGAGAAACGTATTACTCGGCGTACGTCACTGTGCAAAAGTTTGTTTTGGTTGTGCAAAACTGTGCAAAAGTAGTACTATTGATTGCCATAAAAAAATATTCGCAAAGTTGAGTGAGGGGTGCCAGATTGATGTTTTGAGAAACGTATTACTCGGCGTACGTCACTGTGCAAAAGTTTGTTTTGGTTGTGCAAAACTATGCAAAACCAGTACTATTCATTGCCATAAAAAAATATTCGAAAAGTTGAGTGGGGGGTGCCAGATTGATGTTTTGAGAAACGTATTACTCGGCGTACGTCACTGTGCAAAAGTTTGTTTTGGTTGTGCAAAACTGTGCAAAAGTAGTACTATTGATTGCCATAAAAAAATATTCGAAAAGTTGAGTGGGGGGTGCTATGCTGACATTTTGGGGTCCGTTTTACTCGGCGTACGCCACTGTGCAAAAGTTAGTTTTGGTTGTGCAAAACTGTGCAAAACTAGTACCATTGATTGCCATAAAAAAATATTTGAAAAGATGAGTGGGGGGTGCTATGCTGACATTTTGGGGTCCGTTTTACTCGGCGTACGCCTCTGTGCAAAAGTTCGTTTTGGCTGTGCAAAGCTGTGCAAAACTAGTACTATTGATTGACATAAAAAAAAATCCAAAAAGTTGAGTGGGGGGTGCCAGATTGATATTTTGAGAAACGTATTACTCGGCGTACGCCACTGTGCAAAAGTTTCTTTTGGTTGTGCAAAACTGTGCAAAACTAGTTCTATCGATTGCCATAAAAAAAAATCCAAAAAGTTGAGTGGGGGGTGCTAGCGTTAAGTTGGCACCCCCACCTAATTTTCCTTATATTTACTTATGGGTAGGTGTGCAAAATTTCTGATTGCTTGTGCAAAACTGTGCAAAAGGTGTGCAAATCAGAAATGAAATCAGATTTGAGGTACATTTAGTGGGGGGTGCCAACTTAACCGACCCTCTACAGTTTCACGTTGTAACACTTACTCTGTTACACCCTGTAGTTGACAAACGGTTCAGCCGATTTTGAAGACATTTTCAGAGTTCGTTTGATCTTGCATTATTCCGTGATATTAGCATTTTATAATAAGACTATATTATGAAATGTTTATTATAAAATGATATTAGATTTGTTAAAACGGGGCCGGACTGAGATCCACTGACAATGGAACGTCGCGTCGGCGTCGATAGTTTTTTTTCAAAATGAACATTACTTTAGATTTTTCGTTCTATTTGGAACAAAAAGATCTCATAAGTTGTTTCCCTCTGATGCGTTGTTTTCGAGTTGACACTTCTTTACACGGGAATAAATTTCCAAGGCACATGAAGCACACACGTTTTTTACTTCCTATAGGTTGATAGTACTTTCGAATCTAAAGTTCAAAGTAATTTTCCTTTTACTTGATGATGGTAATGTTTTGTCATTATGTTGACATCCGTATCATGCCCACCGGACGTACAGTTGTCCCAATTGGCCTTTGCAGTGAGTGGTTTAGTGACTGGCCGAGATTCAAGTAGCAGGCGAAGTAGTAGGGAAGCAGTCAATGATACAGTTGGGCAGTTAGATGCTCAGTTTATTGATCGTGAAGCTTTCGGGAGACATTTTCTCCCTTCATCAGGACAGCTAGTAGTAATATAAGGGTAATAGTACCATCACAAAATAAAATATAGAGGGCACTTACCAATTGTGAGTAAAACAAAAAGCACTTATCACTCATATAGGACACAGATTAATTGTTGTGAAGTTGTACATTACGTATATAGTGTGTGGATTGAAAAGGAACATAGAATTGTGATTAACAGAACATATCTAGCCTAATAGTAGTTTCAAATGATGGAAAGTAAATATGGAATAAAATAATATAATCAAAATGTTCGGATGTAAAAGATGATGAAAGATGATGAAAAAGATGAGATAGCTGTCCTGATGAAGGGAGGAAATGTCTCCCGAAAGCTTGACGATCAATAAACTGAGCATCTAACTGCCCAACTGTATCATTGACTGCTTCCCTACTACTTCGCCTTCTAATTGGCCTTTCACACCAAAGTAGCATAATCGAAATGCGACTTACATCAGTTTGCAACAAGTCGTACGCCACATGCTACTTGTAATAATGTAAGCTCATAAAATCGAGTAAAACAAAGTGATATGTTGCTTCTTATTTAAAGGAAACGGGCTCATGCACCATGCTCAGCAACAGCGAAATTTTCCTGCTCGTGTACCGTGTACAGGGTCAAAATCCGTTGTCTTTGCAGGGTATGGTATCTCTAGTATTGAAGATAGATGCCTGGATAGACCTGTAAAACGAAGCGAACTATGAACATTTTGATTGTGGCATCGCTCGGTTCGTTTCTTGAAAAGGAAGGAAAGCATAGCAAAAACCGCATCTATCTATCAAAAGGACTTGGCTGTTGAAAATGAACTTGTTCAATGTCGCACTTCGAATATTTTTTGAGGGAGCATTCGCCAAAACCCTCAGACAAGTGGAGCACGGTGATCGCCTCTGCACTAGCACTAACTAGCGAATATTCGTTCAGTTACAAGTCAGAGGTCGCCTTTAGGTGTCGCGAATCTGGCGAAATGTGTGACATATTCAGCCAGCTCAATGACCTCAATCTGTGTCTTCAGTGAAAGATGACAATGACTGTTTTCAGGTTGGCAAAAAAAGTGGATGCCGAACTGGAGATTCAGGCATAAGCTGGGATTTTAGGTGAGACAACATTCATGTGTGAAGCGGGGTTTCCTGCAGTGACAAACGAAATTGACTGGATACAAGCAACAAACTTTGAGTGTCACTGCTTCCTATTACCCCCAAATGAAACCATGAAAAAGCTAAAAACTAAGCCAGGAATCAGATTGATTTAGCGTTCTGAGTTAAAGTGGTGTTAAATCACTCTATATTAATTTTCTGATGTGGGACTTGACTGTATTTTTTTTTAAGGCATGTTCGAATGCAATGAAGTGAAAATTATTAAATCAACGCATTTAAAAAAAAAACAAAGCAACCTTCAGCGGTCCACGGCGATAAAAAGATTAGGGAGCATTGGTCTAGTGTGTATTGAGTAACTGAACAGAACATAATCAACTGGTACCCCTCCAAGTTGCTCCAAGAATAACAAGAAATCTCTATAATTTCATCTCACTAAAGATCTTCTGAAAACTCAGCCAAACCATTCTGTTAAGGGAATTCCCGAGATTCTCGACTTTTGACTTTGTTTTTTTTATTCATACTGTTTATCGCATTTGTCACAGTTCACTGTACACATTTCAAAGGTTAGTGTGGTGATAAGAAATGCTTATTCACTTAATAACCCATCGTAAATGATGTATATTATGTAATAATTTTGACTAAAGTTTTAACCTCATCAGTCCGCTGTGTGTTAACCAGGGGTTCAAAAAAAGCTTTCGTACATGATTTCGATAAGTACATACTTCCATTGGACACCAAATTTATTAAACAGTTTCCACATTTAAATGCATACAGTTGAAAAATTATGTTTTGAGGTTTATAAAGGTTTTACATATTATAGACATAAGAGCATTAATTAACTTATCCCTTGAGGTGAAGGTGATATTGAAAATATTTTCCGTCTTCTTTCTTTCCTTCGTCTTACGTGTTTCATGTTTTGACACACGAACAAATGATTAGCGTAAAGATGAAGGAAGTTTCATCATAACTGTTACATACAGGGATCGTAGAACAAACTGCAACTCTCGAATATATCTCCAAAACCGCTTGGGCTACGTCTGCAAGATTTGATATCTGTGGGTTTTTCGGTATGCAAAATTGAATGGTGATGTCAGCACCTGTTTTGAGCTACACGTCGTAACTTTGCTATTTATAATGAAATTTATGTTCATTGCATTGATTTGGACATACCAAATTTAATAAAATTCCAAATTTTCAACATTTTATCTTGACTACTTGTGGTTGTTAAGATATGATAACCCCTTTTTCTGGGAGATCTAGTAAAAGTACCGATTCCACTATTCAATTTTGCATACCAAAAACCCCTCAGATACCACATGTTGTGAACGTAGCTCGAGCGGTTTTGAAGATATTCGAGAGTTGCACTACTTTTTATTCACTAGCTGAGTTTTGTCACGGCGAATGTTACAAATTAAAAAGCAAATGAGCATTTTATAGCGCAGACTATTCTCTTTCATATGAGCCCAAGTTCGTTGAAATCCGTCAAGCGAAACGGGAGAAATCTCCGTTTGTTTAATGAAACAATTGAACTTCCCCCACCACTTTATTATGATAGATAGAAAAAAAACGTTTTAGACAAAAAGTGTAGGTAAATAGTCAGTACATCCGAAAATGAGCTCATCGATATTATTTTCATTGGACAAAAATCCATAAAAATCATATTTTTCTACTTGGTGTTGGTTGTTACGCCCCCTAGCGACCATTTCAGAAACTTGAGAATATTTTCCAGGTTTTTCTCTTGGCCGTTTTAGTCATAAAATGTTTTGCCGCAAGCCTCTACGATGTATAGTTTCCGAGATACAGTACCTCGCATTCTTAGTTGGCCACCCTGTACAATCGACTCAAAATGTAACTTTTTCAATGAATTGGTGGTTTGGCATAGTGCTTGAGGTATGTCTCCAGAATTGGCCTCATTTCGGAAACTAAAAACTTTCTCGTATCTGAGAAAGTTTAAGTGGGCAAAGATTTGCAGTTTTGTAAGCTCTACTCAAAACCATTTTGAGTTTTGGAACATTTGACACCTGTCAGAAGATATTTAAAGAAACTGATTTTCAGCGATTTTTAAAACGCTCCTAGCTTGCGAATATTGATTGTTGGAGAAAAAGTTGAATACAAAAGCATTAGGCAGAACATTTTTTTTCACACCCGTCATTTTTAACATATGACATAAACTTATGCTTTTTTAATTGGAAACCATACGGTATTTTATCCTGATTCCAACGATATATCCTAAGATAGGGTTATTTCTATAAATAAAGTTTTTATGTGCATTTTTTGTTTTTTTTATTCATGTTTTGTTTTACCTCAACGAAGTTAATCTAGTAATCTAGGGAAAAATACCATTAAATGAAATAAAGAATTATTAATAGTATGATCAACATATTGACACAATATTGTATTATTTTGGAAAATTACTTAGTTCGCTGAGGATTACCCTTGTTTATGGCTACCTCGATCCCTCGATGTTTCAGTTTTAGATTTTTTGTGGGGCGCTGTAAAAACATTTTTTACAATAGTTGAACTTCGAGCTGCTGTGATCAAAGCTTTTACTAATATTAATGGGCAATCTCTAAAAAAGGCAACTAATTCAGTTTTGAAAACGTGCAACGTTCGCATTCACACCTAATAACGGTGGAATTCTTGAAAATATTTTGAAAATCTAAATAAATAATCATGGTAACCGTATCATCAATGCTGTATTTCATGTACTAATCTTTTACCATAGGTAACTAACTGGATCAACTACGCCAAGTTAAAACGTGGATCAAAACAAAAAACATAAAACATAACGTCATAAGAACTTTATTTTTAAAAATAACCCTATCATATGATATATCGTAAGAATCATAATGAAACTCTGTATTAAATAAGGATAAAATTAAAAATGGTTTTAATTTAAAAAAACATAAGTTTATGTCATATGTCAAAAATAACGGGTGTGACTAAAAATGAAAAATGGACGTTTTGAATGAATGCTGATAATCACTGTCAAATTTTCCAAGAATCAAAATGGTTTTGAGAAGAGCTTACAAAATGCAAATCTTTGCCAATTCAAACTTTTTTGTTTCTGCTATAGTTTCCGAGATCTCTGTGCTAAAACATGAACAAAACTCACCTGTATTGCGCCCCCTTTCAAAGTGTTTGAAGAACTCTTGAACAGGAATTCTCCGTCATGCCCGATCATAAACTGTTAATTTGGAAGTTCAGACGCCTTCAGAACAGAATTGCTGGGTATTAAATTGGATTCGAGGAAGCGGTAGTGTAAATATCATCACTTGAATCACTGAATAATATCAGTAAGTAAGTTGCATACAAACCAAAAAATATTCGTTTTCTATTTTAAATTATTGATAATCTTGTCATGTAAGGATTTGTCATTCTGTAGCGTTGTAGCGTAGCATACAAGCGGCTTCCGAAAGATACAATAACTATTTTCTTTCAATCAACAAATTTTAAGCTTTCCGAAAGTATCCAGACGATTCAGGCACTATTTGTATGTCCACAGGTATTGCTAGAAGTTCATCAACTAACGGAATTTTTCTTGACCTTTTATAAAAAACACTAAATGTTAAACTACAATATGTATTTACAACAAATCCTATAGAAACATAAACAACAAAAATTAATAATTCAAATCACAATGAGATCTACTTATAGTTTGATAGTGAATGTTGTGTATTCTTCTTCATCATCCATATCAGCAGGAATTTCAACTAGTCCATTTTCATCAGCTTTCTCTAAAATTTCACAAATCAACGGTGACTCTACGCCAAGAGTGTATTCGCAGTATTTGGGTTCTAACAAGTAAAGAGACACACTCGAGGGACTCGCTGGGTTCTCCAGACATTTCAATTTTACCTCTGTTTGACGTGGTTTGTTTGTTTTATCGCATACGCTTCCCTGCAAAAAAAAATGAAGAGATTGTTGGAGTCCCTCCCCCCAATACAGGGTGTCCGGAAAAAATTGAGAAATCTCTCTGAAAGGCAATAATCAGATATCAATTTTTCTCAGTCGTATACGAGGTTTCTCAAAAAACATGATTCTCGCACAGGGGTAACAAAATCGAAAAATGTTTGAAAGAAAAGTTTATTGGATTAATTGAAAACTACGTTCAACTACCATGAAAATAAGGTTTTGTGATTCAAGTGATTTTCTCAGATGAAAATACAAAGATTACATCGGCAATGATTGTTAGATTGAATAATTTGATCAGATTATTCATTAAATGAACGGAAAAGCCAAAATAATAACAATTTTCGATTTTATCACAAATGAAGTTACTTTACTTCTGAGCGAAAATCATGTTTTTTGAGAAACCACGTATACGACTGAGAAGAATTAATATCTGATGTTATGTTTGCCTTTCAGGTTTCAGACCATGCAGAACTTTTTAAAACGAACAACTTTCTTCGTAAAACTTATGATAAAAAAGTTTTCCCTATGGTGCGAACTTAGCATTGTTATTTTTTTCTTGGACTTAGCTAGACACAATGTATAATACACATTGGTTTGTTTGTCTTTTCGGACAAATATGGATGTAAATTGACAATAATAATTGATTAACATTGAGGAAAGGGGGTTGTTTTCTAGGAGGTATTGGCTAAACCCATGGAATACGTTGTTGCGATGTACAGGGTGTCCCATTTTGGGTACTTTTGCGGGGTATCTCCGTTATTCTTATAGATAGAAAGTTGCGATTTTCGCGACAGTGTGCTACTTTTTCGTGAAACTGAAGATGCCGTTAACAAATTTTTCAGAACCCTTTTCGTTTTCAAGAAAATGTTGCATTTTAAGGTACCCCTCGTATCTAAACTATCAGATAAGTTATGGAAAATGTGAAAACTGTTTCTTATATAACTTTTCTCGTAGAACTCGATTCTGCCTTCGGAATTAGTATACAGGGTCAGGTCAAAAAGTTATCGGACCAAACTTTATTTTTTTTAATGGAACACCCTGTATATTTATAGTCCATAAGATTTCTCTTTTCTTTACCTTTTCAAAAATATATAAGAGTATGCACTTTGAAAAAAAAAATTTTAAGCCTATAACTTTTTGACCTGACCCCGTATACTAATTCCGAAGGCAGAATCGAGTTCCACGGGAAAAGTATATAACTTTCGATTTTGCCTTTGGAATTTGTATAGGATTTGGGTCAGGTCAAAAAGTTATACGCTAAAAATTTTTTTTTTTTTTAAAGTGCATACTTTTATATATTTTTGAAAAGGTAAAGAAAAGACAAATCTTATGGACTATAAATATACAGGGTGTTCCATTCAAAAAAATAAAGTTGGGTCCGATAACTTTTTGACCTGACCCTGTATACTAATTCAGAAGGCAGAATCGAGTTCTACGGGAAAAGCAAAAGGGAAAAACATTTTCCATTACTTATCTGATAGTTTAGATACGAGGGGTACCTTGAAATGCAACATTTTCAGTTTAGCCCTGTATCTTAAAAACTTAAACGAGCTATGAAAATTTTGTTAACGGCATCTTTAGTTTCACGAAAAAGTAGCACACTGTCGCGAAAACCGCAACTTTCTATCTATAAGAATAACGGAAATACCCCGCAAAAGTACCCAAAATGGGACACCCTGTACAGCTATGTTCTTGTTAAAAATTACAAATTAATCAGTTTTTAATTTGATTTTGGAAATTCTTGTGAAGATTTTGAAACTTTTCTATACAGGGTGTCCCGGAACAACGTCAGGAAACTTGAGGGGGTGATTGTATGTGACAAAATAATGTTAGTAGATCATATAACGAAATTTCGAAATCTCAATATTTTCCGAGTTATCGGCACTCAAAGATCTTTTTTTTTTCTAGTTATTGATAAACAGCGTGCCCCAGTAACTTCTTACCAAATGGAAAAAATGTTTATTATTGATTTTATGGAAAAAACTTCCTGTTCATGAAAAGTTCTGCTTCGTGAGAAAATAAAGTTCCAGTCCTGAAAAATTGTCTAGGATATACAGGGAGGCTCAAAAATCTGGAAGTAGAAATTTTTCATAACAAAACCTATTTGAAATGGCGATTTCACGACTATGGTTATTGTTCAAGACTAGTGATGCGACGAGCAAATATTACCGACCGAATATTCCCTCAAATTCCGTAACTTACGGTAATATTCGCTCACCCTCAAAGGAATATTCGTTTTTGGGTAACATATTACGGAAATATTACGGTTATATTGCCGAGAACATTCCCGGAAATACCCGAATAAATTCGCATTAGAGTGGCAATACTTCAAGGAAAAGTCAATGAATGGGAAAAAATATTATTCCTGTATTTTTTGTTGCCAAAAATATGTTAGAAATGCTACCAGAAAGCACCAGTATTTGATTAAATGTCAAAAATGCCCAAAAAAGGTCGAACAGAAGTTTACAAAATATAAGGCGGGTGAGGTGTTTTTTGAAATATTCTCTCATTATGAATATTATTCAATTTTGTATGAAATATACTCTACTATTCAGTGCGTCCCATAAATAATGTCTAAATTCAATAAAAATGCAGTGTTTTTTTTTTGGAAACGCTCGGACCTATCAATTTTTATTTGTGTTTTTTTATAGTCTATTCATCTATACAGGCTAGCTCAAAAATAAGCTGCGACCTTTAAATTCAGGGATACGAGGTAATTCAAATTGGAAAAAAAAACATATTTATAAGGTCAACAATATGCTGTGAAGAATTCCTTAATTTTTCTTGTAATTTTCGAAATATATTTAAAACATCAAATTTTTCATTTGACTTTATTTCAAGGCTTATAGAAAAAAAAGGCACTTCATCGTATCCATTTTCCCTGCTTTATAATATGCTGATGCTGATATTCGAATTGTATTGCAACGTTACGCCATCAATTTTTTTTTTCTTGAAGGTGTTCATTATTTTTTGCTTATTCTTTTTTACTCTACGGGCAAACCTATTTCCTATGAATTTACTTTGAAAATTGGCGTATCCGGGCATTAAAAAAAAAAACACTGGACCTTAAATGAATTCAGAACTATGTCCGTTTTACTGACGTTTGAAGAAGAAATTGTTTCCACATCATGCATATTATTGAATAAATAATTACAAAATAGTTCGTTCTGAGTTCAATTCTAAAGATAAAATATTGAAATTTTGGTTGAAGCTATATTTTTGAACAAGGACCCACCAAACATAGTCTATTGCTTAAAAGAATTTAATTTTCCTAAAATTCTCATAAATTACGGAAAGTTCTCGTGATTTAACGAATATTACCGACCAAAAATAAATAACGGTAATTTTTACATCACTATTTAAGACTACTAAATTATTTTTGAGCATTTTTTTCAACATATCAAATTACGGGGTGAGTAAATTTCATTTTTATTTAAATCATACACGATCTTTCATATCCATATGACTTAAATCAAGTAAGTCATTATTTAATACTTTTTACATAAAAAATAGTTTTAGTCACACATTACGTACGGAAAGAACTGATTAAAAAATAATGTAGTAATCTTACACAGCAACCATAGTCGTACAATTATCATTTTAAATAAGGTTAAATGCTATATTTGAGCCTCCCTGTATATCCCAGTTCATTTTTGAGGACTGGAACTTTATTTTCTCGCGAAGCAGAATTTTTTATGAAGAGCCACTTTTTTTCATAAAATCAATAAACATTTTTCCCATTTGGTAAGAAGTTACTGGGACACGCTGTATTTCGCACATTTTGTATCGTTCTGTTGAACAAATGTTTCTCTACTCTGCCCCTAGAGGGCGCTTTACCTGAAATTCAAACTTCATATTGCGCTTATCTTTTTTGTTTCAACAGATTTCTCAATAACAAATACGTCGTTTTGAAGATTAGGAAAGATTGGACAAAAAATGGGTGTTTGTACCAAGTCGATAAATCTCACCGTTTGGCCGCAAATCGACTTGAAAATAGCTCATGTCAAACATAATTGCTTTCTATTAAATGATAACAAGGAAAATACAACACAAAAACAACATTGAAGAACACAAACAACAAAAAAACGAACAACCAGCAACAAAAACAATGCAAAAACTACAAAAAAACATGAAAAAACGAATTCTTGTTTCTGTTGTTTTTATGCTGGTTTTTGTTGTTCCTGTTGTAGTATTCATTGTTGTGTTATTCAGTCTTGTTTTTTTTTTTATTTTTTGTTATCATGTCATTCCAGGGTTGAGCAAAGCTTGATTTTTATTAAAAAAATCAAAAATCACTGATTTATTTGAATTAATCAGAAAAATCATGTTTTTTTTTTTAAATTTTTATCAAATCGATTGATAAATCCGCTTGATAAGCTGTTTTAAATCACCGCGAATATTCAAGCTTATTTGAGCCGATTCAATACTTGCCCGAACGGATTTTCGACGAAAAATTCTTATCGCACCAACCCGCAACGCGTTTTCTCACGTTGCCCGGCGTAATCTATAAAAGCCGTCGCTTTTCTTCGGTCTTATTCATCTCGTGACAAAATTTCAAGAGAGGCTAATGTTGAAAAGTGTGTAGAATTTTTTTGTTTGTGTAAACAACAAGGCATTTTACCTTGATTTTATCGTTCTATTTCAAGAAAATAAATGCCTAGGGTTTACGGGGTACCGGTAATGAGTGTGCGAGCATGGTTGGGTCGCGAGTCGGGTCCGGGTTGGGAGTCGGGTCTGGGCTCGTAGATGAATGGGGGGCTTTACAAAATGAGTTTGAAGAATCTCTAGAGTTATCTCTAAAGTTTCAACATCGCTATGAGCAAGCTCTTAAACCTTATCACTTTATTGCTTTCACGTTAAGCCCAGAGAAACAAAACTACTCCTTAACTCCTGCAGTGACGAATCTGGCTTTGGAGACTATCAGTGAGCTTCAAGGAAACTCGGGATTGTTGCCACTAGTTATTAAATTCAACGCTCGCTGCAGTCCTTTGAAAAAAAATGTTTTCTGATGAGGTGATGAGAAGTGTGAACGGACTTCAGTAGTGGCTATCACAGAGTGATGAACCGGAAATTGCGAAACAGCACATACGGATATGTTCATTCGGATAACAAGAACAGATTGAGAATCGAAAAAAGAGGGAAATCAGACTTTATAACGAAAATGAAGAGGAAGAGAAGTGATTTCCGTTTCAGTATTATTGAGTTTACCATTAAATTAATACCATTCAATTTTCAAGTTTACATGTACCGTTATCTATTTTGATTTTCATTTCTTAAAATAATTGTTTTCTGTTCTCTATTTTTTGAGTGAAAATATAAAGATTCTGGAAAAAAATCAACTTTCATTTAAATCGTGTTTTTTTATCCAAAAAAAAACAGGTGATCTAAATCATGATTGAGATCACTTGAAAAAAATCAAGCCAACCCTGTATCATTCGAAGCAAATTATTTTTCACATGAGTTGGTTTAATATTGATTTGCGGCCAACCCACAAAGAGTACATTTTTTGTCTAAACTTTCCCAATATTTGAAACGATGTATTCGTTCGTTTTTGAGGAATCTCTCGAAACAGTACATATATGCGAAATATGAAATTTTGATTTCAGGTAAAGCGCCGTATAGGGCCAAAGTAGAGAAACATTTTTCCACAGATAACAAATAATGTCCAAAATAAATCAATAACTAGAAAAAAAAATTGATCTTTGAATGCCGGTAGCTAAAAAGATATTGATATTTCGAATTTTTGTTACATGACTTACCACCATTATTTTATCACATACAATCACCTCTCTAAGTTTTCTGACGTTGTTCCGGAACACCCTGTACAACTCACCCAATACCTTTTTCTTATAACTCTTACAATAACGGCTATAAGCGGGTGGCAAAATAGGAAAAAAAACCTGTAAACCCTGTCTCCTAAGTCACTTTGCGGTGTAATAAAACACAGCTCTTAGAAATTGTACGTTTTGTTTAATCATTTTTCTTCACCTTCAAATTTTCGATATATTATTTTTTCTAACTTTTTCTTGAAAGAACACCTACTACCTCTAGTCTTTCATCTTTCGAATGATAATTTCCCAATTAATAATAATATTAAATTTTGAGTGACTAATACTTACATCCGAATAAAAATGTGAAAGTTGTTTTCTCTGCCCGATGGGTTTTGGCCTCTTGTGTGGATTTTCTTTGATCCAATTCAAATGTTTTTGTTTATTAAACATGCCCAGATTAATTGACGTCCTGAATCCATCTTTTTCGATATGGAACTGTTCAACTGATTTTCCATAGCAGAATTCAAACTTCCACCAACCGCTGCCTTGAATCGTAGAAATATTTGAATAAAACACCAAAGATAAATTTGGACATACCTCCATATAAACAATGCTTTCCACGTAGAAATTGCTTCACGGGACTGTTATCGACAATCTTATCAGTGACAAATTTTGGAGCTTTAGGATCACCAGTTATGGCATCTTCTGATTTGAATTGTATCAGTTGAAGCTGGGATATAATATAAATAATTAGCACAAATTTATATACTAGGCACCCACATTTGTGCATAATATACAGGTTGTCAATGAGTTGGAAAATAAGCTCAATATCTTTTTAGTCATCGTGTTAGGATTTTCCTTAATGAAACGTAAAGACCATGATAAAGCTTGATTCTTATCTCTGTTTTTGGTGTGATTATCATTGTAAGTTTCATATCAAGCCTTCCTTCAACTTAGCCATCATATCTTTGATAAAAGTCACATAATTTACATGCCCTCATCTCTACTCCTCACCACATAATAATTAGTATCGCGAATAAGCCGTTATTAAATTAAGCTAAGATTTAACCATGGGATTTATCAAGGAATGCTAAGATAAAAAAAATGTTTCAGGGTAGGCTGTAAAAACTTATCAGTGAGTTTGTACGCGAATTTTCCATTCAATACACGTCCAACAATCAAACACTTTTTTTCAATGTGTCATGAAGACCATCTTTTACTATTCCCTCAGTGGCGCTTCTCGCTTTCTCAAGTACTTTCAATCAGAATTCCATTTTAGATTTTATGGAACAAAATTCTAGTCTCATCCTTCATGTACTGTAACATCACGATCTTAGTTTAGGGCATGTATTTTTTAAGCAATCGATGAACTGTTTAGTTTGTAAATCACATCAAATTTGCTTCATTGTCGTAAATACAAGATCTTTGTGACAAAGCAGTTCTAAAATACAAGTAGACAATGTTGAAAATATATACAATAATTACCTATCAATAAATATCAGAACAAACTCTAGCTAGAACAATATCAACGACAATATGAATTAAAGAAACACATTTCACTAACCATGCTTCTTACAATACAAGTAGACAATGTTGAAAATATATACAATAATTACCTATCAATAAATATCAGAACAAACTCTAGCTAGAACAATATCAACGACAATATGAATTAAAAAAACACATTTCACTAACCATGCTTCTTACAATAATGGGGTTCATACAAAAACAATACATACAGTGACCGGCTAAAATATGGAACAAATTCATTTTAAATTCAGGGTTTTGATTTTCTGGAAAACGCTCGGACACGTCGATTTTTTTTTGTGGATGCGGTTTTTTTATCACATATTCATGTATACCGGGTGAACCAAAAATAAGTGACGACCATCAACTTCTTTGTTGCAAATGAAAACATTTATTTTTCATTTCATTTTTGAATTCTGCGTGAAATCCTGAGTATATTTTATGCAACATACGTCATACCTAGACCCAACCGTTTTCGAGAAAATGTCATTTCAAATCCATAATATTAATTATTTAAAAACTGATTAATGTTTCATTGGATGAAAAATGGAATTAATTTTTTATTCAACAACGTTAAAAAGTGGTGACCAACAAAAAGAAAACTCAATAGTGTATTAACCAATAATTGTTTATATTGCTGCATTTTGGCTGTGAATATAACAATAGGTTGGGTATAGGTTTGTTGTGTATTATAAATATACTTCTAATTCCACGTAGAATTCAAAAATGAAATGAAAAATAGGTGTTTTCATTTTAAAAAAAGAAGTTGATAGTCGTAACTTATTTTTAGTGCACCTTGTAAACATGATTTTGCCAAAAAAAAAACCGCATGAAAAAATAAGAATCGACGTGTCCAAAAAATCAGAATCATGAATTTAAAATGAATTTGTTCCATATTTTAGCCGGTCACTGTATACTCGTTATGGAAACTTGTCAGCAAAAAACTCGTTAATGTCATAATACGCTTTACTCTCTAACAATCTGGTTACTGATTTACGGAACACCGAAATGGTAGAGGACATTCCAACAACACTTGGAAGATGGTTGTTCATTTTAATGCTTTCATATTATATTATAGTATATAATATAATACCCAATGGAATATCATTTTTTGATCTTCTAAAGCTTTAACTGGCCTATCTGTCGAAGTTTTTGTATTTCTTATGGATCAGAGAAACTGTCTCTAAGATGAAAATACTAGGTAAGGTCAGGATTCCATGGATTTCGAAAAAAGTTTTACAAGACTCTCTACTTTTGATCTTAAAAAGTAATCTTAGAGCTCTCTTCCGCAGGATGAAAACCGACCGGAATAGGGCTTGGCTACAAAATCCCCAAAACCAAATTTCATAAATCTACAAGAGCATAGTGGGTTGAGGTACCCATCACGCATATAACGATTCTTTACCTTACCACGAGCCCATACCAAAATCTCTCCTATTGGTTGATTCGAATATGGAGGCATATAATTCAGATTCAAATTCAAAGCGACTATTGACAGCTGTTGCAGTTTGTTGTTCATGACTGTTTCGCGTTTGAGTTTGAAGTTGCCTTTTCAGCAATGTCTGTGCAGGTGATCTGTGAACACTATCTGCAGATGTATTATGCATTGAAGAAAGCCTTCAGAATAAATAATAAGTGTCAGTGCGTAGCCTTATTTCAAAATAATTTAATGTTTATCATTCGATTATTTTGAATACAAATGATGATGTAGAGTGAAGAATGTTGAAGATACATAGACATTTGATCATTTGGTTACTTTTTGACCCATATAAAATAATTGGATACCTGATATAAAAGTAGTCTACGTTATTCTTTTTACTTGACTCACAATAATTAACAAAACTATTGTAAGCATGATTCATTTCAAATACCCGTATTGTTCAATTAATTTAATTCAGTTGTCATTGAGATTTAAACTTGGATTAAAATAGGTACATTATGCATTACATTAATTTAAATTTGAAATAAGAAATATAAGCCAAATTTCTTCCAAAGTAAATAGAGTTTTGATAAGTACGAATAAAAAAAAACTTCAAAATTTAAGCTTTATCCCGAAAATAGGACAAATTGGTAAAGTACCTTATATTACACACCTCCAAAAGTTTTGCCCCCATGTTTTTTCCTCATTTCTACAGATATTCAAAATCTGGTCACATTAATAAATACATCATTTTCCCAGTTTGGGTGCTCAGTCTTTTTTTTTTCTTGGAAAGTCATTGTGCCTTTTTGACCTCTGAAAGAAAAAAAAAGCCACTTTTGTCGGTTTTTCCAAGTGGTTTTAGAATAAAATGGTTAACTTCCGAAAAAGAGGTGAAAACTATACCGATCCTGAAAATTACACTACGATTGAACTTTTGATAGACTAGCAGATATGCAATTATAAAGATGCCAAAAATTGCTTTTTGGATTAGCAATTTTGGCTAAAAGCCTGAGAAATGTATCGTTTTTAGAAACATAACCGCATATTTAGGCTATGATTTTCAGGAACGGTATAATTTTTGCCCATCTTTCGAATGGAGTTTTCCATTTTTTTCTAGAAACACTTTGAAAAACCGTCAAGATTGTTTTTTTTTCTTTCATAGAGGCCAAAAAAGGACAATGACTTTTCAACAAAAAAAAAGTCTGAGCACCTAAACTGGGAAAAAGAATAGAGTAGGTACTTATTTATGTAACCAGATTGTTAATGTCTTTATAGAAATGGGGATAAAACATGGGGGCCAAGACTTTTGGGGGTGTGTGTAGTTTCTGAAAATATTTAATGGAATTGATTCGAGCGATTTTCATAGTTTGCCTTGTATTCGGGAAGATATCCCGTGAAATAACAGAAATTCGGGAACAAATATGATAAATTGCTGAGCACAAATAAGCTGCCACCTACACCCAAATCAAGTCGATAACATTCAGACTTAATGTTACATTCAGTTCCAGTTGATTGTTAATAACAGCAATGTTTTTTTTATAATCCACCCCCGATTACACATTACACGCTCATGTGAAATTAATATCACTTCAACGTTTAATCAGTAGCATTCAGACAGATATAGCGAAATATTCGGTTGATAGATTTATCCGATCACCGCCTTATGTAACATAGAAGGTAAGTGATCCATTCCGAAATTCACCCCCATATTGTGGTATCCACTAGCCACTGAATCCACTATGCATACCTACTTAACCCACCTCAAATAAAATGATAAAACCATTTCCGGAAGACTATAATGCAGAATTTATAATCTTATAATAAAAAGTGTGTTTGCTCAAGAATAAATTAATGCATTCTTTTGTTATGATTATTGAAGTGGCAAGGCAAAGGCAATCGGCAATCAGCCAGCTGATCAGTAGTGATTTGACTTGACTGATTTGCTGGTTGCCTACAGCAGGTGAATGTCTGTGAACGATTTCAACCAATAGGAAGGATTTTGGTATGGGCCCGTGGTGAGGTGAAGAATCGTTATGCACCCATCACCACTCCAAGTTGACTAGAAACCATTGACTTTAATAGAACTCAATGCTAGAAACGATCCTAACAGCAAAACATCCCGCTGCCAACAAGTTCATCTTCTCAATATGGTTAAAGAACTTCAACTTTTCATAAATTTGAAGTCCCAGATATTTTGCAACCGCCTTTCGCTCGAGATTGTGACCATCCAGTGAGATTGGGTTGCACTGGTCCTTGAAGCAGAGCAAATTCGTCTTGTTTACATTCAGACATAATTTGTTCGAGTCAGAAAAGATTTTCAAATAATCCCCCCTTATGCTGTATCATTTACGTTAAGATAACGTATACGTTATAATTGTTAACTAATGGAAATATTCCATTTGATAACAGCATAACCATGGCAAAACGTACACGTTTAGTTAACATGTGGGATACAGCATAAGGGGGAATGTCTGCGAAGAAAATGGAGCAGAAATATCAAAAAAGAACCGACAAAAATTCTTTATTCTGCTTTGTTGGACAACTTGATTTTGGTTATTGACCATGTTCGCGTCGACGTTCACGACGGCGTTCTGTTCGGTGTTTTGTTGCAAGTGGAGACGCACCTTAAGAGTTTTTGATCATATTGGTGTCCACCATTTTTTCACATATACAGAGTGACCCATTTGAAAGCGGGTCAAAAGTGACGGTACCTCCCGGACTATAAGAATATTATAGTCGAAAGGAGCAAAAAGAATAATTTTCAGGACAATAAAAACAAAAGTTAAATAGATAGAAATCTGACGTTTATGTAGCTTTTTCATAGAATCTTTTTTTTATATGTATTTAGTTCTAGAGTGTGCCCCCGGGTCGACGCATGAGTAGATAAAAAAGGCATTTTTGAATTGATATCACATCTTCTGAGGATCAGCCCTGCTTGGATGGAAACTGATTTGCGTCAAAATTTCAGTTTCGAAAAATCAAGCATATCTTGGAAATGAATAGAAGCTATTTTTCTCACTAGTAAAGTTCTTTTTTTATAGGAGACTAACTGGAAAACCTGTGACTCCGCTCGCCTGTCAGTATGTTATTATGGAATTGCAAACTTTCGATTCAATATTTTTTATAAAAAAAGGGTAATACATACAGTGTGTCCAGAATAAAATGATGTTCATGGCACTATATGGGGATATTGGAAACTTTAACAGATATGACGTTGCTTAAATGGAAGAAAAGCAGCGTATTTGTATGCCCAAAAATACACCACCATTGTGTTATTTTAAATCGATACCGTAATGCGGATACAGGGTGAAAAGGGAAAAGGCAAATTTTGAAGAAACCACACAATTTTGCTTATTATAAATGCTAGAAATTTCAAATTTTCAGGATATGGATAAGAGGATACGATAATTCTAAAAACGACGTCAAAAAAATTTTAGGCCCACTATGTTGCGTCCAGTCAAAGTCAAGTCTGTTTTTTTTATGAGTCATATTTTTGAAAATCATTTTCAATGCGGATTTTGAAAATGAAGAAATTCAATATGTCCCACATAAGAAAAACGACAGTTGACCCCGGCCGGAGGCAACATATTAGGCCTAAAATTTTTTTTGACGTCGTTTTTAGAATTGTCTCTTTCTCTTATCCATATCCTGAAAATTTGGAAATGTTAGCTTTTATAATCAGCGGAATATTGTGGTTTTTCAAAAATTGACATTTTTCTTTTTCAACCTGTATCTACATTACCGTATCGATTCAAACTAAAACAAAGCTATAATATTTTTGGGAATACAAATACGCAACTTTTCTTTTATTTAAGCGACGTCGTATCTCTTACCATTTTTAATATCCCCATGTACATCATTTTATTCTGGACACACTGTATAGCTACAAAATGATAATAGGTGTGTTTGTTAAACTCCACTAGTGCAAGCTTTTTTACACTTTTCTACACTGCAACACTTTGTTTGTGAAATGTTTGTCTGTTTTTTAGGAGAGATTATCTTTACTAAACGTACTAACGCGTTTGGTGAATTTCCTTTACACTGGTAGCCATTAGTCACAAAATCAATCTGCATTACACTATCCTACACCGAAATAACAAACACACCTAATGTTCTCACAGATTTATCTAATACAATATTCTACTCCCCGTTTCTCATTTACATTCACCACACAACGCTAATATTTATTTGATGTGAACGCGGCTTGATGTTTTGTAAGTACCAATACGCTAGGTTTCTGTGACGTCATGACGTCAGCTGTCAGACAGAAATATCCAAACAAAATATTTTCTACTACCTCAAAAGCTGACTTTCCACTCGGCTAATCAAATACGCACTAACGGGACACACGATATATGTAATACACCAACAAATATAGTCCAAAGAAGTCCAAATTAAACACAAACACTGATTTCAAACTCACACAATACAAAACCAAATGTCACAAAAGCTTGTTTGGATACCAAATTCGGCCACGACCAATCATATGGTGCCTGTGACGTTTTCAAAAACGTCGCGTATAGAGCATACCTCAAACTCACTGTCATTGTCATTGATTGAAAGAAAATGGCAAATGCTGACAAGTGATGACATCAATTTAACAAACAATGGACAATCTGCACATTTTTTGGAAATATGAAAAATATCAGGATTCGTAAGTACTGATGCCATTGATGTTCAAAAAATCAACCTAAGACCTCTATTAATTATTAAGCAATCACCGATTAAAGAGCGCCAATCAACATCCACTACGTCACAGAACACATTATCTTTCTCCGTCTGGCGTATTGACTAAGATTACTCTCTCTTTCTTGGGAGGGTAATTTGGCTCCGCCCCGTTTTCGATCATACAACGAATTTTGCGCATTCTTTTTTATTTATTTAGTATATTTTTGGGTATTTTGAAACATGTTTTCGCTGACTTTCTAATATTGTCTATATTTTCATGTCATTTGAAAATGTCTGCAAATTGTCCGTTGAGTGAGGATGCAAATTTTCAAAACCCTTCGCCTAATTTCATTTCTTGAAGATATTAGAAAAGTTAATCACCAAAAGTTCTTTGGATCATAAATAATTACGTAATTTTGCAAATCAAAAACGAATTTCAAAATAAAAAAGCACAAACTGAAAATACACACACCGTCATCTTGGAAGCCAAAAGGCGTGAGCCACAAAACCCGTGAAAAATCGCCTTGAATATTTAGGCGCATGGAAAAATGCATGCACGTTTTGTTCCATACGCCTTAATGGCAAGGCGACGACACCTCCAGAAGTCTTGCACACCCCATGTTTTTTCCCCATTTCTACAGATATTAAAAATCTGGTCACATAAATAAGTACTCTTATCTTTTTTCCAGTTTCGGTGCTCGGACTTTTATCTTGTTGAAATTGAAAAGTCATTGTGCCTTTTGGACCCCTGAAAGAAAAAAAAAACCACTCTTGACGGTTTTTCAAAGTGGTTTTAGAAATAAATTATAGTTTAAAAAACTAAAAAACCCGCTTTTGAACTGAGAGAGGAAAATTATCTATAATTTAAGAATAAAATGATCAACGAGCAAATTAATTTCATTTTGATAAAAGCGTGGGGTGCTTCGATAATAATCATTGATATAATTTGTTACTAATTTCTAATTCAAAATGCAGAGTTAGTGTATAAATGTGTTACAAAGCACCCCACGCTTTTATCACAATGTCTTTAATTTACTCGTTAATCATTTTATTCTCAAGTCAAAAATTATTTATTTTTTTTAGTTCAAAATCGCGTTTTTTAGTTTTTTAATCTATTATTTATGCTCTGCTTTTTAGTTCGAAAGCGTGTTTTTTAAACTATAATTTATTTTTAATGTTATTATAAATAATAATATTAATTTTTGATATCAATTTTTATTACAGTATGTATGGGTACTCCGGACCTCTCATCATCCGAAATACCCTATAATCCGAATTGCGTGAAATTAATCAACAAATGTCGAAAACTCATCAAAATTTCGATTTTTCTATAATTACAATATATTTCCTACTTTTTAACTTTTTTTTTATTGAAATTCTTGTATTGCCATCGGTCCTTGATATGTGTGCAAAGTCTTGAATCAATATTTGCTTATGAAGTGGGTAAAAATCGGGTTCGAAGATTCCGTTACAGACCAATAAACTTACATACAAGTGAAGCTAATATAAAGCGTGTGAAAAATAGATAATTCCATTCGAAAGAGGGGCAAAAATTATACCCATCCTGAAAATCACACTACGATTGAACTTTTGATAGACTAGATATCCAATTTAAAAGATGTCAAAAATTACCTAAAATTGGAAATTTCAGCAGGAGCTTGAGAAATGTACCATTTTAATCAACTTCAAAACCGCATATCTAGGCTTTAAAATTGTCAATCGTAGTGTAATGTTCAAAATCGGTATATTTTTTCCCCCTTTTTCTAATGGAGTTATCAATTTTTTTCTAAAACCACTTTGAAAAACCGTCAAGAGTGACTTTTTATTCTTTCAGAGGTCAAAAAGGCACAATGACTTTACAACAACAAAAAAGTCTGAGCACCTAAACTGGAAAAAAAAATAGAGTACTTATTCATGTGACCAGATTTTTAATATCTGTATAAATGAGGAAAAAACATGGGGGTGCAAGACTTTTGGAGGGGTGTGTATTAAGATTAATAATCTACATATTTCTTTTGCTATTTTGAAAACTTGGAATGGAAAAATGCCAAATATCAATGTAGGCGGAGGGTTTTGAAATTTTGCATTCTCAATCATTTTTTCATTCTGAACAACTTCCTTCAATAACATTTTGTCATATCTCTTATACAGGGTGTTTCCTAATTGCGTACTTTAAATTGAAGGGCGTATTCCTGAGCTAATTTTATGAAAAAATTCCATAAAAACATGGTTCCGGAAATCTATTGTATTCAAGATTAAGGGTATTAAACTTTTTGAAACAAATTTGAATGTACGCCACTAACTTTATTGTAATTTTTATTTTTTTATCAGATGATGCAACCAAATAGACAACTTTTCTGCCTCTTAGATTTTTTCACATCTAGCCTTGTTTTTCTTATTTTAAAATACTTCACCATTCAGAAAATGTTTTTCATGAAATTAGCTCAGGAATACGCCCTTAAATGGACGCAATTAGGGAACACTCTGTAGAAGAAGCTCTTTGCTGGTGAGAAAAATAGCTACTAGGTAAATTTGCAAGTCCAGCTTGAATTTTCGACACTAAAATTATGACACAAATTAGTTTCTATACAAGCAAGACTGAACCCCAGAAGATAAAATTTCAATTCAAATACTTTTTGTCTTTTGCACCTATTCATGACACACAATATAATATGATCCCCTTGATGATTTGTCATAAGAAAAACACCAAAAAATACGTATTGAAAGCGTGATCTGGATCTTAGGGCTGGTTCTTCCTCTGTGTACCTTCCTCTTCATATGGAATGTTTACAAGAATACGTAAAATAATAATTTTTTACAGTAATTTGACTGACTTAAAAGATCTTGAACTAATTTGTCAACACATTATATTATAAGCAAGTGCAAACTAACCCACAAAAAAAAATGGAATCTGTTGAGCTTTGCGAAAATGATAAATCAAGTACATACCTTGTTCAACAATTTTTTTTCAGAGTACGTACACAACAGAATAACTAAAATGCTTATAGTCGTATAAAGTATAATATTCAATGGTGGATTTGGAACTATACTTCTACAAATCCAAATAGAAAAATCCCCATTCAAACTACCAAACATTCATTATTGGAGTATTTTACGACATACCTTGTATGGATCATTCTGTTGGCTCTTAGGAAAAGAGAAAATACATTTAGATTTGGAGACAACAAAATAATCATGTTCTTGAGTAAAGGGGAATTGAACAGACAGAATAAAGCTATTCATTTTATTAAACTTGACAAAATGTCTACAAAATCTTTTTCATAATGAATCTTACCTTAAGCCTATTCAGATCAGCATTTTTTCTCAGCTTGGCACTGTCCCTGTTGAGCTTGGCTAAATTATATGGTTCATTTGCACCGCCGTCTGTAGGAACACATTGAATCTTCAGATTTCCGATATCTTTTGGTTTAAATTTAGGATGTGAACATAGCAGAGAGGTTGAAATGACGATTTCGTAGGAACAGGTTGATACCTCTTTAATCTGATGGACTTCATGTTTGCCTAAAAAAAACAACCAATTATGATAGAATGTTTGATATGGTGGCACATACCATGAGCGCTACATACGTAGATTACTCTGCTGGTTCTTGGTTTGTTGTTGTTGAGATCACAAGCAGTTCCGTTCTCCATTATTACCTAAATTATAAAATATGTATGCCGATTCCCAAAAAGATCCAGAAACTCACGTCAAAGTATGGTTTATTGACATTGTCGATCTTCTTCGTTGGAACGATAGCGTCTTCCCCCAGTTGATCACCACCTGCTCGAACTTTTTCCAAAATTAGCTCCAAGTAGCTTGTATCCCACTTTCCAAGCGAATATTCTTGTAGTTTAACTTTTTTACCTTCCCTGTCTTCGTGGAATTGCCGGATGTATCTTCCATGACATACTTCGTATGTCCAGTAACTGTCTATTCTGTATGAGCATGAGCCTGAAAATGGGTTACTACTAAACATTTCGCAAAGTTATTTGGAGTTCAGTTGAGTATAATGGTTAATAATAATATGAAGGATCGGTGGAAAAAAACAGATAACTCAATTCCTTTCGAAACTGAGAAAAACACAATCTGATGTTAAAACCAGTCCCGTTATAGAACCAGTACAAGAACTTATAAGAAAATCATTTATAATATAATATAATTCAGTGAAAATTTGATTAAATCATGGGGCATTTTACGACAAAACTCCGCGATGACAATTCGTGAAAGAGATTAAGTATTTTCTTGCTTTTTTTCTCTCAAAGTGAAACTTTGGCGTCGCTTATTACCGGACTAGCCTGCTTTTTTCCCAGCAAAGGAGCTTCTAAAGATGCTTATGCTCATTCTAGACTAAATGTAATGGATATCTCAATTTTGAAAAAAAGTTGACTTACCCGCTTTTTTCCCCGATAAACAATAAAAATTGAATATTGCAAAATGTGTGAACATTTTTCAACGGATGACTTTGAAAATTGGTACCCGGAGGTTTTTTGGGATGTGAAACCTGAATATGGATACCTTTTCATTGTGGCCGTTAGTGGGCGCTGCACTCTAAACTTCTGATGGTTCAAATTGGTCATAACTTTTGTCTCGATATAGTTTTTTACTCTTTTTGTGAAGTAAATGATCTTCTAGACATTTTTAACCAAAAAAGGTACTTCCATTAAAATCAGCTAGGGTGCCTAAGTAGTTTTCGAGATGTTTTAGTTTTTAGTATTCGATGTCGCTCCCGAATATTCATATCACTCACCTTCAGGATAAAATTTGTTAAGTAAACTAGTAGTATTTGGATTTTGTAGATTACCCGAGCCGAGAGATTACCATAGCTTCATGGGTCATCTTAATTTTGATAAGTTAAGTTTTGTTTGTCCCATAAACAAGCCCATAAAGCTATGTCAACCTCTGAAAATCAAAAACTACTAATTCACTGATCCAATTTCAGCCTTAAAGGTAACAACATTTTTTTTTATTTAAAGTAATTTGGATATTCCGGTGCGGCATCCAACTTGGAAAATTCACACCTCCAACACAAAACTTGGTGAAAATTATCATCCGGCGCGCGGCGTTCTGATCTTCCCGAGGAACTTCCACTCCAACTTCCACAACAATCATGATTTTTTTTCAAATTCTTACGAACCCAACATTTTTAACCAATTTCTGAATAACTTTGCTTAACGAAAATAATGACGTGTCACACACAGGCTCTTACCATTATTTTGAAATTTTTACACGTTCCTTCATTTTTTTTTTCAAAATAGGTCAATCCCGAGAGTTCATCAATAGCGTGACAGTGGGAGTATTTTTGGAAATATGGTTAAAACTTATTAACCAGTGTTTCAGTTATAGTCTGTCATTTATAGCAGCCATGTGCCATGACGAAACAGAAAACAAACACCATGAGAAATGAATTCAAATTTTGTATTGATCAAATTATGGAAAGCGGTCTCCATGGAACTGAACAAAAACCGACATAATATCTTTAAATTTTCAACAGTGTACCTATGTCAAAAAATAAGCGGACCTACATTCTACATCAAGAATCTACACCTTTAAGGATCAGCATCTTATTCTAAAACACTTTGCTTATGACATATTTCGTCATTTTCGTAATACAAAATTGAGAATGGCTTTATTGAAATGTTTCCAGTTTCAAATAACGCGGTTATTTTCCTAAGGCGGAGTCATGCCATGTTGCAGCCAATTGGAGGCCTCTCATTCACAAGTCCATGATGTTTAGAAATCACGCGGGCCGGTTACCAAGATAATCAAAACATTTGGCAAGTGTGACACATCATTATTTTCAGAAAGCGGAAAGTTATCCAAGAATGAATTTAAAAAGTTGTGTTCGAATCTTGGTTCGTATTTTAAAAAAAGTAGTAGTGGTGAAGAATGCTCATTATAAAAATAATTGTATTTAATTGTTTACTGAAGCCGACTATTCTTCCAAAATTCCAATCACTTATCATTGTATGCCACTTCAGAAAATTTCCGATCTCGAGTGTAATACCTTCAAGCGAGCCTTCAAGTTTCTCAACATCTTCCATTTTGTCTTCAATAATAACAAATTCTTCATTTTCAAACAAAGTACTGTACAGAATTTGAGATTTGATTTCACATAGACCTCTAGTTCGAATTCACCTACTTTTGATGGATAGGGGGAATGGGTGTGTTCTTCTTCAGCTTCTAAATAAACACTGACATGCTATATGTACGCACTATTATAGAGACAAAATCCAACCGTAATGCCATGGAATGCGAGTGTATTGACGCGTAATTCGTACATAATGCTATGTAATGCCGCGTACTACCAGTGTAACACCAGTAATGCCGAGGAATGCAAACATATAATGCCCGGAATGCCAACATAATGTCATGTAATGCTAGGAATGTCGCTGTAATGCGTCTTAATACATAACAATTTGTACATGTATTGCGAGCAGTTGTTAACCCCTCGAAAAATTATCATACCTACAAAAATCGTATCCTTAAAGCTGCTGTCTTGATTTCGAATTAGGTATGGTATACAGGTTTATTCAAAAAAAAAATCGGTAGAAAACTAGGTGGTCTTTTGAAAAGTGAAAAAAGATCATCACCAAATTTCTATGAGGAATCATTTAGATAACACGAGAGACAACACTTAATATAAAAGAAAGCAAACATCAATAATAATAATTATAGGTTCTAGAAATAAATTAATTTCAATAGGAAATGAGGCAAATAAAAATTATTTTATCCAACACCGAGTCGAAAACTGTCAAATAATGATCTACAAATTTTAGTCATGATGGAATGAAGCTCGGGATGTGAGTTAGTGAGTTATAGAGCTGAGTATAAACTTCTAGTTGCCATGATGATATTCGTGATTTTTGTGCTGGATAAGATTTTTTATTTAGGCACGTTGGTGGGTTCCATATGAGTGATTTAAAAAAATATTCTTGAGCTAAACTTCTCTAAACGTGGGTTACGATACCTACTTACTAGCCTAATAAATACCCTCGTAAATACCTAATGACGCATTCAGATGGTAAACTCGGATTTCATACCTAGATAATAATATTTAATAGTAAGTGTGTTTGTTATGCTCCACTAGTGCACACTTTTCTACATTACAACACTGAGTGTTGTAGTGTACACAAGTGTGCACTAGTGGAGCATGACAAACACACCTAGTATATTTTCTGACTGTTGTCCAATGGAAGGAAACATATTCAATGTTTCAAAGAAGTTTCCGGTAATTTTTCAGTTTACCGACTATTGCAATTTTTATTTTTTTTTTCATTACCTTCATTTAGACCCTTCTAAAAGGAGTTTGCAACCATTGAAATGTTGCGCAAATGTGTGGTTATGTGACAATCTTAGCGAATAAGGGTGCTGGGTGGGTAGAGAAAAGCGCAAAAATCGTAAAGAAAACTCAAATTTTTGATTAATTTATTGTGAACTACTATCCCAAACTAACTCAAACTCACATTTCATTGTCTTTTTTGGGTAACAATTTCTTATACGGTTTTCTGCTATTTTTTTTATGTTTTTCAAATTTTCTTCACATCCTAGTTTTTTTAAGCATTGCAAATTTACTGACGGAGGAAAGAAATTATGGTATCAGATTTTTATCGAGATTTTTATTATAAAGAAACGTATTTAATTTAGGCGCGCATCTAATAATGCCAGGGGGTCAATTCTTGAGCATTCTCAATCTAAAACGTATACGCAATTGTGCGATCAGCATCTGACATAACATGGTGATCGATTTTTGCGCATGCGTTTCAAATTTGCGAAGGGTCAAGAATTGACCCCCAGAAAAACTAACTCAAACTAATCCAAACTTACCAAAACTAAACCAATATAAAACAAACTAACCCAATCTAACATTAAAAAATCCGTGTTTCCACCCGTAAATTTGCAATCCTTAAAGACACTAGAATGTGCTTGTTGTTTCAATAAAATAAAATTAAGGCACAACGTTTTCTACATAATTGACAAAAACTGGAATAAATATTTGCGGGCAAGAGAAAAATGTCAAAAAGAAATAATTGTTTTTTAATGTTTATAAACATTTGCGCAAATCCCAGTATAAATCTTATTCTGGATGTTTTTGAGAAACAGTAAGTAGTTATTTTAATCCTTTAATTGGATAGTCAGTGAACTGAAAATGACAAAATTCTGATTTCTTAGGCTAATTTCCACCCTAGAAGGATCTTAGATATAGAAACGGGAAACGGCTCAAACGGAAATCCTGGTTTGACCAACACTTAGGTATTTATACAGATGACAAAACAGTCCTTATTCAAAGTACAAACAAACCAAAGTACAAACACTTACTCTGAGTGAACAGCGGCAAAAGTAACTCTAGAGGACCAGGTCCGGAATATGCTTCAACTTTAGCTTCTTCCTTTTCAACCACATTCGGTAAAATGCATCTGAATTGTTCATTCATAGACGAAGTCACGAATAATTCACTCATTTCTTTTTCCAGTTCTTCCGATAAAAGTCCCGGAAATCCAATATCAAAGAGTATGGAATCGTCAAATCCTTTAAGATCATGTTGTTTTGATAAATATATGAATGAAAAGAAAAATATGAGCAGTGTTTTCGTATTCATTCTGGTTCTCTTTTTGTTCACTTTCCAAAAATAAGCATTTGATTGATTTACTTCACCTTATCTTTGAGTGTTTTTAGTTTAAAATTTGAGGCTTCATGAATAATACGTGAAATATTTTCATTGGAAAATGAAATCAAAATATGTCACTGTCAGACGTCAGACTGTCACTGTCGTCAAATGACAATTCTGACACGTACAGAATAGGGATGTGCTGTTATCGATTATTTATAGACTGGGTGCTAATCTTTCTATATCCACCGTTTATGATTGTACAATTTTTGGTCTCAAATTCGACATGCCTTGTGACGACTGTGTTTATCGAAATTTATTTAGGTCGGTGATTTCAATGGACAGGCATATAGGCATAGGCAATGCCGTATAAGTCAATGGAAGGACGTTTAATGTAATATTGTAGTTTCACAAATTATCGCATTGAAAACTTGAAAAAAGCTGTTCTGTTTTATGCAAACAAAGCATCAGTAGTCTGAAAAAAGTGGGCATTTTGTCATGGTGAATAGAGTCCGACGTAAAGCAAGATAATCACTGTTTATAGGTAAACATGTGTCCGCAAATGTCTCATTAAAAAAAAATAATAATTATTATTATTAAGAATAATAATCCCGATTTTTTGTCGGTAGATTCAGAGCAAGCAATTTTAGCACTGGTTATGAAATCGATTGATATTTCATTCTTTGAGTACAACACTCGTGAATACTTCTGGATAGTGTCATTACACTGTTTTTTATTTTTTTATCTCGGAAACGAAGCATCGAGGGAGAATACCCCAGGTTACCTTTTTTACCTAAAATGGAACAGAACCAGAAATTATTGTTACTTTGTGAAAACTTTGCGGCGTACCACGTTTTTCTTCGAAATTGAAAGTTGGAGTCGCTCCATAGGAAAAGTTGGAGTTAAACGAATTTTTTAGAAAGATTCCCAGGAACACCACTTGTACTTCTTTGAAAGTTTGAAACAAATCGCTTGAGGCGTTTCGAATCTAAAGACAAAAGATAAAAATTTTCCTAATAAACTTTTATCCTTTTATATTTTTTTAACGAAAAGGTTTGCGGATGCGGATACATGTTTCCATACAAAAAGTGATTATTCCACTATACACTCTATCCACCATAGCAAAATGCGCACTTTTCCAAGACTCACCGGAAATGTGATAAGTTTCTATGATTTTTTTTCTTAGAGGCCCCTCCTGCGAAGATATGGAACCCTAAAAGGCGCCGGTGGAAATTGGTTTTATAAATTAACTTTATGGTCACCATGCGCGAATAAGTTTCAATTTCGTCCAGCTAGTGAGCTTTATCTTAAGCGTTTGTATGGAGTATGGTATCATGAGACCATTCCAGTTTGGTCTTTCAGTAACGTCACTTTCAGCCAATCAGCGAGCTGATGCAAGTGATGTTAATGACAAACCAAACTGGAATGGTCCCATTATACCATACAGGAAAACGCTCCTTCGCTACTTGTGTGTTATGGCCGTATAGCCCATTGCACCAACCAATTTTGAGGATATAATTAACGTTAAGAAACCCTTAACTTGACAGTTTTGCATGCAGTTAAGGGTCCTTTAGCGTTAATAAGAATCATCAAAATAGGTTGGTGCAATCGGCCATTACGATCGACGTCGACGTCGATCGTCATAGGTAATGTAGACACGACACGGCTCAACAACCAGAAATAATGTGAAATATAAGTAAAACTATGATCGACATGATATTTTTTGTTTTGAATTTATGTGTTTGAGCTGTTACTTCCTAACAAAGCAGGTTATTTAACGTTCTTCTTTTTGTATATCCTTGAAGATTAAAATATCTCTTTTTCTACATGTGTGTCGTTCAAAAATTCATAAAATCGGTTGTGGTGAAATTTTCACAATCACCTTCCAATCAGATATATTTAGATACCTAATTTCATCAAAAGTAAAAGAAGGTCAATTAGGTAGGTATCTGTCAAATATAGTTTTATATTCTCTAAAGAAAACTCATTGTTCCCGTTAAAAAACTATCAAGAAAGAAATAGTGATTTACGTTTCTAAGGCGGTAAATGACTTTTTAAATTACGAGTCGAGATGTTTATGGACGAGGTGACGAAGGAGCCGAGTCTGGAACTCCTAGACGAGTAGTTTAATGACATTTAACGGCTGTGTATCTTACATTGTTTTGTTTCATACTGTGGTATTTTTTTTTATCGGTTTAAAGTGCTTTTTTGTCAAACTATACACTTAGAGTGGCAGTTTGCCTCACATTCTTACCAAGAGATGGCGCCAGCCAAACCATATCACCACTTGGGTAATAGATTATTATATCATTTTATAATAAGACTATATTATGAAATGATTATATGTTTCCAACATTCTATGTCAAGTTATTAATTAAAATCATGAGATGGTGCAAGCCAAACCATGCTACCAATGCAATTTCACGGTCTTTGATGATTGCTAAATGTCATTTTTGGAGTAGTCAAGTAATTTTTTTTTACAGTCTCTGATGATGTAAAGTGTCATTTATCGGACTGGTTTTGGGTCCGGTAGATGATACTTTACGGTACAGTTTGGAATAAAATGATAATCACCACAGTTTTCACTGAAAGGTCGATGTTAAACTTATCGATATTTTTTCGTATTATTATCCGGAACAGGAATCAATTCATGTTTACTGTCATTTGTCAAATGTTCACGTTCATTTTCATTCATCCGTCACTTTTTTCATTGAGAGGAAAATTTCGAAGTCATTTTACGAGCCGCTCATGATCACGAAATCACGATAAATAGTATTGAAAAGAATAAGTAAAACATCGATATATGGAATATTTCACAACAAATTCAGTACAATCTCAGGTGATATACTCAAATTTGAAAACTAGACAAGATGTACATTGTCCTACGATCAATCAATCTTCGAAATACTCGTTCAAAATTATCAAAATGTAAGTATTTTGTGTTTTATTTTCATTCGGTTTCTAGGTTAAGTGTCCTCTGATTCCCAAATATTATATAATTTATGCTATGAGTGTTGTCATGTTTATTTCCGTTAGTAAACATGAATATTTCTTTCAGGTTGTCGGAACTTGTCGGTAAACCACAATTGTTTATGTAATTTCCATTGTCAGTGTGCCACTGTAGGCCTGATTGAGCCAAGACAGTTGTATTCACTTGCCACCAATCCAAAATTGCTGAATTTTGAACACCGAAGTTTCAACAAATATGATCAGTCAAGGTAATATACATACAATATTACACCATCAGCAAATATCGAGGCAAATATAAATTATACCTATTAGGTATTGATTATATTTATGCTTATATTGTTAACATCAATGGATATGGATTTGACTCACTAATCATTGATAGCGTAAAGTAATTATTATTGTCAAACATTACCAAAATATTTAGGGTATAACGGAAAGTCGGGACAAGGACAAAGTTCAATTTTTCAAATGACATCCTATGTTTTTTTATTAAATTTCCGTTCTGCGTGAAATTCTACTTAGTTTTTAAAAAATATACTCTATCCCTATCATAGAAATAGAGATGTAATACCTATTACATTTTTTGTATTTACACAGTGAAATTTTGGTAAGAGAAGTACCTATTTATGATCCCTGATTTTAAAAAACTCTTAAAAAAAAAATGAAAAAACTCAGGTGGCAAAGTCACCCATCAGAGCCAAAGAAAGTAACCTGGCGTGACCTGGCTTTTATGCCCATCAAAATTCCGTTTGAATTCAAAAATCTAAAACCATTCCGTTGATAACTGAAAAAAAAACTGATTTTTGTGAAATCGTTTTTAAATCAATGTCATAGCTACTTTTTCCCCTCTACTAAAAGACACTTCTAATTTAAAGATCAGACGTTTTTTTTATAGTTATCAAGATAGCAATGCTATCTTCATCGAATTTGTAACACCCGAGTCAACACCCTGTATAAAAGCCCCCAAATAACCTACCTAGAAAAGACATTTTGGTAATCACATTATGACTAACATTACAGACATGCTCAATTACATTTGATAAAATCGCAATTATATTTGACTGTTCTCAATTTCATTTGATTTATTCGCAATAACATGCAACTTTACTCAATTACATTTGATATATTCCCAATTCATTTTTAATCTTCCCAATTATATTTGATATATTCGCAATGTCAATTTGCAATTCTCAAAATCAAGTGAAATATTCGCAATAACTTGTGGAAAAGGTGTAGTCACTAGTGAGTTATGGATTATAACTCACGTTTCCGTGGCACACAAACAAAACGTTCCCGTGGCAACGAAACAAACAACAATCTATTTTGACCAAGATGTAAACATGTCACTGTCTAGTCATCCTGACACTGAAACTTATATTTTATAATTATCTCATAAAAAAAACGATTTCCTTCATTTGTTGGATTAAACATTGTATGACATTTGTGCGTTATGTTCCACAAGTCACTTGAGAATTTATACCACTCGGCCTAACGGCCTCGTGGTACAAGTCTTTCTCGCGAGACTTAGTTTCAACACAACGCACTAGTTCCATAAATACCTATTTTTGTCTAACAGTTTTCCATTAATAAGACAATATGACTTGGATAATATAGCACTGGAAATTAATACTAATATACTTGACTATGACCAAAGTAGGCAAAACAAGACGGCGGAAAATATTTTCAGATTTCAAGATGGTCGCCAGAAGACGTAACCGCCATTTTAAACTTTCAAAGTCATTTTTCACTGAAATTCACCAGGAAAATGTACCAACAAAATTTATGCTTTGTGACGATAAGCTTTATCCGAGTGATTTTTGTCCAACATTTTTTGATGTTGTTACCTATGTATCTATTGAAATAAATTGGTAGTGGGTGATTCAATGTTTTTGAAATAAACAGCTCCAACTCATAAACCACAGGTCAGATTTTAGCAAACTTGGTCCGGTTGGAGAAAGCAATTATTGCTCCATCAAACCCTCGATCAAACCCCTCTTACCTGTGATATGTCTAATTCTTTGTGATGCAGCTTTTTTTTTTTGATAGGCTTTCAAGGCGGACACAAATCGAACAAGATCAAAAAATCATACAAATCAGTTCAGCGGTTCTTGAATAACTGGTGTATCTAAGTTACACGACTTTGTCTTATGCTATAAAGATATGATGGTATTGAATTCGCCGGTAGTAGTCATCAAACTATTTTCAGCAATTAATAGTATATAACAGGATGAGTTTTTTCAATGTTTAGCTCAGGGATCTCGAAAACTATAGCAAATACGAGAAAGTTTAAATGTTTTGCAAGCTCTACTCAAAACCATTCCGAGTTTTACAAAATTTGACAGCTGTCAATAGATATTAAAAAAAAAAAAATGATTCTCGGCGATTTTTTAAAACGAATATTAATTGTAGGAGAAAATGTTGAACACAAAAGTTTAGGAAAATTCTACTCTGAATAAAATGAACTGGAAAATGACATCAAAACATTTGTCATCACACCCGCCATTTTTGATATATGACATAAACTGTTGTATTTTTTTAAATGGAAACCAGAATAAATTTTATTCTTATTAAAAAGAGAATTTTATTGCGATACCAACGATATAGCTTATCGATGGTCCATCTCACACAATACATGTCGTAAGTGCAGTTTCGAGCAAAACTGAGTTAATCACACTAACATAATATAATTTGAGACATATATACAGGGTGTCCGGAAAGGATGAGCAAAAAATCCAGGTGAGAATTCTAGACAAAAAATAAATGCTAGGTACCTCTTCCTATAATATTTTTTCGAAAATTGATTATTGACGGTGTTACAGGGTGTTACCGTTGCATTTTATTTGCAGTTTTTTTGCAATACCTTTTGTCACGATTGTAATATTTTGACATCTTGTATTTGGGGCTTTTTCGGGATAAGGAATTCAAATTTGCTCTCCATTTTTTCGCATTTTCTAGAGGGCGCCACATACGAACCTATACTTTGATTTCAATGCTCTTAACTTTTTTGTGCTACAATGTGTGTGACTTTTGACCAAAGATTTTTATTCTCTCAATCTTTCGACATAGAGGATACTACTTTAGTTCCGATAAATCTAACCGTTTTCGAGATAAACGCTAAAACAACTTTGCTTGCATGAAATGAATACGAAATAATTTTAATTTATTTTCAACCATAAACATAGCACAAGGGCGTCGCCAGCCAGTGGGACAGGGGGGCCATATTGAAGAATTGGAAAAATCCAAGCTAACCTAAAATGTCGTGTTTTTTGGTAATTTGCAGACCACTCCACTCATCATTGCAATTTCAACATTATTTTCGAGAGCTTTGAACAACAATATTAAACTTCTCATCTCGGTTTTTTAGTTTTTTGAATCTCTAGGGCCCCCCCCCCTGCCCATGCCTGACGACGCCCTTGACATAGCATGCTTTGGAAACAAGCGCTATAGTTGCCGTAGAGACAAGTTTTGGAAAAATTACTTTTGGATGTTGGTAATTTTTTGGAAATTTGTTGTTACGCTGATGGTGGTCAAAACTGATTCTAATCAAATTGGTTTCTACGGCAACTTATAGCGCATGATTTCAAAGCATGCTATGTTAAAAGTTGAAAGTAAGTAATTTCGTTATCACAAGAGGCCAAAAATCGGTCATTGATTACGTCATTACTAATAAAAACATACACTCCTCTCGGATACTCGGATACTCGATGTACGTATATTAACATCTCAACACAATACATGCAAATATCGGAACACAACACGGACTAGTTCTCTGTAAGTACCGCATATCACACATTATAAAAAAAGGAAAATGGCTTATTACATCACAAAATTCAATATAGAATCACACAAGGACGAAAGCGTCAGAAAGCTCTACCAAAACAGACTAGACGAGAAGATCACTCAAAATACAATTACAGGAAAAGATAATGTAGGTATTTTAAAAACAACATAAAGAACAGTGCCCAGGAAGCCCTAGGAGAAAGAAGAATAAACACATATAAAAGAAACCTTAAGCCATGGTTCACCCCGGAAGTCAAGGAACTAGCAGTAGAGAAAAAGAAAGCTTACATAAGGTACATCAAAAACAGATCACCCGAAGAATACCAAGTCTACAAAAGAGAAAGAAACAAAACAACTTATGCGATTAAAGAACTCAATAGGACAAACTGGGAAAATTTCTCGGTGGAAATGGAACATGACCTATACGGAGGACAGAAGAAAATCTGGAACATGCTACGGAAGAGAAAAAGCAAGTCAATGAGGAAGTAGTAATAAACGCAATAGACGAAAAAATATGGGCAACATACTTTGAAAACCTTTTCGATAACAATAGCGAAAACAGCGATGATACAGAAATCGAAAATCCATCAACTCACGGCGAACAAGAGGTAAACATAACACTAGAAGAAGTACAAACGGTTATACGGAGATTAAAGAACCGGAAATCTCCAGGCACTGACAACATTTCAAATGAATTACTCAAGTACGAAGGTCAAAACATCGAACAAGAATTAGTAAAATTATTCGGAAAAATAGAACAAAGCTAAATAATACCCAATGAATGGAAAACCAGCATAACAATACCGATATACAAAAAAGCCCAAAATCGGACCCAAAAAATTACAGAGCCATAACATTACTAAGTAGTGTACTAAAACTGCTAACAAAAATATTAGCAGATAAAATAACCGATAAAGTAGGAATCACGGAGGATCAGCAAGGCTTCCGCTCAAATAGATCAACTATAAACGCAATATTTATTCTACGCCAATTGATAGAGAAATCCATTGAATTCAATAAGCCAATGTACACATGCTTTCTAGATCTAAGGCAAGCATTTGACAATGTATAGCTTAAGGATGTAATCGATCAACTGAACAAAAAAGATGTTAATAAGTGCCACATAAACCTAATAAAGCAGCTTAACACAACAATAAAACAATGATAAGAACAGAATGTGGTCTAACAAGAGAACTTAAAATCTCATCTGGCATTAGGCAGGGAGATAGTCTTAGCCCATGCCTTTTTAACATCATAATGGAACAAATAATTTATAGTGTGAACAAAGTCGATGCAGGATTCAGGATGAACAACCGCCGCCTGAGAATACTCTGATAAGTTCCGGCAACGAGGATCCAAAAATGCCGGATAGAAGAAAAATTTGGTGTATTTGCGAATTTTGGTATAAGTGTAGGTTGAGGTGTCCTGAACAACATACTAAAAGTCCTGATCGGTGGGGGGCGAGCTAAAATGGAGGAAGGTTGGTTGGTCATTTTTCTACTTTTCTTTTGAATAACTTGAAAACGAGACCAACCAGCGAAAAAATACTGGAGTACTAAATTATTCTATGTAAAATTTCCTACAAAAAAGGTCTCTTGTATTTTTTCGCTAGAAGGAAAAAATAAACTGGAGAAAATGGATTAGTGTTAAAAAATCAGATTTTCATATTATGAAAATATAAATTGAATTTTAACTGCTTCCTCTGACGTGCCACCGATCCACTTTCACTCAGTCATTGGCCCCACTCTTCACTGTGTCAGGTGGTCTACTAAGAGTCTTCGTATATCTCCATTTATCGAGGTCTAAGATATTTACTCAACCCTTGTAGTTTGGTACGCCACTGATTGAAATTTCGAAATTTTGAGCTCAAATTCTGACTTTGCTTTGGAAGTTCATGCGATGTATGAAATCTCATGATTTTTGTATGAACGAGTTCAGAAATATTGAGGAAGAAAAGTCTTTGGGGTGCCCTATTTAACACGTTCGCTGCCACTAGCTCCGTTCGGAGCCAGTCGGCTATCGTCTTGTGTGCCATCGACTCCGCACGGAGTCAGTTGCCTGACAATTTAAATCGTTTAGTAACTCGCCGGCGTTGACGACGTTTGTTTGTTTGGTATTGTGGCATTGTCGAGTGGTGTGTTTCTTATCTATTTTCGGTTTGGTTCGTATTTGCCAAGGTAGGTTCTTTCTCAGCATCATTATTTAAATGTGTTTGGTTCCTGGGACCCGGCACTAACTCAGAGCTGGCAGCGAACGTGTTAAAGGGGCGTAGCTCCCGTAGATAAAGTTTTTCGTCAAATTTTTATAGGAACTTTTTCTCATGAGAATCCCTGATGAAAATACCCCGTGAGAATAAATCACCCCACGCATTTTTTTACCAATGTCTAGGAAACACTCTGTATTATCGTATAGTCTTTTCTACATCCATATCTCCTTACCTGTCAATCTTAGCGACAATAAGTATTAAACCTTTTTTGATGAGAATTTCATGTAGAATAATTGTGTATTCCTATGTTAATTTGCTAAAGGTCCTGGTTTTCCCGCTATTCATGAAAAACCAAAAAATCTTCAGACACCCTCCACCACCTTAGCTCGCCTCCCACCGATCAGGACAATACACCTCAACCTACACCTATACCAAAATCCGCAAATACGCCATTTTTTTCCTTCGTTGCCTGGGCTATACGCAGACGATGCTGTCTTGACGGCAGAGAGCGAAGATGACCTGCAGCGCCTTCTCTACAGATTCAACCCAACAGCACAGAGGCTCAATATGCAAATTTCGATCGAAAAAACACAATCTATGGTGATAATAATAATAATAATATTTATTTCCATTCTCCATTTACAAAAATTTACCATAAAAATCCTGAACATTCCATTTGGAAACAAATAGATGATCAACCCGAAGTCAGAGACTTGTGTGGGAATCTTCATCCTAATTTACATCCTATAAAATCTTCACATAATGATATCCAAAGACCCGATCCGATGAAAGTTGGTTGTGAGTGAGCGCATTATACATCAGGTGATGAATTTCAACTATCTGGGGGTACAAGTATCGAGCAGCAGAAGTATAGTGAATAAGGTGGACAACCAGATCAGAAAAGTCAGTTTTCTGAAACCACTGATAGAGTATGGGGGTACCTACTTTGTAAAAATTTCAATTTCGTCCAACTAGTACCATTGTCCTCCCTGTTGTGACTGTTATTATCTCGTTTCACGTTTAATGTTCAATGTTCAATTGTGTGACGATCTCTTCAACGTGCCTTGTAACCTGATATTCCCATGTACCTACGAACCTGAAGATGGGGTGTAAGATGTTGACCCCGAAACATGTCGTTTGAGTGAATAAAGAAATTTTTTGGAATCTGTGAGATTTTTGGACCCGTTTTTTGATCATTAATATGATGAACTCACATTGGTTATCAACTCATTCAATCATAATATCATTTTATAATACGAATTATGTTGACATATCAGTATTATGCCAATTGCGTGTCTGGTATAGATATATTATTATCATACCTACCTATGTTTGTCTTCAACATGGTTAAAGCTATACACTTTTGAATGTTGATAAATTTTGCATTTCTTGGTCATCGCGTTTGATTCCACCATCATTTTGCTACAAAAAAGGTTTTTTTTTATTTTGATCAATATAATATCCTGCACCGTTTTTGAGATAATAGCATTTTATTACCAAGATGTGATTGCTATTTCCCTCACTAGCAAAGTGCTTCTTCTGTAGGATATAAGACAAAATGTTATCGAAGAGTTGTTCAGAATAAAAACGTAAGTGAGAAAATTTCAAACCCTCCGCCCTCTTTGATATTTTGAAGAAATTGGAAAAGTTCATCAGCAAAAGTTCTTTCAAATTACGATTTACTAAACTAAAATTATGACACACATCAGTTTCTATCCAAACAGGGCTGAACCCCAGAAAAAGTCCAAGAATTACCGTAAATAGCACAATATTTGTACTAGAAACATATTGTAACATAAAGTACAATTCAAAAAAATTTCATTTGATGCAATTTCCCCGATGGCTTCGAAGGCTATTTACATTTCCTACAATTTTGTTCCTGGAAGATGGCAAAATTCTATTTCGTCATGGATTGAAATATTTCAAGAGATACATCAGAGCATTAGTGATAAACTAATAAACTTCAATGTAGAAATCAATAATTATTGCTATTTAATGTGGCAGACATCACAGAAAAATAAAAGCCATAAGAAACATATTCTATACACAACGTTACGTTTCCACTTTATATTTCGAATACATTTTTGCATCCATCTTTCGATAAACAGGAACTACTTATAAATAATGTGCATAAGATAAGACTCGAAATATTATCGTATTGTTTTTCAATAATTAATCTTTGTCATTTTCCGCATTAGTGATAAAAGAGGTGGATTATAATATTATGAATTATTAGGAATTGATTTGGTTAAATATGAAGGCTTGAATCTGTTTTTCCCAAATCTAACTAATACCTGATCATTATTTCAAGGAATAAAGATTTTTTGTTTCTGAATATTGATCAAAATGTAACATCATAATATGTAGTTATTATTATTACTTACAAGCTTCAATTCAGGATGACATCTTTAATGGTCATTTATACAGTGCTTTTCTTTAATGCCCCCCCCCCCCTTTTATTTTTTGAACGGCTCAACTTAGAGACTTCAAATTCTAGGTGCTGAAATACAAGCATGTTTACTATGTTTTGACATAAAATTGACATAATATGAAAATGAATGTTTTTTTTAATGTGAATAGGGGTCATGTGACACCTCATTTTGAAGGTCTTGCTGAGTACTTTATAACCCTAGAATATTGAGTCGATATCTTTAATTACTACAAAATGGCGGTACATTCAATCACTACATTGATACAAAAACGTCAAATTCAATTGAAAAGATGCTGGAAATATTCTTGACATAAAGTTTGGGCTAGGAATAAATTTGAATTTGAAGTCTCTTAGTTTAGCCGTTCAAAAAATAAAAGGGAAGGGACATTAAAGAAAAGCACTGTATCATTTCTACACACAACCTCAAAAGTCTTGGACCACCTTATATTTTAAAAAGTTACACACAACAAAGTTTCCCCCCCCCCTTTTCTAAATGAGACAAAAGGGAAAAAAACGCCAGGACACGTGAACTTACAAATGGATTGAAGTTTTCAAATGCAACATTACTTTTGTGATAAACAAGCGTCTGTGTGCAGTGGTCCAAATATCGATTCAAGGCAGCGCAGCTGTTTCGCGCGTTTACCGTTTTTTTTCCAATAAATAATTAAAGGTATGGTTATTTTTCATTTTCCTGTTTGCGTTCAGATTTTGGGTTGTTTGGGTTAGATTGGGTAAGTTTTGGTTAAATTGGTTCAGTTTCGGTTAGTTTGTGTTTGGCAAAAAATTTGATGTCATCATCTCTCTATATGATACATTTCACTCTTAGGTTACTGTATTTGCAAAAATGTGTGAACCAAATTACTGCGGTAAAGCAGCAAGCTTTATGTTGAGTTTCACTTGTCTAAAAATGGGGTTCCGAGTTACCTAGTTTGGGGGAAAAGTCAAATGAAGGGTTCGATCCACTTGTATTGGTACCTATCTCAGAAATGTACAAAACTAGTTCGGTGCAATTCAAAGTGCACAGTACTAGTTCTGACTATTTTGTCATGCTCAATACGCGTTCAGAAGTATAATTTCGGGTTTGGGAATTATATTTTAGCCAAAACCAGTTTTGAACATTTTTTTCGGGCATTGCCGAATTCGAGTATAGTGCGTAAGATATCTTATAAATCGTATCACGAAGAAAAATAATATCGATACTCGTTTTCGATACGTACAATACGCGCAATGCGCATGCCCGCTGCCTTGAAGCGATTATCCGGTCCGCTGCAGCGAGACGCTTGTCTCTGACAACTGATGCAGTATCCAAGTTTTATAAAATTTGAGGCTGTTGCTCTATTTACGTGACTCACAAAGCTTTTATTTTTCGAGATGTAAAAAAAGTTTTTTATAAAAGTAGTAGGTTTTTTTCTATGTTATCTTTTGCAGTTTTTAAAAAAAGAATGTGCCATCGAAAAATAGAGAAATCTAGAGAAACTTCTTTTTTTCAAATGGAACATCCTGTATTTTATGCGCTAAGATGAATTTTTTTTTTCCTGATTCCAAATATACCATAATATGTTGGTGTTTGGTTCAGCTGTTTTTGCGCTATTCAAGTTCAAAGTCTCATAAGAATTACATTATGTTGATCTGGATTCTACCGTATCTTAGCAACCCAGTTCAAAGTAATATAATTTCTAAGAGCTTTTGAACTTGAAGAGCGCAAAAACGGCTGAATCAAAAACCAACAAATATGGTATATTTGGAATCAGAAACAAAAATGAACGCTCTGTGAGCCTCGTAAATATAATCAAAGACCCTGTACGTACCATTTGGCGATCTAAGCGTCGAGGATATTTGATACTTTGTCTGTCACTCTCGTTACTCTCATATCAAATACAAGTTTGCACGGCTTAGCAATTGGCCAACTTTCATTTGGTGATGCTAGTTATACGTGCCGCATCAAATAAAAATTAGTCATTAATTTTTAGGTATATTTCTTTATCATCATTCCGTTTCGAGAAAGAGCCTCTCAAACCATCTTCCAAAGTTGAAGTCACCGTACAAGAACTCAAAAAGAAAAAAGAAGAAGAGAGAAAAGTGCAAGATGCTCAAGTCGCCAAAGCTGTTGTGAAAAAGTCCATCAGGCAGAAAATAGTTGATGAAATTGTTCATTACTATCACGGCTTCAGATTACTAGGTATAGATGTAAAGATCTCAGCTGGTCTAGTTTGGAGGATACTACAAGGAAAAACTCTGACGAGGAGAGAATATCGCCTTTTAATGAGGACAGTTGGAGATCTATTTCGACTAGTCCCATTCTCAGTATTCATTATTGTACCGTTCATGGAACTTTTGTTACCTGTTTTTATCAAGTTTTTTCCCGGAATGTTACCCAGTACATTCCAGACAACTTCAGAGAAGGAGGATAAGATAAAGCAGAGCCTTAAAGTCAAATTGGAAATGGCCAAATTTTTGCAGGTATGTTCTATTTTCATTGGTAACATGAGATTAAAAAATAGATTTTATGAAACGTTGCATATTTTGGCACTTCGAAGCCAAACAGATCTTATACTTTGCACCGTAGAATCTGGAAAACTATAGGTATACAGATATAAGTTTTGGCAATGTTTTGAGTAGACGTAAATGCTGCTTTCGAAATATTCACATTGAATAACTGATATATGATTTTTCAAGCTTAAAAATTACTTGGTTGTTCTCGTAAAATATACTGGCTTAGTTGTCGTTGCGTTTCGGGGACTGTTTATTGAATATATTCAACCTAGGTGATTTGCCAATATTGTTGAGTCAATATCCTTTTCCAAAATAAAGAACACCTGAAATCTTGACCTTTATTTTTGTGAAAGCGTTTCTAAAAATATGACTGCTTGCTATTTGGCAAAAAGCAATTCTCGTAACTACAAGTGAATGAAACATTGCCTATTTGTTCCATAGAATTCCACTCGTTCAATATCACTTTTTAAATCAATCTAAAAACAAATATGATTCAAACATTTCACTTTTGGAATTTGGAATTTCCCCAGCAAAGATATCAAAATTAAATTATTAAATCCATCTAAAAGTTTCATTTCCAGTTTCTTTCCAATCACCAACAATACATGAATGATGGCTGCATTAACTCGAAACGTTGAACAAATGTCATAGTATGGATATGTCGTTGGAATAAGAATTGCAATTATTGTTATAGTGTATTAAGTGTAGAACGAAACTGTTCGACTATTTAAAAAAAACCAAATTGATGATGGTTACTCGGAGAAGAAACATTGTAACATTTATTTGATGACGTAACTTGTAATGAAAAAAGTCGCTGCGACAATGTGAAATTCATTTTCAAATATTTTGCCAAATAAACATAAGAAAGTTCCAATATTTTACAAAATATCTGTTTTTATTTTTCATACGTTTTATTGCTGTGGTATTTCGTGTCTTGATTCAGTACAGGGTGTTCACAGCTAAATGGACCTTTTTAATTTGATGTTTGAGAAAAAAATGTTCCAAATGAAAGTTTTATGGTTCAAAATGAATTTTGTGAAAACACTATTTTCACATATACAGGGTGCTTCAAAAATACTGCACGTGGTTCAACTTCCTTATTTCAAATTACAACCCTATTTTTTTATTCTCCTGAAAATTCTAGACATTTTTGATATAGCATACCCTTTACCCAAATTCAACCAATAAGAAGATATTAACCATTTTTTCGAGCATGTTTTGAAATGTATGGTATTATTTGGGAAACGAAGTAATTGTTAATAAATGTCAGCTTGTCAAGGATGTTTTAAACTTGCTATATTGCGAAGAGGACAAGTTTGAAATAATCATAATATAACGAGTGTTCAATAAAAAATGTGATCAAGTCTCCTATGGATTGCAATTGTTTCAAAAAACGTATGTCTTGGCTTACATCGCAATTATGACATGACAGCCACTTTCTAACCGTCACAGATGCCATGATGCCAAACCATACAACCTACGTTCATGAGATTATACATTATACTTCTTCATGGCGACAGACGCGCACCGGATTTAAATACCTTTAAACGTATTTACGAACTATCAAGAACCTCCAAATCGTTAAGAAGGCGAAAAAGGACGGTCACATGAATGAAGACGAAGAATTATTATAAATCCTTTTATATTTCGAGGGTATTTTAAAGTATTTATTTAATTTATTAATAACTCTTTTGTTAAGTTATAATAATTATTTCTAGAAAATCCAGGTAATTCAATAAGAGATTGTACCAGAGAATTTCAAAATAGTATTGGAAAGGTTCACCAAACATTAAAAAAATATAAATGGCACCCATTTAAATTAACCAAAGTCTAAAATTTAACAGAAGCTAATAAAGAACAAAGCCTAAATTTCTGCAGACTTGTTTCCAAATAAGAAAAAAATCATTGGTCAACCAATAATCCTGAAAGGTTAATCGAAATTAAACATTCAGGTCGCCGATCTGTTAATGTTTGGTGTCAGATGAAGACCAATAGAGTTCTTGATCATTCACTAAATGGGAACATTTACTCCAATATGCTTCGTGTCACCAGACCATAACGTAGGCGTAGTAATGAATTACTTGAATGATGATGATGGAACCTGGATAGGTAAATATGAGACAATCAAATGGCCGCCAAACAGTCCAGACTCAACTCCCCTTGATACCTTTTTATGGGGATATTTAAAAAATAATAGTTACTTGAGAGAACATGACAATGTGGAATTATTGAAAGAATTAATACAAAATGGGATTGAAATTATAAATCAACATGTGGTTGTAAAAGCTATGGACAAATGCAAAAAAAAGATACCGTCTTTGTATTCAGATGAATGGAAGCCATTTCCAACAGCTCATTGAATTTCGATAATCACATACATTTTTTTTTAATCAACCGCGGATCAACTTCATAGTTGAAATATACGAGTGTCTGACGTTAATATCTTTTTATTTATTGAATTTAGGTATTAAAAAATTGTTTAGAATTTTGAGGAGAATGCGGAAATCAAATAAAAAACTACACTCTATTCACAACCAGTCATCAATGTAAACAAACTAAACCAACACATGTGATCAGTTCAATCGTTTCTCTATGTCTAATCAGGTGTAGATTGTTTACTTTTGGTGACTTCGGTTGTGAATAGGGTGTATGGTTGTAATTTGAAGTAAGAAAGTTGGACCACGCCGAAAAGTCCTGTGACACCCTATATGTGAAAACATTGTTTTTTACAAAATTCATTTTGAACTATCAAACTCCCATTATTTGAAACTATCAAACTCCCATTATTTGAAACATTTTTTTTCCAAACATCAAATTAAAAAGTTAAAGTTGGGACCATTTAGCTGTGAATACCCTGTACAAATTTGGAGCGGAATATAGTGGGATGAAGGGCATCAAATGAAACTCGTTTCTTTGTCAACGTTTCGACCATCCAATTATTTCATTCTTTATCAAGGTAAGACAGTGAGGAAGAAAAACAGTCATAGTCAAAATAAATAAATCATAATATTAAACATCTTTTTAGTTGTTGAAAAAGTCACATGTAATACTGGGTGTTCCAGAGACTTGTTCCCAAACTTTAAGAAGGTATACCTTACACAAAAATATTACGATACAACCCAACTTGCCGCAGTAAGAACGTGTAGAGGTGGCTATAAGCTTAAGTCATATTAGGACCATTTTTGAACTTCTCATGTCTATAAACACCCAAATTTTATCGAAATATCTGAATTATTTATTTTAGAAACTCGAAAATAGAAATTTAACTTGGACACCCTGTATCTCAAGTAATATCAACTCTTGGAATAGGCAAGTTGGTCTCTACCGTAATGTCTTTACCTCAAAGTTTGTCAACATGTTTCCGCAACACCCTGTATACACACAGAAAGTTAACATGATGTGCGCTTCACACACAGATAAATGATCAAATGTAATAAAATTCACACATGATTAAATCACTTGAAATGAATCAATATCGTCAAACGAATATATCAAAATGTGTCAGTAGGAGAGAATGGGGCAAGATGACGATGGCGATGGTAAGGGAAGCAATCCCATAGAAAACACAGAAATGCAATTTTAACCAAAAAAATACCCTTATTCAATGGAGCAACGTTTTGGCTAACAAACAAATTGAGGAAAGCAAACGAAACTTAAATTCTTGAAAACATACAACAAAAAAAACAAACAAAATGCATTTTCGTCGGCTTGCCCCACTAATAAGGTAAGTTGACGAACCTATGGGGGCAAGATGATAATTAAGTGCAGAAGTCACACATGAAATCTCTCGCATCATCCAATCCTCATTTTTCAGTGTAGGGTTCCCGGCAACCTGGACACAAGATATTATCATCTTCTTTTTTTCTTTCTTTTGCTGGGAGAGTTTGGATTTTATATTTTCTAGATTTTTTTTTCGAAAGCTATAATGTTTATTCTTTATCAGAGGAGTCGTGATAATGAACAAAAAAGAAGCAATCGTGTGATTTTCTATTTTATCATATTTGAGACAGTATAAAAAAATACCTGGTCACTAACAAAGACCATTCTCACCTTAGATTTTTTCAAAAAAGCTTACTTTCTAGGCATTACATTTTACAAGCGACTGTTCTGATATAGGTTATGTATGTACCGTTCGTCATCTTGTCTCTCACCTACCCATTCCTAAAATCATCTAAGATCTTGAATATTGTATTGCATCACAGAGTTGGTCAGAAGAGATGAATAACTTGGGCGGCTTCTATCGATTCCATTATCAATTTTATTGGTTTACCGTTCTCATTTTCAAGGAGGAATATTTACTTGCCATGTATGGCCTATTAAAAGACATTTCAATTTGCAATCAAATGTATTGTGTAATGATCATGCTTGAAGGTTTCAGTCGGATCCTAATAAGTCAATTAAAATTCTGTTTAATTCTGGATTCATTGATGAGAAGCTGTCCAGATCTCTAACAAGATAATTGTGTTGCAACTAAATTATGTTGAACTATTCATACAAAAAATCTCTTCGCAATATGGTCCGACCGGTAAATTTTTCTCAACAGCTGACCAGCTTATGGCAAATTTTTTCTGGGTTCTTAAAGATATCACAATTGATTCTGTTGATTGCCATAAGCGAAAAAATGCATCAGCAATCGAGTATTTTTTCACAAGATGACGCCTTTCACACAGCAATCTAAGTTCGTGCAGACCTTATGGCACTGTTTTTCACTCTTAGATTGTTATATTAGGTCTGTTTGTAGAACAATCACAAATCGGTCATCGCATAATCTGAATGTTCGGCGGACTAGCATTCTGAATATTCCCAATCATAAAAAAGAAACTTTTAGACCATCCTTCTTAACATTGCTCTCTGCATTGATTTATAGGTCTCCAGATTTATTTACTCGGTTGGTGAGTTTTTAAAAAGTTACTTTGTCAACAGTGATCTTTGCATTATTTTCTTTCTTTCTCTCCCTCTGATCCTTCCTTTCCTGCCATCAATTTATATTTTCAATTTTGGACCATCTTGTACATCGTGTTTTCTCTTAATAATCATTATTCTTCAAGAATGTAATAGGTCAGGTTACTTTTAGTGTTTAGTTACTTATTTGAGCATCGGCCCAAACAGCACCCAACACCAGTGTCGGAAGGCTGAAAACGGCCATTTACTTCATTTGATTAATATCCTAAGATAGTGATACCCTTGTATCAATATGTTCATTTTTTTTAGCTGAAGTAATAAACGTCTTATTACTATTATTATTATTATTGGTCAAAATAATCAAGAAATAGTTTGCAAACTGCAAATATTCTGAGTGTTAATTGACTCTGACTGGTTTGTGATTGTTCCACGAACAGACTTATTATTTTAATGTGTTGAAATGCCATACACAGATTTAGAAAAATAACCTATTGTAGCGAATTTCTGCTATAGAAACACTTGTCCAGCTATAATTAATTTATTTAAAGTGACTATCTACAGGATGTCCCATTTTGGTTGCAATTGCGGGTAATCTCGGTTATTACTGAAGATAAAACCTTGCGGTTTTGACGAACCGTAGCTACTTTTTTGTGAAACGAAAGATACCATAGACAAAAATAACATAGGTTTATCAGTTTAAGAGCTACAGAGTGATGTTGAAAAAATTGCGTTTTTGACACCCTCGTAGCTCAGCTTTTTGGTAACTCATCGAAAATGTTAAAACGGGTTCCGATAGAACTTTTTACGTGAAATTCATTGGCGTTATCAGTTTTTTTTCCAGATATGTTTTCAAGTATTGACCAATGTTGGGTTTTTCTTAAATGGGACACCCTATATATTTATCGAAAAATTGATTTGTTTTTTTTCCAGCTTTTCAAAAATATAATATAGTATGGGTCTATTTTGATAAACCACGTTAATAATCCAAATTTGTATAATTCGCAATCAAAATTTGGCAGAAAACCAAGGATGTTTGTTATTGTTTACTTGGTTACGGCTCTCAACTTTCATGTATATAAAGTATATTTGTGACTATGACGGAAAACCAGACTCGAACATTTTTAAAATATTATTTAGTTAGATAGGTACCTACCTGTTGAAATACATTTCGGATTCCGCTTGGACATTCTCATTACCTACTTAATGTATAACTCAACATAAGAAGTGTCGTGGCGAATAACGATCAAAGTCCAGTTGATTTCATATTTTCTAAGTGTTCACAACTTTTAATGTTTAACGTCGAATATTACCAATTTGCATAACATAAAGAAAATAAATTATACTGAGAATTTTAAGAGCTTTCTATCCACGACTATGAACTTTATTTGCCTTGGTAAATGATGATCGTCTTATGTTTGGATCGAGCTACATAATGACACATTTCTTTTAAAAATTGATCTGATCGTTAATCTCTGCCACCCTTCATATAAAGATTCACGATAGTCTGGTTTCCTGTCATAATCGCAAATTTACATTATACATACAAAAGTTGAGACCTCTGTTACTGTTACCAAGTTAACAATAGCGAACATCGTTGGTTGCATGGCCTACTGCAGATTTTTTATTGCGAATTATGAAAATAGGGATTATTGTCGTGGTTTATCAAAATAGGCTCATACTATAGTATATTTTTGAAAAGTTTGTGAAACGACGAATCAATTTTTGAATATTTATATAGGGTGTCCAATTTAAAAAAATCCAATATTGGTCAATATTTCAAAAACGATAATATGTGGAAAAAAACTGATTACTCCACTTGATTTTACGTTTAGTTCTAGCTGAACCCGTGATTTCATATTTCCGATACGATATCAAATAGATGAGCTACGGGGGGTGTCCAAAAATGCAACTTTTTCAAAATCACCTTATAGCTCAAAACTGAAAGGCCTGTGACATATTTTTTCAAGGCATCTTTCGTCTCACAAAAAAGTAGCTCAGGCTCTTCAAAACCGCAATGTTGTATCTTTAGAAATAACCGAGATAAACCGCAATTGCAACCAAAATGGGACACCCTGTACAGCTCACTTACTATTTATATCTCAAAAACCCCACTATTTATGTTAATTCACGATTTAAGGCTCCCCCTGGCGCGAATTTTTCCGGGGCGGATTTTCTCTGATTTTTGACATGATTTTGACACTTTCTACATGCAAATGTGTCAGAATAAATGTCAAAGATCAGAGAAAATACGCAGTCGTGACAGTCTGGGGGAGCCTTTATATTTGACGACGATCAATAACTGAACTGCCACCTGTCTGAATGGTGTGCCTTTATATCAGCTCTTCGATACCTCAATATATTGGCTAAAGTCTAGATTGGCAGGAAAATGGCAAATGCCGCTTTATAGGACAAATATTTGGTGATAATTGATATTTCGTCACACAATTTTTTTCTGCAGAAAAAAAAATTAATTTTTGGTATGTCTAGCACACGTCCGGCCGCTAAAATGTTCATTTTTTGAACTCAAATCATATTATTTCCAGAGGTTGAATCACAACGAAGAGAAAATCAGTCAGCAAAATATGTAATAATCTGAAGGTCTATATTGTTGTTCTGTCCTCTTTATACTGACCCATTTACAACAGCATTTCAATGTATTCGTTTGAAAAAAAATTATTGATTTTGTAAATTAACTATGTGTGCATTCTATTCACATTTTATCTGTGTGTGTTGAGCGTTCACTCTCTGTGTATTTCATGTTACTTTTTTAACAACAAAAATGGCATGTTTTATAATATCATGAGTTTCTGTATTATTTTCTCATTTTGACTATGACTGTGTTTTTCTTTCTTAATGTAGCCTTGATGAAGACCGAAATAATTGAATGGTCGAAACCTCGGCAATTTAGAAAGAAAGGAGATTTGATGTCCTTCACTCCACTATATTCCGCTGCAAGTAATTCTTATTCTTATGTTTCTTGATCAGTTCAACGTAAACAATGAACACGTTTATCTGCATTCTAACGTTTTCAGGTTACCCTCGACAACATGGCAGTCCAACACAAAGACCACTATTCAGAAAATGCAAAAGAATTTGTCGTGTGGTTCAACAAAGTTCGTACATCTGGACAGGAAGTCTCCAATGAAGAGATCATGAAATTTTCCAAATTGTTTGAAGATGAAATCACTCTCGATTCATTGACAAGAAGTCAATTAATTGCATTATGTAGAGTATTGGATGTTTATACAATTGGAACGAATAATTTGCTGCGATTCCAATTGAGAATGAAACTCCGGCAATTGGCTGCTGATGACAACATGATTCAGAAGGAGGGTGTTCATTCTTTGACCCTGTCTGAAGTGCAACAAGCATGTAGGGCAAGAGGGATGAGAGCTTATGGAGTGTCTGAAGAGAAATTGAGGTCGCAGCTTAATCAATGGCTTGATTTGAGTTTAAATGAAAAGGTAGGAGAATTGAAAAGTTCATAAAGCGTTTGCACCATAACAGTAATCCTAGAAAACATATCCTTCCTTGTATACTAAAATAGGTACAATTCAATTTTTTATTTTTTTCTATTCTTTTTATTTTCTTTGTTTTTAACCTTTGAACTGAACTTTTCCAGATAAGTAAGAATCATAACCACATTCAAGTATTTGTTGTTGCTTTATTTGTATTTGATTGGTTTTTGTCTTTGTATTCATTACATATCAGATTATTATGGAGGTTCTTCAAAATAACCATATTGAATTGATAGCTACCTATTTCCTTATTTTTACAGGGTTTTCAAACTTAGGTCGGCACTATTGCTAATTTGGATATTATTGGAGCTACGTACTTGGTTGAATGGGCAAAATAGTGGTAGAGTTCAACACATTAGAGAAGGCCACATCACGTGGCTCGGCGTTTGGATGCGCAGTGGAAAGCGTCTGTCGTATCCTAGCATCCGGTTGATTCAGCGGCGTGTCGTCTCCGGGTTTATACTTCGACCATGAAATTGTATATGTTTATGTTCGAAGGGTTTATAAGAGTCGGCTCGATAAATTATAGTGTAGTCTCAGGGGATTTCTCCATAATATAATAATATGGTATAGGAAAACTGAAAAAATAGTGACTTAAGATATCATTCTATCTATAATCATATGTCTACGCCTATGGTAACAACGACCTTGTTTTCTCGCCGCGCAGGCTACATCACGTGATGTGGACTTCTCTAATGTGTTCAACTCTACTTACTTCCGTTTTCCGCTTATCACGATGATGAAAACGGGAGGTACCGTACCGTCATGTTTTCCCGTGTCATTTCAGTAGTTTTTGTTATGTTTCCACACATCATCTCTTATTCTGGAAATCACAAAAAAAATTGGTCTGCTAGCCCGACGGCGCCGGCGTTTGGGTATAAAAAAATAATTCTTGATCATTTCAGCCTGAAAATGTGTAAATAGTTCCGTTACGAGGTACAATTACAAAAAAGAATCAGTTGCATAGGCTAAGTGGCGAAAGTTGTCAGCTGGCATTGTCAATGTTTAAAAAAACACGTAAAAGTGTTTTACAATGTGGCTGAACCTGTTAGCTAGGCCGCTAGGTCTCAGAACTGGGATATACTTTAAAGGCATGGCTAACAGGTTTAGCCACATTGTAATACAAGTACGTCACGAATCTCAGCTTATTGCCGAAATCTATTTTATTTCAGGAACATTCATAATTTCCATTGTCAACTTTGACAGTCAATTATAAATAAACGTTAAATTGGCTCAAACTTTGCCTTCCGGAGTTATTTTTTTATAAATACAGCAACACATCAAAATTTTAGTTCTACTGTTGGTATTGTGGACGTGCTGTTTTCGAGAATCAGCAATACCAGTTTTTCTCATCAATGATAATCCAATTAAATTGTGTTTTTACCAAGCAAGTTTTGAGGTAGTCATGATTTTTTGGTTTTATATGTTACTAGCTGACCCGGCAAATTCCATACTGCCTCATAATCAATAATTAATGTTGTGCTGAATGAATTTGTTTCACATTTTTTTTTTTTTTTTTAAATTTTTTTTTGATGTTTTAATAATTATTCTGTTATCTGATCTGACAACATTTCTAGCGTACTTTTTTTGCAATGTTTAAACTAAAAATGTATCTATTGTTACAACACTACAAATCCCGAATAGAACCTACATATCTAATTTGAACAAAATCCTTTGAAAAATAACAAAATTAAGCAAATATAACCTCACTTAGACAATTTTTGGTAAATTTCTTGATCAAACCTCAAATTAAAACCTTCATTATCTTATTTGAACAAAATCCTTAGGAAAATAACAAATCTTCTAAAACATAACCTCTCTATGTCATTTAAAAAAAAAAATTCATCAAATCTTAAATAGAACCTACGATATATTATCTAATTTGAACAAAATCCTTTGGAAAATAACAAAATTGAGCAAACATAACCTCACTTTGTATGTAATGTTTCTAAAAAATTTTATATCAAATCCCAAATAGATCCTACATATCTAATTTGAACAAAATCGATTGGATTGGAAAATAACAAAACTATATGCAAACATAACCTCACTATGTATTTTTTTTTAAATGTTTTGATCAAATCCCAAATAGAACCTTATTATCTAATTTGAACAAAATAAGAAAATCAAGCAAACATAACCGCACTTGGTCAATTTTTGTTAAATTTTTTGATCAAACAACAAATTAGAACCTACATAATTATTCGAACAAAATCCATTGGCAAATGATAAAGCTATGCAAACATAACCTCACTATGTCAAAGAAAGGGAAGCTTTTTTCGAAGAATTTTTCAGCTTTTCTCGCCATAAAAACCATCCCAAGACTTAAAGGAACAATTAAAAAAAATGACTCAAATTGCCCCAGCCGTTCTCAAGTTATTGATCTTCCAGGAGAAATCGGTACTCATTTATACAGTGTGTCTGCTTGAGTTGGCCACATATGGGAAACTTTTTTATTATTAGATATGCTCTGTAGTTTTGTGGCGCATCCATGATTTACCTGATTTTTTTGGGTATTTCGCCACACCCTATCAAAAAAAAAAAAAAAAAAAAAAAAAACAATCAAACTAGTGGTAATATACCGGATCTTCTATATTACCTGAAAAAAATTCTATCAGTAAACAATAAAACCTAACAATATCAAACGTTTCAAAAGCGAATCTGCTTTCGTCGTCAGTGGAACCTAAAAAAGAAACAATTAATTCAAATTCAAAAATTATTCTACGTTTTTTCAGGATTTCGCAGTAAAAAATTGTGTTTTTTTGTGTTTTTGGCACAAAATGTCACTTTTATTATTAATTTTATTCTTTATAAAAAGTTCAGCATGTTCCAAAACCTAAAATGCAACCATCAGATATTACATTTTTTCAGTCGTATACGAGGTTTGTCAAAAAATATGAATTTCACTCAAGAGTAAAATTTGACAATATCGAAAATTTTTATAAAGAAAAATAAACACTACCATTAAAATGATTGTTTTTTTCTTTTTTAAATTTATTAAATTTTATAAATAAATTAATTTTAAACAGTAATCTCTTATTTTAATTATTGGACATTTAAATCAATGCATTAATTCAAATGAAAAAATGTAATATCTGATGGTTGCATTTTAGGTTTTGGAACATGCAGAACTTTTTATAAAGAATAACTTTTTTTCCTAAAATTATTAATAAAAAAGTTTCCCATATGTGGCCAACTTAAGCAGACACACTGTATATATTAAGATTTGGTGTGCTGAATCCGAATCTGCGGTTTGATAACAAAAATAAAAAAAAATTCCATTATACCTATAGGGTACTCTATTCGTGGACATACTGTAGGTATGTAGGTAATAATGATTTCTTTTCATTTTGGTTTTGATCATTGAACCTCAATATTCTCATTAAGTGATTTCAATAATGGACAATTTGCACAATTTTTGGAAATGGGAAAAATGTCAAGCGTAATAATGCCATTAACGCTATAAAAATTAATCTGCGGCCTTCAATAATGTAGTAATAGATTATTGAAAATTGCGCCTGGCCCAGCCTACCAAAAACTTGCCTATTCTGTCGAAATGGACGTGACGTCACAGTAGTCGAATATTTCAAATTTCATCCCTATCTCCCTATTCTCTATTGGGGCCGGATCCTGTGTACTGTGGAATTCTATAGCGACACGTCGCTGTTTGTGTAAAATGATGGGGAAAGCGATCTGGTGCTCAAATTCCACAGATACACGGAATACGGCTCTTGGTCGCGCCATTACCTACAAATTTTGTTGATGTTTTGGTTTTGATTGTGTCGTGTTTATCATTTCATTACTGAGTATGATTGATTCAGCAGAAAAAGCTCGTCATTTTAGAAAACAATATCAACGTTATATAGTACCAAGGTGGAAAAGCTCCCGCCTATTCTCGTGAAATAATAATCCTTTTCTCGTTTCCCAAAAAAAAAATCCTGAAATGCGAAGAAAGTGGTTTCAAGCATTGAATAAAAGTGATGCCCCATTGTCTGTAAGATGTGCTGTTTGGGAAGATCATGTCAATGTAAGTATAGGTTGATTGATGATTTTATTATTGACTTACTGGCGGACTAAATGTTGAACGGTCGAAAAGATAGTAGACAAGAAAGGATAGATCGGTGAACCATCGACCATTGACAGTTGACTCAATCGCAAAGATGATGACGTCACGGGATGTTATATGGCCCAACCCTTTTTCGGAAATTTGCTCTTTTTTTTTGTTAATCAAGTATATTTTTGAGTATTTTGGAAAAACAGTTTGCTGGTGACTTTCAAATATTGAGCAGACTACGTATATGAAATGTCGAATCATTTGAAAATGTATGCGAATTGTCCATTACTTCACATGAATACGCGTGATTGTAGAGCATTTTCTGAGCACCATGGCATAAGTACACTTCAAAAAACTAGCTGACAGGTTGAGGCACACTGTTATGTCAGTTGACACTTTTGGAATGGTTTTTTTATATCGACTCCTCATTGGCCAAATGACGTAACCCACAAAAAGTAAATTTTTCAGGAGGACGGAAAAACCTTATGAATTTAAAATTATAACTTCTCTATGGGTTAAACCAAATTATATGATGGGTTTTTATATCTTTATGCATTGTTGTGAGTTACGTCCTTTGAACTACTCATGTATTTTTCATTTAGGGATCTAATTCTGGGATTAACCCGTTTTCAGCAATTTTGAGGGTTACGACTTTTGGCCTATGAGGTGTCGATATGAATAGTAATTGATCACGTGAATAAGTTTAAGCTCTACTGATATAAAAAAATACGTTTTTTACACATTGACATATACAGGTGACAACTTTTGCCCCCTATCCTACGCAGCTGACATTTCTTTTTAAATATACACCTTATAATCAAAGCCTACTGTAGAAAGCTTTGCCAAAATTCAATATTTTAACTAGGCAATAATACTGCTTCCGGGCAGTCAGCTTTCAGAGCCAAGACCAAGATGGCGCAGAAGTCAAAACAAGCGGCGACGTGAAAGTGTGAACTTTACTTTGTATAGGAATTAATTGATTCAGAATCTCCTACTTTGGAGGCAGTAAAACTACACCCAGAACAAAAACTTGGAAACTACATAAGAAGTGCTGAAATGAGACGGAAAATATGACGCTACCTGCCGGACTAGAACATAAAACAAACATCGCGCTCAAAATTTGACAATTAAGTCAAAGTTTTCAAATACGCGACAGCAATCACTTTTTCCATTTGGCACAGTTAAAAGTTGATTTTATGTTTTATCTTTTCAAATCAAGCTCCTGATATTTTAGCCATACTGAAACTAAAATTACATTTTGATATTCACTATTGTTTGCATTTTTATAACCTCAATGTTTAACGTTAAAAAATTAAATTATACACTAAACTTACTGTTTTCTGCAATCTGTCATTTTAATAATAATAATTAAATAAACCTGTTGAGAATGATCCCAGTTTCATTGGTCACTAAATGGTTGTGTTATGGATTGGTCTCATGCTTTAGCATTAATTTGATCAGTGAAAACAGTCTCTATGTTCACCGGATCGGATCTTGCACATAGCGAATGAATTAAGATTTTGTTATGACTGGTGACTCACATTCTGCCGCATTCGAGGTGGACTGTTAATAGTTTTTTAATGAGAGCATTTTTTGCATTTTTATTTATATTCTGAAGCTGGAATGTGCAGGTTATTTAAGTTTTTTTGATAAAGGCAGCCTAGTAATACATTGTTATGGATTTGATTGATATTTCAAGGTACCTCCATCTCTTTTGCTTTTGTCGAGAGCTCTTATGTTGCCCGAAGCAATACCAACAAGTGACAAACTCAAGGCCACAATTTCATCCCTTCCTGAAACCATCGTCAAACAAACCCAAGCCGCCATTGGTGAGAAAGAAGGTAAAATTGACAATAAGATCAGATTGGAACTGCTCAAGGAGGAAGAGAAGAAAATCAAAGAAGAACGGAAGGAACAGAAGTATGTTTGTTGTTGTCTTTGTGACACAAATATGTTTTATTATTTATATTATAGAGAAGAAAAAAGAAAACAAGAGGAAAAAGAACTACTTGTGGACAAAGCACCAATCATCTCCGCTACTACCACTCCCATTTTGGAGGATACTGCATTGAGGATATCCACTGAGAAACTGGAGAAGGTTGAGAAGGTGAACAACGATTATTTTCATTTGATAAAACACGCAATCACGTTTGTTTTGATAGTCAGGTGAACACGAAGAAATCCACACCAAGGATATTCAAATTATCGAACATGCCATTGACACCGTTTCAAAAGAAAAGAAACTTATTGTTGAAAAGGAAGAAATTCAAGAACTCAAAGCAGAAATGGCAGACTACAAAGAAGATGTGGAAGACTTGGCCAAGGCTGTTGCACATACGCCCAAGCCTGAAATTCAAGAATCAAAGGCAGCCAAGAGATTGTTTAACAGTGTCAATAGGATGATTGGCAACATGGATAAGGTCAGTTTATATTTTATTTTCGAAACAGAACCCACTTGGGTGTTTGTAGGTATTGCAACAACTGGAAAAGAAAGAAGCACAACTGAAAAAAGACTTGGAAATCGAGTCTAGTGATAAGAAGAAAGAAGAACTTCTCAAAATAGACGATATCATTTTGGCTATCCAAAAAATCAAGGATATTGATGACGAAAGTCGATTGGAGAAGATTGTAAAGGTGCTGCGGAAAATGGATGATGACCATGATGGTTCTCTGAAAATCGATGATGTGCTTAAGGTAAGTTGATGACATATTTTACTTTTTGGTGATTAATTATGATATAAAAACCCCAACCTAAACGGATGGTATATTTCAGATTGTTTCCAAAATGAGTAAAGTGAGTTATGTGTGATTTTATTTCATGTATAAGTCTTCACAAGTTTCGATTGTTTTAGTCGTTTTGAAAATATGATACTTACCTGTTCTGTCAGTCATCATTATTATAACAAATATATTCAGCGTTGACGTCAATATTTCTGTATTGTGGTATCTGTGGGATTTTGTGGAACTTTGAACATTCGATCGGACGATTCAAAAACTACAAGCACTATTTTCATTATAGGTTATTGAGATAATAGGCAAGGAAAACGTGAAACTAAACAGTAAACAGATCGATGAACTTATCGAGCTGATTGACAAAGAAGAAATTCTGGAGGTCGAACACAAAATCGAAAAGGCTTTACAAAAAGATAAGGAAGCGAAGAAGGCGGAGAAATTGGCCTCGTTGAAAAAGGAAGAAGAAGGGGAAAAGGTTTCAGAGTCTATTAGTATAGATGATGCTGCTACGAAAAATAAGGTAATGTATATTCACATTATTTCATGATGTTTTTGTATTGAATTTCATTGTATTTATTATTCAATCTCGATTTGAGAGACGAAACTAGAATTCAATCAATCCGTTAAACAAGACAAACATAAAACTACATGCACATGAGTTTCTTCAATTTCCACCCCTAACTTTCAAATATACATGCTATCTCCGAAATGGTAAGTGCCACGAGGTCGGTTAAATGGACCTTAACTGCTGGACACTCGAACTTATCCATGCACATTTTTGGGTTAAATTCAAAGTCCAATATCTTCATCGAGAATGGAGATATTTCAATGCGGTTTGCGGATTTTTGAAGCAAATCAAATTTTTTATGATTATGCCATTCGAGTGACAATTGAATTCAAACGGTACATTATGATTTTTTGTTACTATAGTAATTTCAATTAGCCCCAGATGTATTTGTCAGTTTTTGAATTCAAGCTCATTGTCCTTAGAAACCGATGTTCTAGCGCACACATGTAAGTGATTTTCCAACACACTAACATGTAATTTGAGACATATTGCTTATGTCCAACTCAACTCAGCGGTGACAGCAGCTTGGCAAATTTTGACAGTTTTGATGTTCAACGCTCACGCTAGCAAAAGCCGCTGAATAAAGCAGTTGACCAAAAATTAAGCGAAAATTATTTCGCTGTTTTGCTGTAAAAATAGCCAGCGTATAATGTTTGAAGGTTATGTCGTTTATTTACATGACATGTTTTCAAAATTAATTTTAAAAACATCAACAATTTGGTTCTTTGGTTTGATTCAAATGGAAAAGTGGAATCATAAGTATCAGTACCCGTAAGTACATAATAAATGTATATTAATCTTTTCACTAACAGCGTTTGATAGTTCTAAAAAATCCAGGTAGCTGATATTTGCTGCATCTTGTAGTTGGGGTAAAAACGCCATGTAAGGATCTGGTTCAGAATCAAACAAACTCCAAATATTATCGTACTCCTCCATAATACCACCGAACAAATAATACCGAATTTGCAATACGAAGAATTCGTCTCTCAACTGCGTCATAGTCAGCGGACGACGTCAAGCAGCTCAGCAGCAGTCATGAGTTCAACACAAATCTAGCAGTGCAAAAAACGCTTATTATTTTCCGCTTGACCGGTGTTTGGTGTTGAACAAAAGCATTATTTTCTTATGCACGTAGTAGACCGTCAGCTAACGACAGATTTTGCTGACTGATTTTCTCCCTTTAGGGAATGAAAATCTAACGACCGCAAGTGTGCTAGGCATAAGGAAAACTAACATTTTTTTTGCAAAAAAAAAGGATTTTTTTTTTCATTTTCTCGTTTATGACATTTTAACAGATCAACAAATATAACTATGTAATAGTGAAAAAAAAACCCATAAGGATTGGACATGCTTGAAGGGTTGAAATAAGGGTGCCATCTTGTAAAAGAATACTTGGCAGCTAATGCATTTTCTCGCTTATGGCAAACGACAGAATGAATTTTGATATCATAAGGAACCCGAAAAAATTTTCCCATAAGCCGATCGGCTGTTGAAGTAAGTTTTCCGGATGGAAAATTTTGCGAAAATGTTTTTCGTCGTCCGACAAACTTTCTCATTTATGGCATTCAAACAGTATGATTTTAATAATTCATAAACATCATACAAAAAATCCCATAAGCTTTTAATGTGTTTCAAAAGAAGCCATAAGTTGTAAAGTTGTAGGAAAATTTGTGTTTTTTTTTTCATTTTCTGGTTTATGGGAATTGGCATGTGGGAAGGGAAATTGGTTTCAAGACCAGAAATAAAAAGCCATAAGTCGGGAACATGATATCGACGTTTTATATAAATAAACATGTATATAGTGCGTGGTGACAACCAATTTCCTAACGTGTCCAACTCCTTTGTCAATTTTTTTAACTAAAAAATTTCATTTTAATTTTTATAACCATTTAGAATATTTTCAGTGAATAGGGAGCACTTCGAACAGTTCATCCAAAAAATAATGTTAAATTTTTGTAATTGTATTAGGTATACATAATGAATGTAATTACAATTTGACAATGAAATTATTGGTTGACAGTGGCTTATACAAGGCATGTAAAAAACTATTATTTTCCAATTATTGATAAAAGCATTTTTTCATTTTTTTTCTCAAGTTATTCTGAACTAACTAGTGAATAATCTCTATGCACCAAAGTTCATCCACTGTAAGTTTCAGCTGTGTAATAGGGTTGTTTTTCTCGCGCCGCGCATGCGCACTAGTCAGGGCAACTGGTGGCTGGAAATTTCAAATTCTTGACAGTTTTGATTTTGAGTTATGACATGTGACAATATTTTATAACCTCCAAAATACTGTCAGTGTCAGTGCCAAGTTTGAGTGAGTTTTTATCGAGTTTCATGAAGAGTAACAAATTTTTTGAAACAGTTGATACACAGATAAAACGTGAGTACCTGAACTTAAGCTATAGGTCAAGAACCGCCATTTCAGTATAAGTAAAAGTCACATTTTTGACATCTCTTCCGTGTTCACATTGCACGAAAGACGTTAGGCTCTATCATTGACTTTAAATACTATAGACTGGGCATCCCATTCATAAAATGGTATTAGGCTTGACGCCAACATCACAATAAGTGCGAAAGAGACAACACTATGAGTGGAAAGAGATAAAAAGAGGAATCCGAACCCATCGGGCAACACCGCATGAGAACATGTGATTCTTATAATACGTACGTCCGAACTCGATTTTCATCTGGAACAGCGGCGGCACATTTCGAGTTTCTACCGTTTTGTATGAAAAATATAAATGGATATTAATTTGGGTAGGTACCTATGTCGTTATTGTTATATGACAGTATATCACATTTTTGACTTTCTGAATCGATAAAAATTGAAATTTTCATAACATTAAAAATTGAATCTCCTGCTGTTCTTCCGACAATAATGAATTACGGTTCCGAATAAAATGACAACCAAAATACAAAATATATTTCGCCTTTCTTACATACTCTAAGGCCATTTTACTCAATTTGCCATATGATTTTTGTTTTTGGAGACGGGAAACTGTTTGGTCTGCCGGTGAGTCATGATTGGCAAGCTTCCCGGTTTTAAATATTTGATTCCATCAATGTCACGTGAATAGTCTTGTGGGTTAAAATGGGCCGAACACAAAAAGGAAGGTTTGATTCGAAGTCGGTCCTCGTCAATCCTCACCAAAGAACACCAAATATTTCGCAGCTCTTGATTTTTTGGAAATCTAAAATTGGATAACAAGAAAAAAATATAAAAAATAGGAAACAGCAACGTTTTACTTTTCTTGTTTCTAATACATAAGTATATGTACAGGCGAAAAGTATTATAAATAAATGGCCGAAAAACTATTTTTAACTATACCAAAATGATTATCAGTGCTGGAAAGTGAGTGGAGATAAATTCAAAGAAATATGGTGCAGGAGTCATACTAAACAAAGACCGCAAATATTGGTATACCTGCAAATTGAAGCAGGTAAGCAATATTGTTTATTGGTCTATTCTTCTTTGAATTAATGTCTAGACATAAATTTAATTTTGTATATTTAGACATAAATTTGGCCCAAAAACATTTATGTCTAGATATACATTCAAAGAAGTATGGGCAAATAAACAATACATAATGCGTAGGTACCCTGCTTCAATTTGCAAGTACCAATATTTGCAGTTTCTTTTCACTTTTCGCATTCTCCAGAAAATTAAACATTTTTTATATATCCTATACCTACCTTAAAAATAAAATTGCCATTTTTTCTGGCACGTTTTAAAATGTAAAGGTTTATTCGGAAGCCTTGGGAACAGGGTAAATATCTATTTTCAACCATTGAACTTTTATTTAAAACTTTTTTCCAAACGTCAAATTAAAAAGTGAATTGCGGGGTCCATTTAGCTGTGCCCTGTACAAGGTTTTTTTATATATTAATTTAGACCCCCTTTATCTTTTTTATTTGACGTACTGACAAAAATGTCCCTTCATAAAAGACTATTGATTGGTTTCGAGCAAATTGTTGGAAAAAATATATATTGCGCTTTTACAGGAAGAAAGACTGGGCGTCGTCAAAATTTTTGATTCCAATTGAAAGGTACAGGCAAAGAGGGCGATATGTCAAAAAGTTAATTTCGAGATAAACTCGAGGTTTTAAGAGCTCTAAAAAGTGATTATAATAATAATAATTGTAAAAGTAAGCATTCTTACTGAAGACTTCAACCTTATTGTAATAAAAAAAACGAAAATAAGACAGTTGAGGAAGTATCCAATAAATGATTCATCTTTACTGTGTATGAAATAATCGAGGAAATAATGGAATAGGTATTCAAGTAATATGAATATCCTTTCTTATTTGAGAACAATCGGTTCCTATTGCATAAAACACTACCATTCAGGCTTTTTTTCCAAATCAGTTTCATTTTTTCGTTGTTACCTATTCACGAATAAAAACAAACATTTAAACTTCATGAAGATTGAAAGATCCTCATTTTCATGAATGAAATATGATGATGCCTACACTCTACACCACTGGATCCCTCTCCAGTCAATGCTCAATGCAAATTTGACACTTACCTGTGAATGGTGATTTCTGGATCCGAATGGTCCAGTTTTTGACACAGCAAGCACAATCTTACCATTTTTCACAAATAAAGTCACAATACAACACTTCACAAGCACGAAAGTAGAAGTTTTCAAGTTGAAACCCCATGGCATCACCGCACTACCTTCAAAATCAATACCTGCTGTTTAAAGGCAGCGTTGCCGTGTACTAGGACTAATATTTACTATGTATCGCCTGTATCCAATGCACAAAAAATCATTATTTAATGAATGTTAGTAATTAAGCTTTGAGTAGCACAAAAATGTTTCACATTATTTATGATATGAAATAATATCATCATTAGACACTATCACCGTTGTTCAACATTGAGTTGATTCACACGAAATCCTTCTTGAAAAATGAACAATACTCAATCCTCCTTAATTTTCATTGTATCATGTCTTATCAATCAATTTCGTACACAGAGGAATTTTCATTGATGAAGATTTGCCCAAATCGGCAACCGCGTCCAAAGCAGGTCAGTTTTCGGCGACGCAGATAGATATAACTTGACAAGGATAGCGATACAGTGAATTTCTCAAGACATACGTCCAAAATTGGATGATGGTGCCATTATTTTTGAAGGTTTCCTTCTCTAAAGCCTTAAAAAACTCAATGGGCTCTATCCTTGTTCTACTTTCAACTAGACAAGGATAGAAGCACGCTCGTGAAGGCGGTACTGCTTGTCAGTTGCCCTGGTTAGAACGCATGCGCCTTACGCTATCGGCGAGATAAACAACCCTATTTTATTAAAACTACTGCTAACATGGGATTGAAAATTTAACATAAAATTATTTAAAAATACTGCTGCGAGACAATAATTGGAAACAAATTGCTTATTTCTTCATGGGATTAGGCGTGTACATTGCAAACTTTATTCTTTGAAGCCATAAGGCGGAGGCATGATAATAATGTCAAATACAGGATATACAGGCAGAACTTATTTGATTAAATATTTTTTTGAGAGTGACAATTATGTATCCAAAATTACCATGAGCAGCAATGTTATTTCCAGTCACAAAACGGAACTTTTAAAAGCGTCTTTTTGTTATTTTAAGGATTTACGTATTCATTAAATTGTCTTACCGAATTATTCTCAAGTCATCATGTCCTCGGATTAAACTTAGCAGTTTAATTTGATTTAACTCAAAAATCATAATTATATTATCATATCAGTCTTTTTAGTTGAATTGTCAGGTAACAGAATCTTTATTGAAATGTCAAGTTTAGTGCGACAAAAAATAGTTTCAGTGTAATTGAAATATGTGAAAAAAAATAGTTATGGACTTGAGTCGTATAAATTGTTGACCAAAGAATAATAATAAATAAAGGATTCATTCAATTTATTCAATGTCCACATCATACTTAAAAAAAAGATATTCTTGAAGGATAAAAAATAATATGCTTTATTCGTGGAAACTCTCGCTAAATAATGATTCATCGTCTGGATCTTGATAGAATATAGAAATAGAATAATGTGTAGTAAACTCGTAATTAATGCTATTTTTACCAATACCAATAAGTGGCAATATTCGCTACTTATCAGCATTTCTTATTGACTAAGCTTTTTGAGGGGTTTTGGATTTTCATTCATAGAGTCGTTCTGTTGCTTTGATGTCCTAGACTTCAAAAAAAACGGAGCAGATTTTTTCAATTTTCTCACAGCATTATTTTCAAATGATTGTATGTACCTATTTATTTGAACAAAATGTCGATATCATGTTTTCGAAATATGGCTTTTTTTGTCCGATCTTGGAATCAGTTTAATTTTCTCTGACTTTCCTGCAAGTTGAGTAGCTTCACAAACTATGATAAGCACGACCTAGACTTATGGTTTTTTTAAAAACAGAGTTTTAGATCGAGACATTTTTATTGCTTTTTATTTGGTTCACGAGAAAATCTGCCGGAATAGAATTTTCCGTCCGAAAAATTTCCCTCAACATCCAATCGGCCTATGGGAAATTTTTGTCGGGTTCCTTATGATGTTAAAATTCATTCTTTCGATTGCCATAAGCGAGAAAATGCATCAGCAGCCAAGTATTCTTTTACAAGATGGCACCCTTATTTCAACCTTTCAAGCACGTCCAATCCTTATGGCGTTTTTTTTTCACTATTACATTGTAATAATTGTTGATGTGTTGAAATGCCATAAACGAGAAAATGAAAAAAAAAACCTTTTTTTTTTTGCATAAGAGATCTTGATTTTCCATATGCCTAGCACACTTGCGGTCGCTAAATTTTCATTTTTTGTGCTCAACACTGACATACTTTTCAGTGGTTAAAATCCCTAGAGCGAGAAAATCAGTCAGCAAAATCTGCCCTTATCTGACGGTCTTTAGGGTAAATAACCGTACCCCACATTTGTAGCTAGTAAAAAATGAGGTTCCAACAAGATTATTTCTTCAAATTCCGTTGAAAATATTTCAAATGAGTTTAAAATAATTCATGTTGTTTTCTTCTTCATTATATCGCCAAATGTGGTACAGGTATTTATGTCAAACAAAAAATTGTATAGCGGCAAATGTGGCATTTCAAATTATTTTTCAAAATTTCTGGTACATAATCGATCAAGTATCACAAATGAGCATTTTTACGCTCAAGGTAATCTTCTTTCAGCAACCCTTTTGCATTCACACCTGGACATAGACCTCCCCTTGCTGCCGAATCGAATCGGTTCAGTGCCATCTGGTGACAATTTCTTCCCGCTATCTCTCTCATATCGTCGATCCATAGTTCAAATAGTTCTTTCGATTGCTCGTTGTGTTGTTCCTGGTCTATTCGCGATTTTATTTGTGATAGTCATTGTTTCCATACCATAAGTCAAGACTGACAAAATACATGTGTTGAAAACTTTCTTTTTTAGGTTGATAGGAAGAGTTGGATTTCATAATGTTGTTTCCATCTTTCCTACTACAGCTCATGTTAATCGAATGCGGTCATGGTCAGATTAATAGCACCAAAACTTTGTTACTGAAATGGATCTGTACCAAATTTCATGAAAAAATATTCAATCCAAAAATATTATTTCTGTGTGTAAATTTTGTTCTATTTTTTTTGTCAGTTTCGTTTGTTTCAATAGTATTTTGGCCTGAAGATATCTATTAAATGTTAATATTAAATATTTTTTTCTGGATATATTCTTGATTTTTCAGCCTCTAAATATGAGGCCTACAAGCCTTAAATTTTGAAAAATACTTGACGCCGTCTGGTCTCAAAATAACCACTCTCCATATTTCAAAAAAAAAGATTCGTCAAAATCCCTGCATAAATAAAAATGTTATGGGGGTGGCCCGGTTTCAAGTGGGTCACTCTGTATTTAATACGCCAAAAAAAAAAGGTCGTGAACAATTTTTGGAAAAAATTACATGGACCCGTAAACTGACAAATGGATTGAAGTTTTTAAATGCATCAATACTTCTTTGATAAGTATTGATGCTGTATCAAAGTTTTATCATATTCTACGCTTATACTATTTATCTGACCATGGGTGTTGGTACCTTATCGACTTAAAAAAAAGAAGTTTGTTTTAGATTTTCTTTTAATTAATGAATTAAGTTTCCAACTCTGCAAAAACCGTGGAAATCCGTCGATCTATTTCAAAGTTATAGCATTCCAAACATTTTGCTTTCCCACCTTGTATCTTTAAATTTTTAGCATATTTGTCCTCTTGTAGATAACACCTATCCGGGGACATACTGTAGATGCACCAACTTCGAAAATATTTTATCAATAGACCTGAGCCCTAAACGTTACTGATGTGTTTTTATATTTTTAATTTTCATCAAGAATTTACAAAAATGGAAATTAAAACTTTTGTAATCTTCCAAGACCTATTTTTTTTTGTATTTGGTCACTGAAAAATAAATTTAAGAAATATTTAAAAAAAAACAGAAGTGAAAAAAATGGTCTATCATCAAGTTTGGCTAACCCTTCGCCCAACACTCTGTATAGAAAAACGGATTGTTACCTGTAATAATAATTGCAAAAACAGTTTTCTGTACAATCATCAATAATAACCGCAGTGAAATGCACACTTTTGTCTAATCTGTGATCTTAAGTAACGATGGTATGCATGCATGTTTGAATGCTAGAATTTGAATTCTAATCTAAACTATCGCGTAATTTCTAACGTGAACACTGCGATGTTTTCACAATCAATAATACAAACTTTCGCCAGCAGTTTTTCGATTGGCGCAGCTCTAGCTTATGAAATGTTAACTGCTACCACCTGGAGTAGTGCTGACGCGACGGTTCGCCAGACTTCCAACTATCAATCAATCAAAAAAATCTTTATTTAAAAAATCCAGGGACTACACATATAATCTATATGGACTCATCCTTTTAGAAAACACATTTTATACAATTATTATCTGAATACCAGACTTACTGTTTCGAAGATAGCAGTAGTAGTGGTACACGCTATTTAGGACAGAGATATTTTGGTCTACACTATACAGGGTGGGCCATCGAAAACGGACCGGCATTGATTGGGGGCATTTAATGTCATAAAAATAAAACACTTAGACACGTGTTTTTGAGAGGGACAATTATCAGGCGTATAAGCAAACCTTCACTGAAGATCCTGATTACAACTGCCGAGTATCAAGCCTCTACTGTCATTCCTGTTGATATGACGGCTTGTCAGTTTTTTTTCATTTATACAGGGTGTTTACGGTCTTGTGATTTTTTCTTTAATGTTCTTTTCTACACGTTAAAAGAATATGATTCACGCTAAAACGCCTTAGCAAAAGTCGAATAATAATAATAATAATAATTCATGGATACGTCGAGCGAGACTTTGCGTTCAACAACAGGGCGATAACTTTGAACAACTGCTGTAAAGCAGTAATTTTGCAATTTAGTGTCATCATTTTTGAAAATAAAATCGTACAAAAAATTCATTATCTCTCTTATTATTCAACTTTTGCTAAGGCGTTTTAGCGTTAATCATATTCTTTTAACGTGTAGAAAAAAACATTAAAGAAAAAATCACAAGACCGTAATTTCATAAACATTACCTGCGAGAGTTAACACTTCCAATTTAAGAGGATATGATGAGGGACAGAAGATCCTCAAAATAAGCTATCACTCAATCCTGTTGACGAGCGTTTCACTAAAAAAAAGAGAAGAAATTAATCCTCGTCAAAAGGATTGCGTTATAGCTTATTTTGAAGATCTTCTATTCCTCAACGTATCCTCTTAGTTTGGAGAAGTTAACTCTTGCGGGTAATTATTTATTTAATAAAAAAATAATAAAAGGAATAATAGCAGAGGTTTGACACTTGGCAGTTGTGATCAGGGCAAAAAGACTTTCAAAATGAGGTATCACATCCCCCTATTCATTTAAAATATAGGGGTTGAAGATGAGAGTTTGCCTTTAATACGCAAAATAGTGTTTTCCGCAAAAACAAAGTTGACGTGTTTGTGTGTTTTATTTTTATATGACATTAAATTCACAAAATCACGTTATCGATCACGTTCTGCACAGTGATGACAGTTGAAAATACCATAACGGTAGCTCTGCGTCATTTTGGAAAAGTATTGTTTTCCAAAATGGGTTATTAGTTATTTTTGAAAAATAAGAAAGAGACTGTGACCTCAAACATTCGGGATGTTAATTCATTATTCATTTATTCAACCGTTTCAATATGCTGCTGTTATTGTCTTTAGAAAAAAAATCTCAAGATGAAATAATATGACATGCACCCTGTGCTAATGAAATCATCACTTTTTTGTTTTTCCAAGGAAGAAATAAAAGACCGTCTAGACACACAGCAAAAGAAAGCATCATCTTTAGAAAAGAGTACCGTCCCATCTTCGCCTCACGGTCCGCCATCAAATCCTAAAATGGATGGACAAACGGTAATACCCCCTCCTAATATCGAGAAGAAATCTGAAAACAGTTCCAAAATGCTTTAGTAACGTAAGGTGAAATGGAAAGAACTGGGTGCTTTCCGCTTCCAATCGAATGGCCTTGTATCGAGGGTTAAACTTAGGACGAAATATGAATATTTTGAAAACTAGAAACATGTTCTAAACATTCATGAGTGCTATGGAAGTGGATACAACTAATTTCGACTTTTCCATTAATGTATATTGCAGAAGAAAAAAATAAATTATTTTTTTTTATTGTTTTGTTATAGCTAATGATGTACATATTATTTGTAGCTAATGCAGTGAAAAGGTGATAATAAATTGTATAAAACAGAGCTGTGCAGGCACATTTTCTTTATATTGTATGCTTTCCAAAATGGGTATAATACTACCCATCAATTTGTTTGGTGTTTTGGATGTTAATTTTATTGACAATAAATATAAATGGATGAGATCTCAGAAGAATTTCTTATTTGGGATACTTGAAAATATGCAGAAGTTTCAATCCTAAAGGGGCCTAAAGACCCACGTAACATCTTTTGAGATATGTTCGCACGTACAGTGGAAAGCATATGAATTCGCACAAACAGTTATTTCTTGACAACCCTCGTAATATGCATAGGTGAAATGAACCAACACAATGTGACCTCTGATCACGTGTCGTTTGTTTACTTCGATGATTTTTGGTTTTAAACCATGAAAAACGAAAACTTTCAAGCCACTGCGGTGAGTATTGTGTAGTATCTGCGCTGGGATTTGTTTGAAGTGATATATATTTAGTAATCTGATGTAAAAGAGATGCAATTAATGTATTTTTTATTACCTTCTCATATTTTGTTTTCTACATAAATATCTTACATACTAGCCAATGATTCAATTGCCCTTCGCCCTCCGCATCACTGGATAATATATTTGAGAAACCATGCATCTTGTTCTTGTTGTATCAAGATTATTTGAACTAAGCTGAAATAATCATTCCCAAAACCAAAAACCAGCTCTTTTCTTTACTTATGACTTGTCATTTTGACAAAAGTGATGTGCTACTATGACAAAGTCTGGCATTTTACGAGGGGGTTGTTTAGGTTAGGTAGGGTTGTTTAAAATATTGTGTGCGAATTCATATCTTAGAACATAGAACCCACTAGAACAAGCGCACACCCTAGATTCCGGGCAAATTGTTTGTCACTATAATAAACATGTTATTATTCACATCTCGCCCGTTGAATTCGTTCAACGTTGCCTTGTTGCAAATAAAAAGCACTCAGAATTTTCACTTTTTATCATTAACGGATTAACCGGTGTATTAACGAGGATGTTTTAATTTTTTTTATTTGTTTCAATATCGTTGTTGTTATAGGACAGTTATAATTCACTGATTATTGATAAGTTTTGTTCACACAAATCAGCTGTTCGGCCTTCAAAAATTATGAATTTTGAACAAGCCGACAACAGTGTTCCAAGGGAGCTATAGGCTATGATTGGTTAAAATGACTATCGGCTGTGATTGGTTGATCTCAAATAGGCATTTGTGTCGTGTTGCCAGATGTACTTCGTTGCATCGTGTCTACATAAAGTAATCAAAGTTCATGGAAAAATATGGGTCTCATTGAAAAAGTTTTATTATCACTAGTGCTCTAAAAATGTACATATTATATAATTGGTAACTACCGGAGATGCACTCATAGAGTATAGAGTATTTTTAATCAGAATAAAAATACCTTGAATGCAAGGTAGCTACTTACTAAATTTGCAGTTTGGCAAACTCGCAAGAATTCCTCTCTCCCCTCAATGTATAAACATGTGACACACAAAAAGACGTTGGGCTATATCTAGTTGTTGGAAAATCATTGATTCATATGGTTTCCACTGTACAAGTCCGCGTACTTGCGGAGAAATTTCTTAAGACGGCCATTAAGGCATTGCTTAGATGTGATTTGATATGTATGATCCACCAAATAATGTAAACAAATAATTTTATTTTTATAGTCTAAGCATTTTGCTTTATGGTTTTTTGCTAGTATGCCAGTCAATATATCTATAATTACACGAGAGTAATATTTCCCAACATTATGTTCATACATCATGATAAATAATATTCTGTGTCCTGATAAAAGATCAATGTGGGGGCGACAAAACACTGCGAATGAACGCCGAATGTAGAATTATTAGCAAGAGTACGGGATGTTTGTATTCGCTCTGTTCCCGATATTTTCAGGAATAATAAGCAAAGGTGATCTCAATCAGTCAGTTCGTCGAGATATATTAGGCGCTTTCGGAAACAGTGATCCGATTAACCCGATAATCAGTTGTGATTTTTGATCGGGTTAATCGGATCACTGTTTCCGAAAGCGCCTAGTATTAGTGAGTTCGGCTTGGCAAGACGGAGCTCGAGCAGAGTTGGATCGGATTAATGACACGTGACTACGGAGATAAAGGAGTATGGTACAAGTCCAACATGCAAGTCAACCTTGGGGCGTCAGTAGGGGCTGGAGCTCTTTTGATAATTTGAGCTATGACAAGTTACAGGTAAAATGAAAGCAGCAAACATTGTGGCCAAAGTCTCTATTTACGACGAGAAGAATGTTTTATTTTATGGAAGAAGGTATACCTACCTAGCTGATTTTGAGGGTTCCATAAAGCTGGTAGGCTTTCAAATGAATCGATAAGTTGCAGGCATTATTTTAAGAAGACTTACCAACAAAGATGGGTATGAAAACGATTGATCTATTGCGGAGTGACGTCATCCGCGTTGCAGTTCCTATGGTAACCATAATAAACATTGTGTTATCGAGTGTTTTTCACGAGTTTATGAAGAGAAACATTTTTACGCGGAGGTTACGATGTAATATTCAATAATTACAGGAAAGTTATTTTGATTTTACAGAAAAAAGATTGGATTGCGAGATTGACCCATTTCAAGGCGGACCACCCATAAAATTTTCATTTATAGGACGATTTTGACGTGATTTATTTTGAATTGTAGAGGGGAAAAAAGTGTATTTTGGGGCCAGCCGGCGTCTATTTTTTTAAACAAGGCCCACTAGATCACATGTAGATGCCAAAAACTCCAAAAATCCAGAATCTATATTAGCGATTTTTTCAGAAACCAATGTATTCTTCATCGTCTGATATTGATTTATTCCAAATTTAAAAAAAATTAACGACTACGGCTATATTAGGTATATACTGTCAACTTGTTTATTATTCATTTGGAAGCTTTTTATTTCGTAACTCATGGGATAACAAATCAGTCACATTAAATTCATCAAATAACAACTACAATAAGCATCCTTAGGTACAGGGTGATTCACTATACAGTGTGTCCAAGATAAGGATGTCTATCATGGGGATCTTGGAAACCATAAGAGATACGAAGATGGTTAAATTTGAGAAAAGTTGCACATTTTCAAGCCTAACAATATGCCGTTTAGAAAGTTTTAAAATTCTGAGTAGTTGCAGAGATATGCCTAGAAAAGCGAAATTTGCCGTTTCGTTTTTATTTTTTTCTGAAGTTATTTAAAGAGATATGGAAAAACAAAACACACTTTCTCATAGCCACTTTTTGAGCTCTACAAAACAGCGTTGAGACATTTTCCATACAACGTTTAGTTTCGGAGATTTGGTTTCCAAGATTCCTATGATAGACATCCCTATCTTGGACACACAGCGTATTGACCCTCTAACTCATTCTATACAAGGTGTACAGAAAAAAGTTGTAGACAAAAGTTTGGCTCATACTAATTTTTTTTAATTGAGCAGTATCATTTATACAGGGTGTCCCAAAAGCTGTCCGCAGCACCCAACTTTGAAATTTTGAATGGAACACCCTGTATTTCATTTCATTTTTAGATTCTAAGTTGAATTCTAAGTCATATGTGTATGAGGTATAATATTTATTTTATCTCTCGTCGGTTTCGAGATATAAGCTGTTAATTATTGTGGAAAATCCAATATTTTGACCGCCCTCTAACTCATTTTACACAGGGTGTAGAAAAAAGATGTGATACAAAAGTTGTTTGGTTTATACTGAACTGTTTAAATCGGGCCATATTATTAATACAGGGTGTCCCAAAAGCAACACCCAATTTTAAAATTAGAAAAAGACACCCTGTATTTCATTTAATTTTCAGATGATACGTTAATTCTGAGTCAAATCTATATTAAATAAATCTATCATATCTTATGCCACTTGCTAAATAAAGTCGGTTCTATTTTGTAAAAAATCAGAAATTAAGGATTTGTTCCTTGACAATCATATTGAATTAAGATTGCTTTGATGCTTTAGTCTGCTTCATAAAAGATAAAAAAGGATTCTAGTTTAGTTCAAAAAAGCTACTTCTCAGTTTCAAAAGACTCACTCTTTATTATGTATTGTAGCACTAAAAATAAGGTAAAATTCAACAGACTTTATCCCAAAAACGGCCGAAGATTAGATAGATCTATCTTTCACAGATTTAACAGAGAATTTAACGTAGAATCTTGAAATGAAATCAAATACAGGATGTATTCCATGTAAACTTTAAAGTTGGATGCTGTGGTCAGCTTTTGGGACAACCCGTCTAAACGATACTGCTAGAATTGAAAGATTTAGAATAAACCAAAGAGGTTTTGCCTACAACTTTTTTTGGTACACCTTGTATAAAATGTGTTAGAGGGAAGTCAAAATATAGTGAATTTTGTTTTTTTCGCCAAATTCAACAGCCTTTATCAGATAATATAGATCCACCTTTTACAGATTTGACACGAAATAAAATACAGGGTGTCTCATTTAAAATTTCAAAGTTGGCGGCTGTGGATAGCTTCTGGGACACCCTGTACAAATGATATTGCTCAATTTAGAATCAAACTTTTTTTTGTAAACCTTGTTAAAAATGAGTTAGAAGGTGTGTCAATATACAGGGTGTCCGGAAATTACGCTTCAGGATTTTGGTGGGCGATTCTACATGAAAAATTAATGCAACAAACTTCTATACAATTTTTTCAAAAACTCAAAATTAAGGAAGATACAGGGTGTTAAAAAATATTTTTTTTTTCTTATTTTTTTTAATAACTTTTTTTCTAGTGTAATGATTTTTGCCAAATTTTGCATGCATGTCACTAGTGTTTCTTTGTATTCACCCTATTAATTTGACGCTAGTCGTCAATGACAAAAGGCTGAAGCTGTCCTTCACCTTAGGAAAATTACTTAGAACTTTTTTGTTTTAATCTTTTTATAAATTTGGATGTCAAATTAGTAAAGAGCATCAAAATATTTTTTAAAAAGGTGCTCGTGTTGCATCATCGTAGAATTAACGGTTTCCGAGAAAAACGACTTTAAACATTAACCGTACCTTAAGTAATTAAAAATTCGTACTTTGAAAAAATTTTTGAAGTTTTTGAAAAAATTGTATAGAAGTTTGTTGCATTAATTTTTCATGTAGAATCGCCCACCAAAATCCTGACGCGTAATTTCCGGACACCCTGTGTAGTGCATCACTCTGTACACTATCGCTCATATGTAGAACAACTTTTGATTTTTGTTAGTTTCTTTCCGTTTCGATTTTGTGTTTCAATATAATGTCTGTTATGGGGTCTATGATAAGAAAACAAGCAATTTCAATTAACAAACCCTTATATGTGTTTGACCAAAACACTTTTCAAAATGAATGGGTCAAAAGTGGAGCAACTAAAATTAAACTCCTTTTCACAGAATAACTATAAATTTTATTAAAAATCTGGTGGCATACCCATTGTTCTTGATGACCTCTTGACACCTTTGTTTCATAGATTTCAAAAGCTTCTTTATTCCTCTGGTAATGATTCCCAAACTCTTTCAGTTTCCTCGTTCAACTCATCCGAATTAGACATGTCCTCTTCATGAATTCTTCTATCGATTATATATCACATAGATTCTCAATCGGGTTGAGATCCGGACTTTGTGCTCGCCAGACCATAACCTGCTTGACCTTATTAGCAGTCGACCACTCTTTGACTAGCTTTGAGGTGTGCTTTGGGTCATTACATCTGTTGGAAAATCTAATTTATGGTCATGTTGTCTTCTGCCCAAGGAAGCATATGGTTTTCCAAGATGTTTCTATAAACAATGCTAACCCCTCCAAAGCATCCCTAAACCATGACACCACATGTTTAACAGTTGACCTTGTTTATTTTGGATTGAATCTTTCGTTCACTGGTCTTCTAACCCAGCGAATTCCATCTGACCTGAACATTTTGAAACGACTTTCATCCGAAAAAAGCACGATTTTTCCATTTTCTATATGACCACTCAACATGCTCTCTTGCAAATCGTAATCTTGACTCTCTGTTCTTTATTGAAATGAGCTTTATAGTGCTTATTGGATATTTTGGATATTGAAGGGGATTCCAACTGCTGTTAAATGCGGGAACCACTAATGAGGGATCTTGAACCGCCAACCTTTTTATATTTTTGTCCTCGACAACATTGGTTTTCCTTCTACCACTTTTGCTAATTCCTTTCAAAATGCCCCTTTTGTTGAATGAAGATATAGTTCTGGACAATATGGATTTATTTAAATTCAAATATTTCGCAATATTAGACTGCGTTTCTCCATTTCTAACTTTTTCTGTGATTTTTTGTTTAATTTGCATCGACAAATTTACTCCCCTCGGCGTTGTAAATCTCTACAGTTTCAAATTCAGTTCATACAATCTCAAAAATTCAAACCAATAATATAGATACCAAATTTGGTTGCTCCTACATGAATTATATTATAATTAATTAATAATTATCAGCAAAGAATGCAGCCTCATAAGATAACAAAAATATTGTGATAGTTTTTTGTTGTGAAATACCAAAACATATTCATAACTGATTTTGTGAATATTATATATGGTATAAAATATAGTAATAGCAGGAAAAGGACTAAATACAGATGAACAGAAAGAGGCGTTTCGTAACGAAAACAAAGAAATAGAGCGGGCATGTGCCAAAGATAAGAATGACTTCTACGCAAAACTATGTCAGGAAATAGAAGCACATGCAGAAACCAATCAGCCAAGAGACCTGTTCAAGAAAATTAAATACCTGACAAAAGAATTTAAAAGCAAGTGTTGGACAATTGAAGATCGGCACGGACAACTGCAAACCGACGTCAATGAAATCACTGAAACTTGGAGACTATACTGCGAAAACTTGTACAAAGATACAGACAACTCCCCACAATACATTCCACTCTTTGACTTGGACAATGAAGAACATATTAAGAAGCGAAGTTGAAGCATCTTTGAAGAAACTGAAACAACACAAAGCTCCAGGTCTAGACCAAGTTACAGCAGAAGTTCTTCAAGCGACAGGAGACATAGGAGTAGATATGTTCCACCAGCTATGTAATAGAATATGGCACACTAGACAATGGCCTGACGATTAGACGAGATGTTCAATAACAACAATTCATAAGAAAGGGTCGACCGCCAAATGCGACAATTATCGTACTATAACCATCATTTCTCATGCTAGTGAAGTACTTTTGAATATTATTAATGAACGATTGAAAGCTTATATCACTCCACAAATACCTCCAGAGCAGGCTGGCTTCGTCAAAGGAAGAGGTACACGAGAACAGATTCTCAATATTCGTCAAATAATTGAGAAATCCCGAGAGTTCAATAATTCATCATACTTGTGCTTCATCGATTACCAAAAGGCCTTTGACAAAGTTGAATGGTCACAACTATGGAGAGTAATGGGAGAAATGGGGGTACCCCCTCACTTGACATCGCTGGTAATGAGCTTATATGGAAATACGAAAAGCTGTGTTCGAGTTGATGCCACGTACTCCAAGGACTTCCAACCACAACGCGGAGTAAGACAAGGATGCATACTTTCTCCTCAACTGTTTAACCTTTACGGAGAATACATAATGAGAAGAGCTTTGGAAAATCGAAACGGGGGCATATCAGTCAATGGACATAGAATCAACAACTTGCGCTTTGCTGACGATACTGTTCTTTTGGCAGAGAACGAAACAGAAATACTTCAACTAATCAATGTCGTCGAAACAGAAAGCAGGAAACTCGGTCTAGAGTTGAATATATCAAAAACCAAAATTATGATTGTCGACCGATCTAACAACAACAGACCAGACTTAAAACAAATAGGTCGTTTTGAGGTAGTTGATCAATATATATATTTGGGATCGATGATAACTAACACAGGTACATCAGAGATCGAGATACGCAGAAGGTGTGAAATGACAAAAGTCGCCATGAGGAAGCTAGGCAGAATATGGAAAGATAGACATGTATCGATACATTTGAAAAAAAGATTAGTTCAATGCCTTGTTTTCCCAATATTGATGTATGGTTGTGAAGCTTGGACCTTGCGGCAGGCAGACAGGAAGAGAATAGACGCCACAGAAATGTTTTGTTGTCGCCGAATGCTTAGAATTCCATGGACGGCACACCGCACCAACATATCAATACTGGAAGAACTTAAGATCCAACAGAGAATATCCCTAGCTGTGCAAAACCGCTTGGTTGGATACTTTGGCCACATTATGAGAAGAGATGGTGACTGTATGGAAAAATTGATTATTCAGGGAAGAGTGCCAGGCAAACGACCACGAGGCCGATCGCCATCACGTTGGGTAGATCAAATCATCCATATCACGCATAAATCGTTCCACGAATTGGTAGACCAGGCACAGAACCGAGAATCTTGGAAACAATTGATCAACGACACACAGCAGTGACCACCACATTCCGTAAGGAATTGGGACTGAGAGAGAGATAAAATATATGTTTTTTCAGAATAAAGTTGCTCGACATACTAGCGATAGTGTATAACAGAATCAAAATGCAATGAAACAAGCAGAAAAACGAATCAAAATATGAACATAAAATTTACAAAAAACAAAATGAGTTGAAATTAACACACATGAATTAACTTTAAATTCAGATTTTTTGAACTAAATGCGTGAGAGGGTAGATAGATGAACATTTTCCTGATCGGTGAATAGGGCGAAATAGTAGATGAATGCGGTTTCCTCCCAGAATCCACGACTTAACTTCCCTAGACTTTTTTCTAGTGGGATTTATTAGAGAAAATCTCTACTAAAAAAAAAGAATTGCGCGATAGAACGAGAAAAAGCTTCTAAATGTATGATTCTGCAATTGATAAAAAACAATCCATATGTTGCAGATTCAAATGGCCACACTGTATAACGTTATACGTCCGAAATACCTTCTCACCAAAGAACTATTCTAGCCCTGTATGCGGATGATACCTTGATCTAAAGCAGCGATAAGAAGCAGTTGAAGGCTCGCAACTTTGTCCAAGAGCATTTCGATGACCTTGATGAGTATAGTTACTTTTATAAATGGAAAATAAGGGTTAACGTGACTTTAGCTATATGCATGACATATCGTGAATCAACCCCGCAACATTTGAACCTAGAGGATGATGACCTTTGATGAGTGGTATCCAGTACTTGGGAGTGATATTGGATAAGGATAAGGCGAATGGAATGCAGTTCTGACAATACTCTATCCGGTATTGAATCTGTGTTTTGGAGGGTAACTCAAGAACAAGGTACCGCTTTGCAAGAAGATTTTAAGACCCAGGGTTCTTTATACATGCGGCATTTCACCTTATATTCAGGTAAGTAATAATTTGAAACCGTTAAGGGGATTTATCCGCTAGTGAAAGCACTGGTAGCAAAATAAGTTTTCCTGACGTGATTTAAACGGACAGTGGGTATTCATCACGCCGGCAACCAAACTAAGTGAACATTACGCCTCAAAAGAGATGGGGGTATAGATTTTGTTCGAAGACGGTGGCAATTTATTGTGAATTACATGGGATTTTGTGGAAGGTGTTACTCTGACCTCTGTTTAATTATATCAAACGGAGATTGCCAGAAATGATCTCAGAAAGATCCAATTTAGTTAATACACTATCGATTTATTTTATTTAACGTCTCTCGCAAGAGGGTGGAATATGTAGATTTTTCGTATTTTTTGACCATTGAGATACCGTTTTTGTTACCGTTTTTTTGCAAATGAAAATATTGAGATCGTTTGTGAATGCTCACTATTGATGGGTCTGTTTCATTATTGGGGTTTGCGAAATGAACAATAATTAATTTACTATCTTTCTAACTTCAGACTGCGGCGCTCAAAACATAGAAAGGGTCCATCTTGGTGGAACCCCGAGCTGGAGGACCGCAGAAAAATGTTCAATACAGCAAAAAGAACGGGCAAATGGGAACTTTATAAGCAATACAACAATGCTGTCAAAAATGCCAACAAACATGGCTGGCAAAAACTATGCCGGAAATCAACAGAAACACCGGCCTACTCCCGACTGCATGAAGTCATCGCTGAGGGTCCACAGCAGATCTTAGGAACATGCCTCCTTCTCCAGAAGGAGGACACATAAAAACCGGGATTGAGACACTTGAGGCTTATTTCCCGGGATCTATCATGATCGACAACTCATATGTTCGCAAACCAATCTTGAAAACAAGGGCGAGAGGAGGGAGGATTCGATAGAATTGAGAAAAATAATCACCTACGAGAGTATTAAATGAGCGATAGAAACCAATTTGCCTACCAAGCAGGCAGATTATGCGAAACGCAATCCATGAAATAACCCAAACAATCTTTGAACCATCAATAAGAGGTATATAGCACTCGGGGAGTTTCTGGATATCGAAGGCGCATTCGACACGTCGTATGATTCAATAAATTGATCCACAAGAGAGCGAAACATAAAACCCTTGGTTGCCGAATGGATCAAACAGATGCTAATTTATGGACAAATCAAAACTATACCCTTGATAACACAACGGTGAATGCCAAAGTGTGTAATGGTACGCCTTTGTTTGAAATATTTTTTTCTACAGTACATAGTTTTTGAGATAATTTACTGTCTCAAGTTAAATGCCTCACCGTGTAATGCCGTGTATACGCAGTAGGATATGCGGATGATAACGTGAACTCTAACAGACGCGGCCACGCTGCCCATGTATTCACCAAAATGCAAAGGGCACTGAATACCTATTGTCGAAAACTGGTGCAATGATCCCTCCTCATTGCAAGGGAAAATACTGCAAAAACTACTTTATACACTCCCCGAAAATAAATTCCGGACAAGAATAATTTGAGTCAATCTGATATCCCCGTTACTTTTTTAATCTTTGTCCAATTTTGGCAAAATTTTCACTAAAGTGTAGCCCTATCTCTCGAGATAATACCCTTGATTTTGATTTTGGAAAAATATTGACGGCTTGATCATTATATAAAGAGGAACAGAAGCTACTTTTTTTACCTTTAAGTTTTCAACACCCTGTGGAAAAATTTGCCGGCAAAATTTAGGTGTAGGGGTGTAGTATTTGATACCTCTTCTCGAATGTGCTGCTCTTTCCGTTTTTCCTATGTTTTCAGGAGAAATGATGATGAGGCAGATTGGCCGAAAGGATTTAGGATTGTCATGAGATGTTCTCCCTGGTTTTGGTATTCAGCTCCATCATATTCTGTTGAAGTGTGATCTTTACTTAACAAAATGTATTTTTGGTCATGTCAATATCTGCTTTATTTTATCAACAATGAATGAAAACATTCTTTTAGACTTGCATGAACAATTATTACGTATCTGTATTTTCTATGGAGGTTTTTTCCTTACCATCGTCATCTTGCCCCACTCTCCCCTACTTATTAAAATGACCCATTTTTTATGTCTAACAAGTACATAATTATTAAAATTGTTTCGTGAAGTATGTAAAAGTTCCTCCTAATGACGGATGACTGAAAAAAGTAACATGTACAGGGTGATCAGTAAAGGATAGCGAGCGGCCATATCCCCGAAACCTTAGAACATAGAACCCACAAATCATTGTCCGAAACTATTCATCGTAACCTAGAAAAACACCTAGAAAATATTTTCAAGTTCCTGAAATGGTCGCTACGGGGCGTAACACCATGTAGAAAAATAAGATTTTTATAGAATTTTGCCCAATGAATATATATCGATAATATCATTTTCATATTTACTGACTATTTACCTACACTTTTGTCCGAAACGTTTTTCTCTATCTATCAAAATAAAGCGGTGGGGGAAGTTCAATTTTTTTTTAAACAAACGGATATCTCTCTCGTTTTGCTTGACCGATTTTAACGAACTTGAGCTCATATGAAAGAGCATAATTTGCAATATATAATGCTTATTCGCTTTTGAATTTGTGACCTTCGCCGTTGCCGCTGGATGGCGTTAACTGAAACGATAGCATATTTTTGAGTTTTTTTCAAAAAAATCAAATGAAATGATGTATATTCATTTTTATATATTTTAAAAGGTTATACATTTTTTTATCAAAAATTGGAAAAAAAATGAAAAACAAAATTATTTCACAAAATGTCGGTTTTTAAACCAACGTTTCGCATTTGAGCTGTCATCAACTTTGCCTTTTTTTCAAAATACGGCTCTGGAGATTTTATCATGGATTTCAAGAGGCTCTCATGTTCCTTAACCAACGATGTAAGGCACTTATTCAAAAACTTTATATTAATGGAGTTTTCCATAAGAACTCATGTTAGAGAGAGACAAAGAATATATTTTTGATAGGATTAAAAACATACCTACACCTTTTTTCATCGTTGGCTTAAGAACATACGAGTCGCCTTTTCTGTGTACGAGGCACTTGAAATCCGTAATTGAAAAACCAGGACCGTATTTAAAAAAACAAAGTTGATGATGACAGCTCAAAGAGGAAACGTGGGTTTGAAAATCTGACAACATCATTATGTGAAAATGAAAAAGTAGCAATCAGAATGTGAAATTTATTTTGTTATATCTATACCAATAGAGTCGTGTAACAATAAAAATGAAATCGCGAATATTCGTTTTTTTCCTAAAATCTTCGGAAGTATTTCTTTAAATTTCATAAGGGTGTTTTAATGAGCACTAGAGTGCGCAACTTTGCCTCCATTCTCTATCTATAAAAATAACGGAGCTACCCCGCAAAAGTACCTAAAATGGGACACCCTGTATGTACCAGGAGATAGAACTTCCATTATCGAAAACTATAGATAATAGTAACTCACTAGCTAAGTATGTGAAATGGATATGTTTTGAAATTTTAGATTAGGTGGAATAACATTTATTCTTCTGTGAACAATCATTTTAATCTTTAGGTGTAACAAAAACCACACATCACATCAAAATAATTTCTATTTTCATTTGTCAATTTCCATAGATTCTTCCGCATTCGAAGTCTTCTTATTCTTTGCCACGATTTCTTTTGAGTTCGACGATTCAATAGACTTTTCAGAATTTTGAATATTTTTCCGATTTTCTTCTTTGACTTTTTCAGCTTTCAAATTTTGTAGGCTAAACCTTCTAAATTTGAAGTTTTGAAGAAACCTCAGTTCACCAGTCCAGTTCTTCAGCAGTTTTAGTTGTGCTTGATTAAGTAAATCAGGCATTTCTACGGAAACATACATTATATGGACAAGGTTGGTGTGGTTTTAAAATATTACCAATGCCACTGATCTTAAACTCTTCTTTTTCTTGTTTGAGGGTCATATTAATTATATCTTCCCTATTTGCATGTTGCCTATTTTTTCTTTGTCCTATAGAATGCTTCAATTTGATTTGTTCTAGTTCTTCGTCAAAACGACCTGGAATAACCATTCAAGTATATTTGCGGAGATATTTGTTAATGAATGATAGGTAACTGATGTTATTTATTTATTTCACATTACGAACACTCCAGATCTGAGTTATTACATCTAAAACTTGAATAGGATTTAGATCCTGATGCAGCACAGATTGAGCACGTCAAGGCTGAAAATGTTATTTCACGTAGGTACTTACCTAAATATTTCAAAATTAGTATCTCTACATCCTCAGCAGAACAGGACTCTTTATCTTGATCCAAATTATCTTTGAACCATAAGAGCTTCTCTCCTATTAAATTTTGCTTGATATTTGTGGCTAGTTTCAACTTTTGTCTGGTTTTTTGTCTGGAAGATAAATCTAGTAAATCTAGTTTATATTTCAATAAATCAATGATTAACTGTTATATTCAAATCATTATTCTACTCTATGTGGAAATTGATTTTGCGTAGGGCGTAAAAGATCAGTAACATACATACAACATAATAACTTGAAAGATTCATATTTTCCCTTCCTATGTAATAGTTACAAGTACATGCCTATTATGAGCAACACAACACAGTGGCACAGCAAGGGGGAAGTTTTGGAGGTTGAAACCCCCCCCCCCAGAGCCTATGAAGATGAAGTGAAAAACCATTGCATAAAAATTAAACTTATTTGTTAAAACTTAAACTTTGATTGTTTGATAAAAAAAAAGTATTTTACATTATTCTATACTTTTTCATCATATTGTACAGGGTGACCCGAATTCGACATTCAGCATTGGAATATTTTGAAGATTTTTGGAAAAAAACGATTTTTTTGCGATTTCATTTTTATTCATATTATATCAATTCCACATTCTCAATGCTACTTTTTCTATTCACAAAATGGTGCTATCAGAATTTTTTTTAATTTTTTTTTCTTTATTTCAAACGGGTGCTTTGATATACACCCCCTGTTTCCGAGATCCGTTCACACCCTGAATTTTTGTTTCGAGTGGTTTCAAAAACATTTTCAAGTCCCAGGAAGCGAGGGAAAGATATTCGTATGCATTGCCAGCGACCCCTCAGCGATCCACCAGTAACTCGTCGGAATTTTATTGCGTAGGTGCGTATTTATAGCATAGTCAAGACTTGGCTTCTCAGTATTAATCTGAGCTTGGCTTGTTCTCGGACTCGATTGTGTATTTGTGAAACTCAACGACCTACTCATGAATCTCCGGCGAATCGCTGGTGATATGAACATTACACATGAGTGGCGACAGAACTTTTCCTACTGCATATGAGGGGAAATAAATTATAAAGAAGGGGAAATTCCAGAAAAAAAAATCCAGCGGCGCTAAACTTTTCTAGTGTATTGAATAAACCCCCCCTTAAGAAAATTTCTCGCTGCGCCACTGTTCTAGGGCACATACAGGTACCGGGTACCGGTATATTTTTAATAGGTATCTGAAAGTTGTAGAACGTAGAACTCTGGAGAAACTCACTTTGTTATCTGCTTAGCAAGTGCCTTGGTTTTTCGACTGTTTGGATGCTTGCATTGTTCCAATTGTTTTATTTTAGGCTGCGAAACATGATTTTATGAGCAGAATGTATGACATAATGAGAAGATTTCACCATTCTCTGAAAGAGTGTATTCTGTTTAATTTCTCTAATCTCTGATACGAAAAGAGCAAGACAAGAAAAACAAATCACATGCAAAAGTGAGGTTAGATCAAAATGTCAAGAGTCTCTTCCTTAATCATGTTCGCAAAGATCGATATAGTTGAAGTATCGACATTCTTCTCGTTCGTACGATTCATTACGATTGTTAAGATTCAAATCCAAAAAACAGGATTGGGCCATGATTTATAATGTGCCAATTCTGTGCACTTTTGTAAGCGAATCTGTAACTTTCTTTAAGCTTATGAGGCGATTGATTCTGGGATCACGATTGCCATACATCCGATCGTAAATTTGATCGTAAATAGATAAAATTCTATAAGATTTTATGTGATCTATAGGAAGCGCAGAGCTGCAAATTCTCTACAAGTTTATAGAAAGTAACAGATTCGCTTACGTAAGTGAACTCATTACAGAGCATTTCTTACAGTAGTAAGAATTTTATAGTTAAGTTATGGATTTCTAGAAGAAACGAATAATAGATAACTGATGAGTAGGTATTGTTATCAGTTATTTTCATTGTGGGAAAATATTATAGATACCAAAACGAAAGTTCCTCTGAAATTTACCCATCGCAGAACGAGTGTGGCTGTTTTTTTTACGAGAATATTATAGTAATGCCAAAATGACTGACATGTTGTAGGTGTTACCTATGTCATGTGATGTTGTTAGTCTTTGAGTTCTGTCAAGGTAATGCTCGCAAAAGTGTTCGAGTTTACGGAGAGAAATTTCCAAATCATCAAACCTTTGCCGCTGTTGAAAGGCGTCTTCGTGAAACTGGCCAATTCTCATCCCCATCAATTGCTAACTATGGACGTGGACGAATGACCAGGACACCTAATGAGGAGGAAAACATTTTGGAACAAGTTGCGGAAGATCCAACGACGCTAAGCACGAGACGCCTGGGTTGGGAATTGGGAGTGAGTAAAAACGTGATCAATCGCGTGTTGAAAGAACTTCTTCATCCTTATCACATTCAAAGAGTACAGGGCCTTCTTCCCGGAGACCCTCATCACCGCCTTACCTTTTGCCAGTTTGTTACCGAACAAAAAGGGCTCAGAATATCAATTTCGCAAAAAAAATTTGTTCACCGATGAGGCTTGCTTTACTAGAAGCGGCATCGCACTAACTTGCATATTGAACATGTTTATGCATATGAAAACCCACATGCTAGTTTTATAAGTATATGGTGCGCAGTATTTGGAGCATTTACAAGTAACGTTGCCAGATTTGTTGGATGATGTGTCTTTGGCTCTTCGCCAAGAGATGTGGTTTATGCATGACGGAGCGCCTGCGCCTCCCCATTTCACTTTGGATGTCCGCAACCACTTAATCAGCAAATTCCGAATAGATGGATAGGTAGAGGTGTTGAAGACCCTCGTTCGCCAGAGTTAACAGCTTTGGATTTTTTTTATGGAGTACCCTTAAGACAATGGTTTATGCCAGACCCATAAATAGCAAGAACCCGAGAACGAATTATTGAGACGTATTCAAGATGCAACGAACACATTGAGACAAGATGAAGAAATGTTGCGGTCCAGTTTTCTTCGACTTGTCAATCTCTGTCTCTGTCAATCAGGAAAACAGTTTTCGCTATTCCAACATGGTCTACAGTAACCAGTAACCGGCAAAAAAAATTGGACTGATTAAAGAGGAGCTTCAAGCAGTATGTGGCGCCCTCCATACCATATACTTACTACAAAACTGCCAAAATATTTAAATTTTCTACCCAAAAAAAACTCCTAATTTTCGAGAGTTTCTGATGTTTTTTTCTAGAAATAAACCGAAATTCAAAAATAAAATTCAAACTTTGACGCCCTACTGAATTGTACCGTAACCAAAAACTTCCAAACTGAGGTAAGATATCTAGTCGATTTTTTTTTGTCGTGAAGAATCAGTGGTAGAATTTTGTACAAACCTTTAGGGGACACCCGGTATAAGAAAACAAATACAGGGTGCGGCATTCAACTTGGGACATTGAATTATCTCAAAAAATGACTTTGGAAAAAAATGTTTCAAACAAATGTTGTTTAGTATCAAGGGAGAAACACAACGAACATATTTTTTTTAGACTTTGACGTTGATTTTGAGGTTATTCCAAGGTCAACATGATTTTTTTCAATGGAAAGTTATATTTTCCAGTGTATATTCTCCATAAAAAAAAAAGTAACTTTTATTTGAAACTTTTTTCATTTTTCTTCAAAATATTGAACTAACATTACTGGATTCGAAAGTCCATGGAAAATGAAGAGACATATGTTTTTTTCGTTTTCGTGTTTGTTCAAAGTTGGAGATTTCAAAGCAACACATCACATATACTCTTTGACGTCCCACCATGCTCAGTCCTATATCTATTTATACAGAACTTTAAACTTGAATAAACGAAAAAATAATATTTCAACAAAATAAAACAATACCGACGAATCGATTTTTTCGCGATTTTTTACAGTTAGTTACAGCAAAGAGTAGAAATAATCTTTGGAAACAGTTTGCAACATAGACGTATAACCAAGTTATACGTCTATGGTTTGCAATAAAGAAAAATCGATGCAATTTTTCATGCAAGTTCCCCATTATTGTAGGTATCTTATTCTTGCTGAAAGTCTGAAAGTCGTGAAGATCTTTTAATTAATTCAAATATATTATGGGATGATTCATTTTCAGCGACAGGGTGCCAGTTCTCGTAAACTATCCTTAGACCAAGGAAAAAAATCTGTGCACTCATGTGCCCTAAAGAAAATGCTGAAAATATATTTCGAGTAGGTACTGTGAAAACAGGAAATCTACATATTTTCGATTTTTTCTTATTAAACCCAACAAATTACCAAAAAAATTTATGGAAACAGATTTTGGACGGAATTCGGCCACAGGTCAGTATTTTTTGACGGTACTGATAAGACATTTCTTGTATTCATGAGAGATTCTGGGGCACCCATTGAGCTTATTGCCTTATTTAACAGCATCAAATTCATCAATTCCTTCATCTGTTACTTCGAGTTTCTATAGAGTAAAGGGTGTAGGGTGTAACCTGTGTCACTCCAGGCAACGAATATATCAACCTTGTTTATCTCTAATTGCGTTGACGTTAATGGAACCTGAGGTTATGTCAATCTATGTAGGCGAATGGCGAATGACGAGGACCTTCAGACTTTCAGGATTTGAAGCGCGACTTACTCCAATCCACAACCTATTTTTTGCGCCCTGTTTAGACGAACCTGTTTTTCAAGAAATCTATTTCACTTCCACATTATATCTGGTTTAGTTTATCAATTATTGTTTGTTATGCAAGTTTGCATGAAAATTACCGGTTATCGTTAAATTAAAGAATTGTTAAATTTATTGGCATTTTATTTTTATACTTTGTTTTATTTATAAGAAATACATAGCAAAACCTCGTTTTGAAGAAAACATCCGAATTTCTTAGAACGTCTCAGTGCAAATTGGTAAAGTTTATCCGCTAGACAGGGTGCTCCATAGTTTCATAGCAATAAGATGTCCGCAAAGTATGTGTATTTTTTGGTGATTTTAAAAATAAAGTTCATATCAACACAAAGTCCGCCATCTCTTAATTTTTGATATTACATGCCGTACTCACAAAACTATATATTATTAATATTTTCATAATTTCAATCACCCACGTCCACATATCACTATGTGCCCACGTCTCTGAAGCTGGCATATCCTTTATCAATTCTTCCTAGCACTTATCTTATTCAAATCAATTATTTTTCAGAAAATTTAAAAACAAAAACCCAGCAAAATAATCTTTGAGACACAGAGGACCCCTATAGTCTTATACTTCTTCATGACGTTTTGGTAAGTTTGATTGCTTTTTCTTATGAATTGCCCTATATTGATTACATCCAACAACTTCTCAATTGAGTTGAGATCCGGGCTCTATACAGAGCGAAGCATTGCATGGATATTGTTTGCAACAAACCAAATCATCTATTAACTTGAAGGTATGTTTCGGGTTGTTATCATGCTAGAATGTCGTTGTCAAACTTATGTTATCCTGTTTAATTTTAAGCATGTGGTTTTCTAGAATGTCATTACAAACACAATGGTCCATTATCACCTCTATTCTCCTAAGTGGAATTATTCCACTTATGAACTGGAATTATGTCAAACTTCGAAAACCCACAAACCATTACTTCACCGCTTCTATGCTTTATATTACAGTTGAAGTAGCTCTTGGGTACTTTCGAGTTTGAACCACGTACCGAACATACAAAAATATTTATGATCCATGTTAAAACGTTACTCCCTTACCCATGAGGTTACATAAGATTAAAAGAGTTCGAAAATTTAATCGGGAAATAATATCGTTTTCCATTTTTGACAAGACCAATACACGGAATATTTAATATGTTCTCTAGCAAAGCAAAGCCCAGCCTTTCTTTCTTTTCTAGATATAAAGGGCGCCCCTTTTGCAGCCCCATCACCATAATATAATATGTCTTATCTAAAAACGCGCTAGCCTCATTACTTCGTCAGTCATTTTTTTCGAAGAGTTGCAGATTGTTTCCTTATAATAGCCCCGATGTCTTATGCCAGACCCTGATAAGTTCGCATCACCATCCCTAAACTGTCGGTTTAACCGTTCTTGGTAGACACTCCTATAAAGGATTCAGCGCTCTTCTTAACGCTATAGCTGTGGCGGCTCTCGCCAGCTAGATCATCAGATGTTCTCTTCTATCCCTGAGTGCGAACCCAGGATAAAAACGCTGTAACAAAATAGCGATAAAAATTCACTTCGCATAAACATCGGTCGTTGGTTCAGGTGAAGTAAATATGGTCTTCAGTACAGCGTGGTATTTTTGAAGTGATATATATTATAGTCGTGAAACTTTGTGAAATGCTTCCTCATGTCAAGTGTACTAACTCCTGAAAATAGTAACTCTGAGGGTGGCCATGTCTTCGCACACGCAACATCTTAATTTTCATCACCTGAAGGTATTACGAGGCGGTATATATTTTGGTGGCCAAGTATATCATTCTTTCAGAGACAACATGGAGAATAATTTTTGAAAAAATCAGAACTACATGTATGTTATTCGATAAACTCCAGATGTTTAACATATTGAGGTTTTGGTAGCCATCAAACAATGATTGATTTTTAGTGGCAACATATTTTCGTCAATAGATTGTTCTTGAAAGAATTGGGTTGTATTCGGCCACCAAAATATATATCGCGTCGTACCGTCAGGTGATGAAAATTAAGAGGTTGCGTGTGCGGAGACATCACCACCCCCAAAGTTTCTATTTTCAGGGATTAGTACAATTGATATAGGAAAGCAATTCACAAAGTTTCACGACTATATATGTATCACTTCGAAAATACCACGCTGTACTGGGGACTAATAATACGGACCCAGCTGTTGCTCGGTGGCTATTTTGGATTCAATAACGACCGATGTTTCCCAGCAAACACAATTATATGTTAAATTAAATTGAAATTTTACATAACGATAGCGAATGGAGAATCGCTATTTTGTTGAAGACTTCCTGTCCAGATAAGCTTAACTTTGCTTTTCCGTAATGTCAACTGTTCTAGTTAGTGAAGGTAATCTATTGCGATCTTCAATGTGAAGCGATAGGAGTTCAGTGCTTTCAATGCAGCATGCAGCCTGCATGACTATCCAAGAGTATGTAATGTTCTGGTTCTTAGTCTAGAAATCTCTTGTGCACCTCTTTGAATTGCGTGAATTTCCGCTTGTTAACGATAATGAGAAGGATCCATGATACTAAAACTGTCGTAGTATCATGAGAAGGATCAATCAGTCAAGCGTGCGATACTGACCCGACAAGGACCGAAGTTACCGACACCTTGGCTCTCGGTAACGTGTACAGAAAAGCACCCCTGGGGTGCGTTCACAAATATCGTCGAGCGATCGCACGGCGACGCTCTGACCTTTCCCGGCTGTTCACAATTCTCGCCGAGTAAGATTCACACTCATTCACAATTCGGGTAAATATTCTCCGGGCGATCAACTTTTCGACCCACTTTTTAGCTGGTGAAGATTTGTCGCGCCTGCGTTGTGTGTACAAACAAATTGCCATGTACGTGTGATAGTGTGATTCTAACCAAAATCAAAAAAACAACAAACCACACGGCTGATCGTTGATACATTATGGCTGTGATAATTTAATTTAAAAATGAATATTATGTCCTCCGAATCGCACAATCTTGTGGTGGATGCGGATACCAATCTTCCAAATTATGTCAGACGATGGAAAAATGGTATTATTAAACCGAATCGAAGGTAAAAAATTGTATGCTTAGAAGACAAAAACGATAATGGTTGTATTATTATTCAATGACCATAACATAATAGTCATAACACTTTAAAATTTCAAAGGTTATGAAAAACCATAACAAGTCGAACAATCGTGAACGAGGATGATTTACCATAGGTCATATGTCAGATGGAACTGACATTTCACGAAAGTTCCGGGTTAATAATTGTGAACGCATAGGATATGATTTCGGCCCCCCCACGGAATATTTGATATGTTCTCTAGCAAAGCGAAGCCCAGCCTTTCTATCTTTTCTAGATATAAAGGGCGCCCCTTTAGCAGCCCCATCACCATGATAATATGTCTTATCTAAAAACGCGCCACCCCCGAAATCATACCCGGGGTCCAGTTAGTGTGTATGAAAAAAAACTACTTCAAAGGAAAATCGCCTTTTAATAATGTAAAGAGAAAAGCGAAGACATTCGCCATAACATTTATAATTTTGGTGGATAGCGTAGTTATGATGGGATCGAGGCATCATCATGATTATGAACTCGATTCGGAGGGGAATCCGGACCCCTGGACAACCCCTCTAAATACGTGCCAGCTATTCAACGATGGACGATATCAGTTTATAATAAAAAGCGCTTTCAACTCGTTATTTTCAAATATGGGGCATGTTCAATGTTACGAAAACGATTGCTTCCGAATGGCTTGGCGGCCTGCAGAGTGAGCCTTCTTGATTTTTATATAATGTTTGGTGATTAAAGTATTCTCCATCAGAGAGATACACCGATGAGACTTGAGCTGGGACTGCTGGTCACAACACCATCATCCGTCTTGTACGCGTCAGTGTACCAAACCAGACATCAATTCAAAAAAGGGGGTGCTTTCTCCTGCCAAGTTGCAGTGTCACCAAATTCCATTATATTGACTTCCGAAACCAGTTTATGCCTATCAGGTGATCCCATTTCATTCTTAGAAGGTCATCATCGATTAAGTTTGTGGCTGGGGAGTGACAAAATCTCACGGTCGGCTCCGATGGCCCTTGCTCTGTGGACGATCAGCATGGCCACTCCTTTGTTATGTGTATGTCCAGGGGGAGCCCTTGAAAACATTCGAACACATTCGTGGTTGCGTGCTCCGCAACGCCACAGTGGTGCCCAGACAATAAGCCAGCCCTTGGAGACATTTCAGTCTCATGACCGTTTTGACATTATTGCCTGTCGTGTCTTTGTCCATCATATATTGTGGCCACACAATATGTAACTACAGGGTGTCCGGAAATTACGCGTCAGGATTTTGGTGGGCGATTCTACATGAAAAATTAATGCAACAAACTTCTATACAATTTTTTCAAAAACTTCAAAAATTTTTTCAAAGTACGAATTTTTAATTATTTAAGGTACGGTTAATGTTTAAAGTCGTTTTTCTCGGAAACCGTTAATTCTACGATGATGCAACACGAGCACCTTTTTAAAAAATATTTTAATGCTCTTTACTAATTTGACATCCAAATTTATAAAAAGATTAAAACAAAAAAGTTCTAAGTAATTTTCCTAAGGTGAAGGACAGCTTCAGCCTTTTGTCATTGACGACTAGCGTCAAATTAATAGGGTGAATACAAAGAAACACTAGTGACATGCATGCAAAATTTGGCAAAAATCATTACACTAGAAAAAAAGTTATTAAAAAAAATAAGAAAAAAAAAATATTTTTTAACACCCTGTATCTTCCTTAATTTTGAGTTTTTGAAAAAATTGTATAGAAGTTTGTTGCATTAATTTTTCATGTAGAATCGCCCACCAAAATCCTGACGCGTAATTTCCGGACACCCTGTATATTGGTCTGATTACCGCGGTGTATAACCACAGCATTATTTTTGGCCTTAGACCCAAGTCTTTCCCATGAGGGATCTGCCTCTCCATCATCAGACACATATTTTTGCCTTTTTGAGAGTCCTTGTCAGATGTATGTTCCAAGTTAGCTTGCATGGAATATCAAGTGTCAGTCGTAGGTATATTTGACCTCTCAGACCGTGTTGGCCGTTTTTCGCGAAGATAACTGCTTGGTCGTGAAGTACAATGCTTCTCCGTCGTGTGTGGAGGTAATATTACGGTTTAAGCAGAAGGTTTGCGACCCAGCATCACTGCCGTACTCTATTCTGAGCTGTTTGCATCAGTTCTGATATAACGGTGGAATAATTTCCTCTAAAGAGGTTACCCACGTCGTCTGAATTGCCTTTCGGACCTTGAGCGAATAATCCCACCTGATTAACTCGTGAGCTCTTCATCCCCGCCAGGCTCCACCAAAGCGGCGACAGGACATCACCTTATTTGGGGGCATCCTTGTGTCTTTGTTGTCTCTAGGGAATCAATTAATGTGAAGGCTCACCTTCACTTTACGGTACTGCAGCATGTTCTTGTATATCCACGTACATGTGGTTTTGTCTATGCGCCTTATTGAAAGATGCGGCAAAGGCAACTTTAAGGCCTAGCACCTATCGAAGTGGCGAGGTTTTGGCAGCGGCGTGGTTCTGGCAGTGTATTTATATCAGGAAACGCACACCGAAACGGTGGGGCAGTGGCAAAGTTGTGACACTGCCACGGCAATCATGGCATAATAATAATTATATTATAAGCCATTTGCCACTTCTGTGGAGGCTATAATCAACTTAATAGGGTTCCCAGGATGGTTCTCCTTGTTATTTGGGATATCTTCTAATCATCTCGATAAGGTTATGAAGCACTCTGACTCAAAGTATTTACCTGGCTCATATACACGTTGATGTTTTCATACACAACATCAAATTTATTGCTGGGCTTGCCACATCCCCAATGTGCATGCATATGCGTATGTTTTTATAGTGTTTTCAACAGCGTACATCAATATGATTTTTTTTCTTTAAAATATTCAAGACTTCGCACCTACGTCGAGCATCTTATCATAAAACACCCTCTATAAAATCCGGAATTTATTAAAAAAGTTACTTACTTTTTATATCGATACGATGACGATATAAACGATACGATACCGATACCAGGATACCCTACCGCACGAAATCTTCATGTATGAGGTCATAGTGTTATCTACACATTGATTGAAATCGTAAAAATGGGTACAGAACTAGTTATTCCCTATGAGGTATCTTCCTTATTTTTCATTATGATTTGTAGCTTGATTTGTTATATGTGTAAGTTTCCCAAAAAAAAAACGCAAATAAAAACAGATGAAAACATAACCCATGTTTTTAATCTCCCCAGTCCACACTACTTACAGATAAGAAATAAATTCTATTTATTTTTTTCAATTATCTGCATGGTTTTGAAATACGCACATCCCATAGTCGATCTTTGAATCGCCATAACTCGATTATTATACAAATTACAAAGGTCAATAATTTTCCAAACGATAATCGTGGGATCACCTTTGAGTAGGATCACACATTCATTATTAATTTGATTTATTTTTATTTCTTATCGGTGTAACAGAGATAAGTGGCGAGACGCTTAGTCGCTCAATAGCATAGATTCCTATGGTTCACATTAACGAGGTCTAGTATGATTTAAACGTGTCCACTGCTGTTCCTCATAAATATAAAATAATGAGTGAAGGAGACGGTCAAGGGCTTCGGAAAAGAGCCCTAAGTGCCACTAAGGCAGAGGAAATTCAAGCTGTAGAAAAAAAAGTTCGGAAAAGTCAGCCGGACAAACCGTAAGTATTGCATATTATTCAATAATTAGATTATCCTCTTCAGAAACCCGTTTTCTTATTATGTAGGCTACTTATTTAATTGTTCTGTTTGATGCAATTTCAATCAAGTACCTACCGATATTCCTGTTTAATTTTTTTGTTATACAGGGTGTATTTTAGGTTGTACAGAATGCAAGAAAATGAGAAAATTATTCAAATAAATTTATGTCCGAAAATGCTTCGTTTCCGAGATACAGGGTGTTGAAGTTTTATGAAAAAAAATCCTTTTTTATCATAACTTTCCTACCACTCCAGATATTTCAACAAAGTTTGGTGAACTCCTTTTGATTATTAGATAACATTTTTTGATGTAGGTACACGTTTTTAAAAATGTCTACCAGCGGCGTTCGAACAGAATATGTAGGTATTGAATTTTTTCGAAGAAAAAAATAGTACGCCACTGCTTTTTTCAATACTCATCATTTACTTTGGATCTAATTTGGTCTCATGATATTTTTTCGTACGACTAACGATTTTTGCTCAAAGAAATAAAAGCCATTTTGATATGCATGGCAACAACCGCTTGAATCTGATAAGGTGTTTTGAATGAATAAATTCGTTTTTGTCCAATTTGTATTCGAGACTTACATTAAGTCTCGCATTAATAACTACAATTCAAATGTAGGTGATGAAAAAAATGTGGAAATATCTGGAGTGGTAGGAAAGTATATGATAAAAGAGGCATTTTTTTCTCAAAGCTTTAACACCCTGTATCTCGGAAACGAAGCATTTTCGGACATAATTTTACTTGAAAAATTTCCCCTTTTTTCTTGCATTCTATACAGTGTTAGAAGGATAACCTCAGCTTAAAATACACCCTGTACATATTCGGTATAAATTGGCCGTAAATAGGTATACAGGGTGTCCCAGCAAGGGTGGCCACCGGCCATATCTCAGAAACTACTGGACCTAAAAGTTCAGGAAAAAAAAAAATTATCACTAAAGTGGCCACGAGAAAATGCTGGGAAATATTTATAACTTCGAAATTTTTCCGCTAGGGGGCGCAATCAAAGCTTAAATATTAAAATTCGAAATTTCGCCGGAAATTCTCAGATTGAGGTATATCTTTATCAACATGGTTAGAAAACCTAGACAATTTCACGTCTTTTTGGTACAGGGCTCATTGGCGTACCGATCTTCGTGTGAGTAGGGGAAGGTAGTGAAAGTGTAATTGTTCAAGTGGCTGTAACTTATAAACGACCTGTCCGATTTTGTTGCGTATAGGCTTGTTTGGAAGATAAATGTGAGTACTTTCGTATATCGTATCCAGTGATGCGTGATTGTCTCCAGAAAAGTTGCTAGAAGGCGTAATTTGAATTAAAAACTGTTGTTTTCGTTTCACCGCAAAAATTTAAATGGTACGGTTTAATTCTGATAACAGAATCGAAATGAAGATTAAATTTAAAAGAAAAAACCTTAAAAAAAAAAAAAAAAAAAAACCTCAAAAACCTTAAAACATTAAATTTTACATAATTTGGAATTTGGACTAGTTAATATTATCAGAATTATACCATACCATTTAAATTTTTGCGGTAAAATGAAAAACACTGTTTTTAATTCAAGTTACTCCTTCTAGCAACTTTTCTAGAGACAATCACGCATCACTGGATACGATATACGAAAGTACTCGCATTTATCTTCCAAACAAGGCTATACGCAACAAAATCGGACAAGTCGTTTATAAGTTACAGCCACTTGAACAATTACACTTTCACTACCTTCCCCTACTCACACGAAGATCGGTACGCCAATGAGCCCTGTACCAAAAAGACGTGAAATTGTCTAGGTTTTCTAACCATGTTGATAAAGATATACCTCAATCTGAGAATTTCCGGAGAAATTTCGAATGTTAATATTTAAGCTTTGATTGCTCGCCCTAGCGGAAAAATTTCGAAGTTTAAAATATTTTCCAGCATTTTCTCGTGGTCACTTTAGTGATAATTTTTTTTTTCCTGAACTTTTAGGTCCAGTAGTTTCCGAGATATGGCCGGTGGCCACCCTTGCTGGGACACCCTGTATACCATAGTGACAGACAATAACTCAGATTTTTATCAAAAATGAACCGATTTGATTTTTTCTTCAGTTCATAATATACTGGGTGCTTCAGATTCGAGTGCATGCATGGGGATCTCAGTTATTATAAGAGATATAGGGTCGGTTAAATGGTTGCAAAGTTGCGCATTTTTATGCTCAACAAAATGTCGCGTTTTGAAATTTAAAAAATTCCGACTACTTCCGAAGATATTCGAAAAAAACCGAAATTTCGCAAACACGTTATTATTATTTCCTGAGTTTATTTGGGAAGATATTGTAAAATGAATTACACTTTCTCATCGCCACTTTTTCTCCTCTACAAGATGGCGGTATAAAATTGAAAATCTGACGTTTCGTCTTTCAGCGGCCATCATCAAGTTCATTTTTTTAAATACGGACCTGGATTTTTTATTTTATTTTTAATTATCTTTTGACGTCCTTAACGTATTGAGGTATGGCAACCGTCGAAAAAACTACTCATTTAAAAAATAACACCAGAGAAAATTAGTTTGGGCAACCCTTTTCTCCCTAACCCATAGTTTGGTTCATAAATCCATCTACAGTGTGACCCATTTGTTTTGGGAACACCCTGATAAAAAGTTTATTTCTCAACCGATTTGGTTCGTTTTTTTTTTGGATTGTAGAGCTCGAAAAATTGTATATTCTTGGCAAGAAGTGACCTACGCCATTTTGACTTCAAGGCCTACTATGTTAGTTTTTAAGAGCAAAATTTCAGGAAACCATATTAGCGATTTTTTTTGAAAAAATCTGTGTGCGCCACTGGATTCAGCATCCTTTAAAACGGGTCAATACAAATTTTCAACCGAAAATATCAAGTTGAAAAAAATTTAAAATTCGCACTTTAACTATCTTTGATTCTATCAAAAGAAATGATAAATGCATTGAAGTTGATGGTGGTTTGGTAGAAGTTACAAATTTTTAGTTTTATGTCATTTTTATTTGTTTTGATAGAATCAAAGATTGTTAAAGTGCGAATTTTTAATTTTTTTCAACTTGATATTTTCGGTTGAAAATTTGTATAGACCCGTTTAAAAGGATGCTGAATCCAGTGGCGCACACAGATTTTTTCTAAAAAAATCGCTAATATGGTTTCCTGAAATTTTGCTCTTAAAAACTAACATAGTAGGCCTTGAAGTCAAAATGGCGAAGGTCACTTTTTGCCAAGAATATACAATTTTTCGAGCTCTACAATCCAAAAAAAAACGAACCAAATCGGTTAAGAAATAAACTTTTTATCAGGGTGTTCCCAAAACAAATGGGTCACACGGTATATCCGACACGTTATTCTTATGAGAGAACCTGCACAACTAAACAAGCCTAATTGACCGAACCAAAATCGAAATAACATCCAATAACGATACATTTTCAAATTTCAAAACGGCATTTTGTTGTAAAAATGGGCAACTTTGCAACCATTTAACCGACCCTGTATCTCTTATAATAACTGAGATCCCCATGCATTCAATCGAATCTGTGGCCCCCTGTAGTATTATAGCACTGCGAGAGCTTTATCTTGTAATAAGAAAAAATGGACATGTCATGTCCATGGCATTCTATGATTAATATAGCCAATTGAGGTTTCCAAAAACGTGATCAGTTATTAGTAATTTTTTGTTTGGTCATAACTCAGTTAAGATGTCGGTTTGTCAAAAAAAAATCTAAACAGAATGATATTTTCAGGATTGTTTGGAAACTGCGTCCTTTTAGTATCCAACAAAAAGATCTGATTTGAACTCCTGGTACGTTTTGCTCTGAAGAGGTGGTCCTCAATGAAAGTTATAGAGGATCAAAAACTGAACAACTTTGCCTAATAACATTTTTTGATAACAGAGTTACAACGCAACAAATGACAAAATCAATCTGGCGGAGGTGGTTTTAAAACATTTTTTTCACAAAAAATCACCTTAATGAAAGTTTCAGAAAATCAAATGCTGAACAACTTGAGGATCTACCCTGTTTTCAGCGGGATTTTATAATTTGATGCGTTGAGTGTTCCCAGAGCTGACAAAAAAATGTATTAGCCAAAGTTGACGAGTTCTTGGTCTTCTATATCTTTTATCGAGGACATTTTGCTCTAAAAAAAAACATGGGACACCACCTTTTCAGCGCAAAACATACCAGGAGTTCTAGTCTGATGTTTTGGTTGAGGACTTTTCGTTTTATTAATCCGTATATATATTTTTTATCTATGTCAGTAATGTTCCTGGATCTGATTGACGTAAAATTGATAGATTTTTTGACAGCTGTTCTGATTGGTTTAGAATTGTGACGTTTCTAGTGACGTCATCAACTTTTCCAAACGAATAAATTGGATCAGCGACCGCGATTGGTGATTGGTTTTGTTGATTTGTGTTGTGTAAGTTCATTTTCTATTTAAAGTTACAGTGACAGATCAAAATTGTAGGTTAAAGGTTGGCAAACATGTTCTATTACGATAGTCATAAATTGAACCATGATTCGTTTTATTTTCATAATGTGTTTGATTTGATGGAAAAAAAAACGTTCGAGAATAGACAGTGATGATAATTTTGTAATTATTGAGCAAAACCCTTCTTTAATCGGGAAAATAAAGTCTATTATCAAATATTTTATCTTTTCATTCCAATTAGCGATCACTTTATGGCATTTTTTTTTTTGCCAACCTTCAACCTCAAAATTTGATCTGTCACTGTAACTTTAAATGAAAAATGAACTTTAAATTTTGCTTTGAAATTTCAGAAATATTTGTTTTTCGTGATAAGTCTACCTGAAAAAACTCAAGTTATCGTTAGAAATAATGTGTGATCTCGCTTATGCAAACCACTTTATTTCCATTTCCCGATAACTTTAAATTTTCAATACCTATATAGCAATTTATATTTATGCCTTTCTGTACTATTAGTGTGAAATATGTTCTGTTTTGACTGTACCTACTTATTATACATGCTCATAATAATTATCTATTAACTATACACTGTACTTTTTATAGCTCATGCTACATAGAGATATATTATCATTTTATGATATATTTGGTACATAGGAAAAAGAAATTCTCTTTTCTATGATAGGTATATTAGTTGTTAGCACTGGAGCTCTTATGCTAGTAGATACAGCTACGAATTTATAGAGAAGATCACATCATGATTTCCGGATATACCTTTTATCACCGCTAACATTTTTCAAACCTTTGATACGGAATTCAATTCCAAAAGTTAAAGATTGACTGAAAACTGTGAAAACAATAAAAATAAACTCAAATATCTCAGGTTAGAATCAAACAAAACCGAGGAAGTTGGTCTTATATTGACAGAAGCAGGTTCTAGTTGTGACGACATTGTTTTGAAACGAAAATGAATGGCTCTGGTATTTTTGATCGATCTCAAATTAGGAGCAGAGTGAAACGAAAAAGCTTTTCCATACTCAGGAAGCATGCTCAAGCATATCTGAAAATATCATTCTGTTGGATTTTTTTTGCCCTCGACAACTTCAATGGGCTATTAATTGGTTTATAGGATAAATGAAACCACCGTGATCCGTCTATGCATAGATAAAAAATATACAGGGTGTCCCAGCAAGGGTGGCCACCGGCCATATCTCAGAAACTACTGGACCTAAAAGTTCAGGAAAAAAAAATTATCACTAAAGTGGCCACGAGAAAATGCTGGGAAATATTTATAACTTCGAAATTTTTCCGCTAGGGGGCGCAATCAAAGCTTAAATATTCAAATTCGAAATTTCTCCGGAAATTCTCAGATTGAGGTATATCTTTATCAACATGGTTAGAAAACCTAGACAATTTCACGTCTTTTTGGTACAGGGCTCATTGGCGTACCGATCTTCGTGTGAGTAGGGGAAGGTAGTGAAAGTGTAATTGTTCAAGTGGCTGTAACTTATAAACGACTTGTCCGATTTTGTTGCGTATAGGCTTGTTTGGAAGATAAATGTGAGTACTTTCGTATATCGTATCCAGTGATGCGTGATTGTCTCCAGAAAAGTTGCTAGAAGGCGTAATTTTAATTAAAAACTGTTATTTTCGTTTCACCGCAAAAATTCAAATGGTACGGTATAATCGAATACAGAATCGAAATGAAGATTAAATTCACAAGAAAAACACTGTTCTTAATTCAAGTTACCCCTTCTAGCAATTTTGCTGAAGACAATCACGCACTACTGGATACGATGTTCGAAAGTACTCACATTTATCTTCTAAACAAGCTTATACGCAACAAAATCGGACAAGTCGTTTATAAGTTACAGCCACTTGAACAATTACACTTTCACTACCTTCCCCTACTCACACGAAGATCGGTACGCCAATGAGCTCTGTACCAAAAAGACGTGAAATTGTCTAGGTTTTCTAACCATGTTGATAAAGATATACCTCAATCTGAGAATTTCCGGAGAAATTTCGAATTTCAATATTTAAGCTTTGATTGCGCCCCCTAGCGGAAAAATTTCGAAGTTAAAAATATTTTCCAGCATTTTCTCGTGGCCACATTAGTGATCATATTTTTTTCCTGAACTTTTAGGTCCAGTAGTTTCCGAGATATGGCCGGTGGCCACCCTTGCTGGGACACCCTGTATATACGGGAACATCTATGAATTTATTTCTGTTGAGCTTTTGAAGAAATACGCACTTCGGGAGGTGTCTCGAATAACTATCTAAACTCATAATATAGTACAGTAAATCCGTGATTTTTGGAAAATACGCAAAAAGATGTTTTTAACTTGTGGAGGGGATTCTCAATAACTTAACTCTGAGTTTTCGGGAAAATGGAAGGCAGAGAGAATATCTCTCTGATGGAAGGTGAGCTTACGCCGGCATCTTCAGAATAAGGGCGCGTGTGTTTTATTTAGACTCACGATAAATATCATGAAACTAAAGTTGTTCAGAATCACATTACGAAAATTTTTTATTTAAAACTTTTTTCTCTAAAATCAATAATAAAAAATCTACAGTGTGATTCCTTGATATGGCATTTGAGAAAAAATCGTACATGTCAAACCGTGCAGAATTACATTCCCATCAACCTTGTTCAATTTATTTTAATCCTGATTTTAATGGTTGCTGGAAATTCAATTCTGCACAACCTTCGTTCTGTACGATCTAATTTCACCAAAAAATCACCCTGTAATCACCCTTTTAAAACTGATTTTAGAAAAAAAAGTTTTACAGAAAAGTTATTGAGAATGAAAATTCGAAAAATTTTGGTTCTATGATATTTTATCGTTGGTCTGAAATAGGAACGGAGAAAAGAAGTGGCGCCCTTATTTCCAAGATGACGGAGTAAGCTCACCTTCGATTTTTCTGAAAACTCAGAGTTAAGCTACCGAGCGCCTTCAAACATATGTTTAAAACAATTTTTTGCATATTTCCCGAAATTCTCAGATGACCCTATTTTAAGCACGGATTTACTGTTCTGATAAAACATAATATATAGCTATTCTATTGTGAGACAAGTGAGTATCTTTAGGATTTTATGTTATGATACTCTAGTCTGGGTGGCGTCATATATAGTTTCTTGGTTCATTTTTGAATTTTAAACTCCAACAGCTAGGTATCACTATAATTTATGTTTGAGTACATAGATAAATTGACCTCCCATTAACTTTTGAGGTTTGGGAAAAAAATGTTTCAAATGAAAGTTTGATGGTTCAAAATGAATTCTGTGTCAACAAGATTTTCACATATACCTACAGGGTGCTTCAGAACATCTGGGAGTGGTCCAACTTTCTTATTTAAAATTACAACCCTATTTTTTGTTTGATTTTTGCATTCTCTGGAAAATTCTAAACTTTTTTTTTATAGCAAAGCCTATACCCAAATTCAACAAATAAGAAGATATCAACGTCAGAAATTTGCCACTTTTTCGAGCATGTTTCAAAATGTATGGTATTATTTCGAAACCTTGGAAACGGAGTAGTTGTTGATAGATGTCAACTGGTCAAGAAAGATTTGAACATGTTATATTGCGAAGAGGGGAAAGTTGAAATATTCTCTTTATACATACAGGGTGACCCAGGTTTATCCTACAATATTTCAAATTAACATTCTACCTCGGATTCTACTAAGTAGTTAGAATGTACAATTTGTTTTCCATGAAAACCTTTAAAATATTTAATTTCTTTTTAGAAGCTTTTTTAAAAATGAATATTCTCCTATTGTTTGAGTAGATTTTGTCATGGTTCGACGGGCTATTTTGTCGTCTTTCAGATAAATGTCCTTAGAATAAAGATTGTTTATTTTAATTAGTAGATTCCAAATTTTATATATTGTCGGATAAAATTGGGCAACCGTGTACGTTGTTTAAACCTCCTTTGAGAAGTTGACATCTATTAACAACTCGTTTCCAAGGTTTCCAAATAATACCATACATTTCAAAACATGCTCGAAAAAATAGCAAATCTCGGAAGTTAATATCTTCTTATTGGTTGAATTTGGGTATAGGGTATTCTCTATGAAAAATGTTTTGAATTTTCCGGAGAATGCAAAAATTAAATGAAAAAAGGGTTGCGATTTGAAATAGGAAAGTTGGACTACACCCAAAAGTTCTGAAACACCCTGTAAATCTGAAAACTTTGTTTTCACAAAATTTATTCTGAACCATTTAACTTTAATTTGAAACATCTTTTCCCCAAACATGAAATTGAAAAGTTAATGTGGGGGTCCATTTATCTGTGAACACCCTTTTCACCGAGTGTTCAAAAATTAGAATTTGGAAAAAAAATCGTCGCAATTAAATTTTTGGATATTTCAAAAACTACATAGATCTACTATCGAGGCACAGTTGAAATTCAAAAGTTTCTTAATTTATTTCGTTCTACAATATGAAGTGTTCACATTTGTGCATTCGACGTTTCGTATGCAAGTCACCATCATCAACTTTTTTCTGATACGAACCTGGATTTTTCATCCTCATTTACCTCTCTATATATCATGGCATTTGCAATGATGTAGGTAACACACAATTTTTTATTTCAACCCTCTAAAGTACCTATCCTTATTTAGAAAAATTATTTAGAACGAGACATGTTGGGTATGAAACTTCTAAATTTAAACTGAACGGGAAATAGTGATCATGTTCATACGTATGATCGAAAACTTACACGGATGCAGTTTTTTTGTCTAGGGTGCTTATAACGAATCCGTCTTTTCCATGCAAAATTTTTATCGGGTTTCCCGGGGGGAGAGAAGGGGTGGAAAAGTATATTTTCATGCTTATCTCAGTGAGGGGTGGATTGTATCGAAAATGTTCAAATGATAAATTGTACAAGACGAGGTGATCGACCAAAAAAAAAAGATTTTCTGTTTTGCTTATATTAGCGAGAATGCATAAATAATAGAAGACCCCATATGTACATGCCTTCCATGCATGTAAAAATGAGCACTTCACGCGTTCCGAAAATACAAGGATGTCCACCCTAAAAATCATCTATCTGTGAAATCTGGTATGAATTTTTTGCGGCAATAAAAAAATACCAGTTGTAAGATTTGATGTGCTTATTACTAATCTGTGATGAATTTTCAAAAAGTCGCCCCAAAACAACCAAAATAAATAAAATAAAATAAAATCTGTTTTTTCCCTTGATTATTTGAGAACTCATAATAAGCACAATCGACGATTGATTCGGAATACCACATGTCTTTTTTGTTTGTTTTATGTCTATACAAAGTAAGGATGGGGCTTATCGAAGGGCATTTATCCCGGATCAATCGCCGATGCTTATTATGCCTTCTCAAATAATCATGGTGAACAACTAACAGATTTTATTTTTTTTCTGGGTGGTTTTGGAGCGAGTTTTCAAAAAGTCATCACAGCTTTGCAATAAGCACATCAAGCCTTATAACTTGTATTTTTTTATTGTTGCAAAAATTCCATACCAGATTTCACAAATAGATGATACTTAGGGTGGACACCCTTCTATTTTCGAAACGCGTGAAATTTGTTAAACGTCGTATGCCTAAAAAGATGGAGTGTAGGAAGGCATGTACATATAGGGTCTTCTATTATTTATGCATTCTCGCTAATATAATAAGCATCACAGAAAACCTCTATTTTTGTTGCAACTTCCACTTCACCGGTCACTAACTCCGTAAGAGTTGATAAGAGAAGAAAATCGCACGACAACTTTTTGGTCGAGCACCTCGTCAGATTACGTATTCTGATCTCGTCTTGTACATTTTATCATTTGAACATTTTCGATAAAATCCATTCCCCACCGAGATAAGCATGAATATACACTTTTTCGCCCCTTTTCTTCCCCTAAAAAAGGGGACTCCGATAAAAATTTGATATGGAGAAGACGGACTCGTTATAAGCAGCCTGATGTGCATAGGAAACAGAAAAAAAACTGCATCCGCGTCAGTTTTCGATCATACGTACCTGCTTATTGTACTAAAAATAAATACAGGGTGATGCAACCAAGATGGGGTGGACGATTGTGGGAAAATGGTGAGGAATTTTAATATTTTTTTTGTATATATTTGTCAAAAGGGCTAGGTCCCAAAAAATGTGTGGCAAACCAAACTTGTAATTTTTTAAAATGGAACACCCTCTATATAAGACTTCTGATTATTTCTCCCATCTCGTACGATCATTTCAATATAGTGTTTGTTAGGTCTTAGACTTTTAATATATGGGGGGATATGGTGGGGATCAAAGCCGAAAAACGACTCATAGTTGGGCTATTTTTAAAGCGAAATGGAAAAAGGTATCGAAAAACCAACTGACCCATAGAACGTTCCTTGTTCTTGAACACAATATTCACATACATTTTGAATAAAATTGTTTGTCAATATACAGGTTGGTCAAGTTTTGCAAACACGACCTGTACACAATTTTTTCAAATGGAACACCCTGTATTTTATATTTCCATCTTGAAGATAACATCATTATAGCTTTCAGAAAACACCATACATCAAACCTTTCTGATCATTAGTTTTTTCAGAAATCATCCGCGAATACAAAGTTTTATCATTATTTACTCAGTTTATAAAATTATGTGGCTATGAAGTCATGACAATATCACGAATGAAACAAAATATTGATAACTACTCAAAGGAACTACGTATAATCACCGAACAAATAACAATAAGAAGGATCACTCTGCCAAGCGCGCGAAACCGACCCGAGGAGTGCCGAAGTTCCCAATACCATACCCAGTCCACTCGGTCCGAGAATGCTAGTCTGTTCAACGACCGACGTTATCCGCTTATTATGAGAAGTGCTGTTGACTCGTGATTTTCAAATATAGGGCACGTATGTTCTGTGCTACGAAATCGATGTGCTCCCGAATGTGCTCGGCGGACTGTCTCTTGATGCTGCTACATAATAGAGTGAAGGAGTGAGCCTTCTTATTGTTATATGTTCGGTGGTATAATCAAACATTATCCATTATTTTCAAGTTAGGTGTCAGTGCCACAATACTTTGAATTAAAAAGAAAACTTTTGGATACCTACTTGCTAATCAATCAATTATTTTATCAATTAATCAACTAATTCTCGATGTCATGGCTTCATGCATGGCCACCTAAAGTTTCATAAACTGGGTAATAAATGTAGTACAATGAGGAAACTTAGTATTCGCGGCTGATTTCCGAAAAAACTGTTGATCAGAAAGGGAGGATGTATGGTGTTTTTGGAAAGCTGATGATGTTATCTTTAAAATGAAAATATAATATACAGGGTGTTCCATTTGAAAAAATTGTGTACAGGTCGTGTTTGCAAAACTTTACCACCATGTATAATAATAAATGATTTTATTCAAAGTGTATGTGATTATTGTGTTCAAGGATAAGTAATGTTTTATGGGTCAGTTGATTTCTCGATACTTTTTTCTATTTCGCTTAAAAAATGGCCCAACTATGAGTCCTTTCTCAACTTTGATCATCTCCCAATCCTTTTTTTTCAGACCCAACAACCCTCATTCATAAATGATCATACGAGATGGTCCAAATGATTAGAATTCTTACATACAGGGTGTTCCATTTAAAAATATTACAAGTTTAGTTTGCTACAAACTTTTTGAGGCACCCTGCACTATGGCAATATTTTTGAAACCAAATTCCGACAATCGTCCACCCCATCTTGGTTGCACCAGCCTGTAGTTTCTCAAAAATATTTTTCAACGAAATAAATTTGGGCGATTTTACAATAATCACCCATACAAATTTAAAAGCATTTTTTGCGGCTTTCAACCAATCATTTAGGAAAGTTAATATTGTTTAATTTTATCTGAAATATTTTCCAAATGGAAAAACCAATAGTCTGCTTTATGAAGACGTTAGATATACTGTATCAAGATTGAGTCTCCAAGAATTGTATGTTCCATAGTACCTTTTTTTTCTAATAAAGTATCATTGAATTTTCGTTAGTCTGAAAGCTATAAAATTCTCATAATTCACAACAATTAGAATGTCATAAAACGAGCTATTAAAGCCGCGTTATTAACATTTCAAAACAATGTTTTCATTTCCATTTTCTACAAATAGGTATGTGAGGAACTGGAATTTTGCCAATTACGATTTATCAAGTGTGACCGGCGGAAGTGTGACACATGGAAAATGATTTGAAACGTATGGAATCACAATCATGAAAACAGAAATTATACAAGATATTTTGCACAAATTAACTGTATCACAATAATTTTAAATTCTCTAAAACTTACTTGATAGTTATTATGTGATAAGTAATTTCGTTGTCCAATATCGAGTTTAAGTATAGTTTTGTCTTGAAAAACATATTTGGACCTGAATAAAGGAAGCGATTTCAGTTTTATGTTTCCCTTTAAAAAATATTAAAAAAGGTTGGGATATTGATAACTCAGCTATAAACTTAATTCTGGGCTGAAAATTAGGTGATTTAACGCAACGTGAAATTTTCGATGTGGCATGTTTTGTTTCGTGCCTATGTCACGTTTTAAGTAATTATTTCAGAATATCGCTTACTAAGTTGGTGATGACTTTCTAGGGATATTTTTCTCATGGATATTTTCGAAACCCGAAAAGATAATTGAATAGGATTTGGTAGTTATGTATACATACAGTGCTTTTCTTTAATGTCCAACCCCCCTTTTTATTTTTTGAGCGGCTCAACTCAGCGACTTCAAATTCTAGGTGCTGAAATACAAGCATGTTTACTATGTTTTGACATAAAATTGACATATTAGAAATTCAAGATGGTGGCTGGGCGCCATCTTGGAATGTTTTTTTAAATAGGAATAGGGGTCATGTGACACCTCATTTTGAAGGTCCTGCTGAGTACTTTATAACCCTAGAATATTGAGTCGACATCTTTAAGTACTACAAAATGGTGGTACATTCAATTACTTCATTGATACATACACTTTAAAAAAAAATCGTCAAATTCAATTCAAAAGATGCTGGAAATATTCTTGACATGAAGTTTGGGTTAGGAATAATTGACAATTTATTTTGAATTGAACTTCACGAATTTTTTCAAAAAGTGTATGTATCAATGTAGTAATTGAATGTACCGCCATTTTGTAGTACTTGAAGATATCGACTCAATATTCTAGGGTTATAAACTACTCATCAGGATCTTGAATTTTTCATATGTCAATTTTATGTCAAAACATAGTAGACATGCTTGTATTTCATCACTTAGAATTTGGAGTCTCTAAGTTGAGCCGTTCAAAAAATAAAAGGGGGGGGGGACATTAAAGAAAAGCACTGTATATGTAAGCATGTTTGTATTTTAGTACGCCTTCATTCATCTGATTATTTTTATATTTAAATTGTATATTGTAGAGCTGTTTTGCTAGATAAATGATATTATTATTAGGTACCAAGCTTTAAACGCTCTATTTAATGAACAGAAAACTTGGAATTGAATTTACTTCATGGTTCGATAATACAGGACAGTAATACTTGGAAAAGACTTAGCCCTACTTAAAATTTGGTTGTTGATTTTACACAAACAAAATAATATTTTGTACCTTGCAAGAAGAAGAGAAACATATATGTGAAAATGTCTTAGCTTGAGTGAGCTTGAAGTTGGGAAACCGACCAGAGAGTTTTCCAAATGTTCAAGAATTATATACTTAATCTTTCTGGAATTGATTCCTTCTATCTAATAACTTTCACTATCTTGTTGTTTTTTGGAGCAACAGTTCAGCCAGTCTCTTATAGAGGATTTAGTGATCTCAATGACATATTCTGGACCTGGACCCATAAGTGGTGTATTTGCAGCACTGCGTGCCAGTTGGTTCGCTCGCTCATTACCAGAGTATCGGTATCCTTCCTAGAGTAACATCTTAGGATGTCTGCTGAGTGCCAAGATTCTACTGACAATCCCAGACTTGCTTGGATTTAGTTTTCCGACAAGAGAGGGTTTTGATTGCTGCTTGGCCATCACTCAGGGTAAGGATTTTCTTTCATAACCTCTCCTGAGATTTTCTTGTAGACGTTAATTGCATGTATTTCCGCTTGGAAAACAGAAGCGTGCTCCTCAATATGTTCATATGATTCCCACGTCCCCGGCATGTCTTGCGTGTGCGAACCATATTGCTCCATGTGACCTTCGGAGTTGTTCCACACGTTCCACCGTTCTCTTTTACCAGTGTAGCCTGGTTCTGAGACGGTTGATATTTTTAATCATGATATCACCATTTTATGAACATATCACTCCCCATTGTTATTGGGTAGTTCTCATGGCTTCAGTTATACAAAGACCTCTCTGAAGTTTTGCCAGTTCTGTGGTCGTTGCTCGATTTTTGACCACCAGACAACAGAGCCGTGGACAAGTGATCGTCTTACCACAGTACAGTAAACATTCATGCTCTTTTTGTCCCCATTATTGTGTATTTTCCTCGGTTAATAATTTTCTGAGTTCCGTCTGAGTTCCATGGGAGCTTGTCGTCTAGGTTGATGCCCAGATGTTTGACTTCTCTTCTTGCAGTTCTTGTCCGAGGAATACGGGTGCCAATTGGCCCTCTATAGTCTTTTTCCTCGTGAAGCTGACCAAGGAGGATTTCTAGTAGTGGAGCGCCCTCCCAACTGGCACCATTTTGTAGGCCAAGCCAATCCTAAGATTGGTTAGACCAAAAGAGCTGAGGCCTGGGACCAGCCGCAGCAGGATTTTTGTCCGGAGTGATGCCCATTCTTAGCGCTGACAGGATTTCACTGTAGGTTTTCCCAGGTGAGGTGCTGGGTCTCACCCTTGCAACCCTGGAGTGCCTAGGCCTTGGGAAATGTTAAATGATTATTAGAGAGCTTTCATTTTAAATGAAAGGAACCAAGCTTCACATTTTTAGAACAGAAGAATACACATTTTTGTTTCAGAGATCTAATTTCTTGGAATTTCAATAATTAACTAAGTATTATATTTTTTTTATAACATTTATGAGTATTATTTTTTACATAAAATAATCCAGCTGCTTTATAATAATTATCAATAAATCATTATCATTTTTCCATAGATGTCATAAACCACGGGACTCCCTATTCACATGGAATTCAGGATTTGATAACTTCACGGGATTTGTTAATTGGGCTTTTTTACTTTTGTCTATCGGAGGTGTCAGATTACTATTGGAGAATTTTATCAAGTAAGTATAATCCTAGATCGTTTTTTTTTATAAAAACATTTACTTTATAGATATGGCATTATGGTCGACCCGATTCAGTGGATATATATTTTGGTTAATGGTGAAAGTTCAGAGTACCCCACACTCATACTACTGTTATGTAAACGATAATCGTACTATGTTAGTTCTCTAACTTCTAATTTTCATAAATTTCAGATCATACCGTACCAGTAGTTTTATGTCTTATTATTGAGAAGGCCTTATCAGTCGTGAGTAGCAATTAGTTTTTTATAACAAGTTTCACCTTACTGATGTCATCTTCCAGGAAATCGTGCCTAATGGGGTTGGAATGTTAGCTCACGTGATAAACCTTTTTTCTGTGATACTTGTTCCTATGGTTATGATCCATATTAAAGAAGGATTCAGTCTAAGTAAGCTTATTTGTTTTATAGTACTGATATTTTTATCTTCATTAATATTATTTATTGGAACCAGCTATGAAAACTTCCGCCAGCGCAACGTCTAATTTTTTTTCATTGGTTGCCATATGTGAAGAATGTTATTTTTTAGTTGGAGCCTCAACAATATGCACTGCTTATAGTGTCCTATTCCTGAAGATGTGGTCGTATATTCAAGTCAATATGTGGTGTAGATCTGCCAGGCAACAGAAGGGATCATTGAGAAGACAGTCAATATCTCTCAGTAGTCTACAGAGGGCAGCAAATATGTCTAAGAAAGACAGCGAACATAGTTCGGAAGAAGATTTGAATGGAGGTCTCTTGCAATATCCTGATAATCTCAACATGCGAGACTTGTACTATTTTTTGTTCGCCCCTACATTGTGCTACGAGTTGAATTTCGCAAGAACGGACAGGATAAGAAAAAGGTTTGTCTGGTGAACCTCATTTATTTGAATTACTCACATCTGTCATTTATTTTCAGGTTTTTGATAAAGAGATTATTTGAAGTTTTAGCAGGAACGCAGATTATTTTGTCAGTTATACAACAGTACATGATTCCGTCCGTCAAAAGCTCGTTAGTACCTTTCAGCAATATGGATTGGTTTGTGGCTACTGAAAGGTTATTGAAGTTAGCAGTGAGTATTTTGATTTTCTATTTGTGTGATTGATAAATAATATCTCTTTGACCGAATCTCCGAATTAGTTTTATGGATGTATAGGGTGATTCATTTTCAGCGACAAGTGACAGTTCTCGTGAACTATTCATAATAGACTCGTTAACTATTCATCATAGAGAAGGAAAAAAATATACAGTGTGACCCATTTGTTTTGGGAACACCCTGATAAAAAGTTTATTTCTTAACCGATTTGTTTCGTTTTTTTTTTTGGATTGTAGAGCTCGAAAAATTGTATATTCTTGGCAAAAAGTGACCTTCGCCATTTTGACTTCAAGGCCTACTATGTTAGTTTTTGAGAGCAAAATTTCAGGAAACCATATTAGCGATTTTTTTAGAAAAAATCTGTGTGCGCCACTGGATTCAGCATCCTTTAGAACGGGTCTATACAAATTTTCAACCGAAAATATCAAGTTGAAAAAAATTAAAAATTCGCACTTTAACAATCTTTGATTCTATCAAAACAAATGATAAATGCATTGAAGTTGATGGTGGTTTGGTAGAAGTTACAGATTTTTAGTTTTATGTCATTTTTATTTGTTTTGATAGAATCAAAGATTGTTGAAGTGCGAATTTTTAATTTTTTTCAACTTGATATTTTCGGTTGACAATTTGTATAGACCCGTTTTAAAGGATGCTGAATCCAGTGGCGCACACAGATTTTTTCTAAAAAAATCGCTAATATGGTTTCCTGAAATTTTGCTCTTAAAAACTAACATAGTAGGCCTTGAAGTCAAAATGGCGAAGGTCACTTTTTGCCAAGAATATACAATTTTTCGAGCTCTACAATCCAAAAAAAAAACGAACCAAATCGGTTAAGAAATAAACTTTTTATCAGGGTGTTCCCAAAACAAATGGGTCACACTGTATGTAGTGAATTTGCCAAGGATAAAATGCTGGAAATATATTTCGTTTCTAGGATCGCCTCAAGGGGCATAATAGTCCTTGATGCAGCGTACAAAAAAAGTTGATTACCATCAAGCTATAGGTTCGTGTATTATAGCTTAACCGTGACCACCTTCGCCACATCAGAAAATATTTCGATTTCATGATTTTATGTTATGTGATAACCAGCAAAGCTGATACCTCCAGGAATGCTTATAACTATAGATGTAGTCATGCGTCAGTATAACCACCGATATGTTATTTGTTCGGTGGTATAACATTGTCCGACAAAAATATAAGGTTTTTCCTCTTTGTCCACCACCCTGAAGATTTAACATATGTTGTTGTATCAAGTCAGGATATTTATCTGCCTTTTCCCTCATCTGAATAAGCAAACAATTCAATTCATTATAGCACAAAAAAATTATATAATCATCTTCCGTTGCATCTTAGATCTATCCATACGTTTGTTGCTTTTCTCAGGAGAACTAAAGATTATCTTCTTGAAAGACCATTACACTATACATGATGTTTAGTAACTTACATATCCTTTCCAAATTCAATTTCTCTTATTTTTGGGCATAAGAGCAGTACGTGTGTACTATAAAATAAAAATTGTGAATCTTTATGTTTCTGGGTTATTTTTTCACGAGCCAACCATGTGGTCAAGTTCAATCAATCAGCTATAAGAAAGGGGAGCGGAGTTTAAAATCATTTATGTAGATTAAGAGAGCAATGGTCCAAGTAGTGTTCCTTGTGGAACACCATTCTATACAAGTATGGGATCTGATATTTTGGATTTGAACTTCACAAATTGACTTCTATTGGTCAAGTAAGACTTGAACTACTTCAATACATTTCCTCCTGATCCAATTTTCTCCAGTTTTGTCACTAAAATGTCCCTATTGATAGTTTAGAAGGCTCTTTTGAAGTCCCAGAAAACCGCTAGCACAAAATTACCATCATCCAGCTCATCAAGGAATGTATTGCATATGTTGACGATAACCGTTTCGCATGAGTGTTTTTTCCGAAATCCTGATTGGTTTGGCATTAAAAAACAGTCGTAGCAGTTGTTCTTTCAGTGTTATTTCTAAGAGTTTTTCATAGACTGGTACTTTATTTATAGGTCTTGATTCGTCACACTTATTTGTGTTGGGGATTTGTGGCACAGGCGTAATATTAGAACTTTTCCAGAAGTCGGGAAAAACTCCATGAGTAAGCGATGTGTTCATTATATCCAGGACCTGATCAGCTGCAACATAGAATCCGTCCTAGAAAATACTCAGAGATATTTAATTTTTTCCACCTCCTATTGGCTTGAGTTTGCTGACGTACGCTTTCAATTGAGACATTATTATTTTTTGGAAATTCAAAGCAAAACATGGCATGTAATAAATAAAGTGATGGTCTCCGTGATATCAACCATCAAGGTCGTGGGCTTTGGGATACTTGAAATGATAGCGTTGATACTTTCAACAAAATAAATATTTAACTGGTGTGTAGACCCGACTTTTTGTTGCGATGCAAAGTTTTCAAATGTCTCCATAGTACATATTATGGATTACCTCTATCATTGTCCTCCATTTTTTTTTATGAACAAATGCATCTTTTCCTACTCTTATCTACATCACTACAGCGTTTCGAATGGTTTTGTACTGATTCCAAACTGTTGTTGTTTTTTTCAATGGTTGCTCTCTTGTACAGTCGGTCTCTTTCATCCATCAAATGTTATGTCTTCGGTAATCCATTTTTATCTTTATGCTGTGGTTTGACTATGGCAATTGTTTTGGGACAAAGTTGGTCTATAATATGAGTGAGGTTTGCAATGAAGGAATCAGCCAATACGTTGACATCGGTAGGGTTGTTGTTCCAAGGTCTATCCAATATACGGTTTTGAAGCTCAATCATCAGTGCTATATCCCTTCATGTTTCGCTTGTAGACATTCACTTTTCGATTTTCATTCACATAACCATCATTGATTGCAATCGTTATTATATTATGGTCACCAATATGGGAGTCAAATTAACCTCATGTTTGATATGTTTTGTTTTTGTTGTTAGTTACAATGTAGTCAATCAATGTTTCACTACTTTCTGTTATTCTTGTAGGTTCTTTGACAATCTGCTTTATTGCCATAAAAGGTGTTTTTGTATGTATCAGAATCAAAGTCTCCCATGATCAAAGTCACTTACCCGGTCCGAATATTCTTCAAAAAAATCCAGGAAAAGAGCATTCTCTGTGATTGACATTTGGATTTGGATGCAATCAACTGGACAGATATTAGCCAAACGTGGTTTACACTGTTAAGTTTGCAGTCTGCACTTGGTTCCCTCTCGGATCCGAGCAATTACTACTCCAGTTTTTTTATTGTCAGTCACATACTGCTTACTGTTCCATCCGAAATCTGTCCACTTCAAGTGAGTCTTTGAGAGAAGGACCAATATTGGTTTCCATAATATGTTCAAAAGTACCTCAATTTGATCCTTTTTTTTAGCCTTGACAATTGAAGTAAGCGACAACTGAGTTTGAGTCCACATCTTTGTCTTATTGCTTTTGTGTGAATTTATCTCTCTGGATTCTCTGGATGCGTTTGTACGTTTCACATTTAACATCTCAGGCTGTATGGTCAGTTTTCAAGTTCATACCAAATCATTGATTGGCGACTACACAGTTGTTACACTTCACTCCATCACTTGCTAAATCGATCGAGCTATATTCTCCACTGCACCTTGAGCATGTCTGATTTTTGTTTAAAGTCTTTTCGGAGATGACCATGCCTGCAACAGTTGATGCGCCTGATAACATTGTAATCACCAAATACTCGGCATCTGCTCCAGCCAATGTTCATTTTCTCCCTTCTTGTGAAATGATCGTAGGTAACTGGATCTACTTCAATTATGAAATTGAACTTTTTATGAAATATTTTTATCTGCGTAAAATGTTGAGCTTCAAGTTCACATTTTTGGGATCTATAATAATATCACTTTGGTTTATTTAGAATTTCATCATCAGCGTTAATGTTCTTGTTCATTTATTCCCATCACTTTTATGCGCTGTTCGAAAGTATGGGCTTTTCCACATGATAATGATTGTCACCAAGCTGATTTTGTAGTTCACTTCAAACCCTTGCTATTTCCATTTCATCACCTCACGAAACAATCAACCCTCGTTTTTTCGTAGGTCGACTCATTGTCACACCAATTCCAATTTCTCCAGGATTCACTTTGTTACGTAGATCTTCTTTGATTTTTTTTTGATCATTTGCTTTTCCCTTCTGTTTCACAACAAGGATAGTGTTATGTTTTTTCAGAATCATACGTTTCTGATTCAGACGTCTAGTATCTAGAAACACTATCATTTCCAATACAAAATATTATTAAAAATAATTTTCCGAGTCTCTCGTGAATGTGCCACGAATGACCAAACGCCAACTTTGCCATGAAGAGTATTTTGTTTTGTGCTTTGGGTGTATTTGAAAAAAACAATGATACCGTTAAATAAAAAGAGTTTGTAACAGGTAGTTTGTTGGAAGGTTTGGAAAGGCACAGGACACTGGGAGGGTATGTAGTCTATTCCGGCAAAAGCGTCGATATTGACGCGGAGTTGATGACAAAACAAATTACTTATTTATATTGTTTTTTTTTCTACTCCGCTATTGGTTATAGAAAATAACGTTGTTTCATGTACGGCTGTAATCGGAGATAGATTCCCGAAGCACACCGCAAATTCATTTGAGATAAAATGGTTAAACTTCACTTTCTGACATCTGCCGTGGAGAGTTCTCAATCCATGACAAACTCAGCTCTGTAGCCAGTGAAATCGACTCTAGAAAGCTTTGCCTATCAGATCGAGATTCACTGTATCAAACGCCAAAGTCGTTCGCTAAACAGGCCATTGAACAGTTTGCCGATATACAGCGTGTAGATTAAGTAATTTTGGGCCAAAAAGTTCATATGAACTTTTTTTTCAAAAAGTATTTGAGTTTCTCATCATCAATATCCCCAGTATCCCAAATTTTGTTCAATTGCCATGTTTCTTAACAAAAATATGATCAAAAAACTGGATAAAATAGTTTTTTTGGACGCTCTGTATCTCAGAAACCCAGCCGTTGTGGACCCATGTTCATATGAATTTTTTGTCTTAAAATTAATCAAATATTCACCCTTTACAATTTTTAAGTAGGTATATGTACTTAGTTAACACCTTGCATACCTGAATACAGACATCTCGGTAGTTTTTGATGTCCTCTCGTTCACAAGACTTGATTACTGGCGAAATGTAGTTTTTTACCTTGTAGAGCGGTTCAACTGAGTTTTCGAGAAAATCAAGGGGTCCGCTCACCACGCCATCTTAAAACGTGTTTCACCCAACAACTTTTGCCTAAAACCCATAACAAATAATCTACAAAGTGATCAATTCTATACAGGGTGTCCCTGAAATGACTGTACAGGGTGTTCCCATATATTTCGTCTGCAGACTAAGTCGCTTATTGTACAAGATAGATAGGGACTTTAAATACAAAGTTGGTAGGTATTAACATGAACCGTCAGAAAAAATATTTTTTTTGTATACCGGGTGCACGAGAAAAGTGTGGCAGACACAACTTGCATTTTTTTAAATGGAACATCCTATATATTATTTTATAAGCGAATAGAGATTATTTTTCTGATCTCAAAAATATACAACATGTAGGCACTCCTTCCAGCTGTTTTCAAAATATTTGAGTTTTAAAGTTGGTTTTTTGGTATTGCCAAATTGTAGTTTCTATGGCTACAATAACTATATGGATGTTATTAATAGTGCGTTTAGCTGTTCAAGATGCTTTTGATTCTCTCAATGACCACCCTGAATATATTTTGAGTGCTTTGGCGAAGTTGGCCCTTGAAGAAAATGTGTTGTGAATAATGGCGGGCATATTCAATAGTTATTGCATTATACCTATGATATCAATTTATTAATAATATAATGTATTCACTTGTTTTATTCGTTGTTTTAGTTTATTGGAAGGATAAAAATTAATTAATAATGTTCAAACAATTATTGTAGTCATAGATACTACCACTTGGCAATACCAAAAAACCAACTTTAAAACTCATATATTATGAAAACGGCTGGAAGAAATGCCTACATGTTGCATATTTTTGAGACATTATTTTTCTGATCTCGAAAATATACAACATGTATGTATTCCTTCCAGCCGTTTTAAAAATATTTGAGTTTTGAAGTTGGTTTTTTGGTATTGCCAAATTTAGTATCTATGACTACAATAATTGTTTGAACATTATTCAATAATTTTTATCCTTCCAATAATCTAAAACAACGAATATAACAAGTGAATACATTATATTATTAATAAATTTATATCATAACATAAGAAAATGTGTTGTGAATAGTGTTGTAAGTGGAAATATTGGAAATTTCCGAAGCGGGGTCGGAAATCATGGAAATATTGGAAATATTAAATTCGTGTTTCCTTATGCATTTGGAAGGTTTAGCACATTGAAATTACATAGATTGACAAAGAAAGCTGGTCAAAAACTCATCAATCAGACAAAAAAATTACTCCTATAAGTCTTATGCCGTATTAAAAATTGCATAGGGCTTGGCAACTCAGCATTCGCACTTGGGCTTGATGCAGACTGAATGCGAAACGCCAGATTTCTTCAAAAAGACCTCAGAATACTTGTTCCTGTTTATATTACTTTATTATTTTTTTATACGTTTGTATAATGTTTTGACTTTAATAAACGTTCTTAAAAACAAACCTGACACTTGCTAATTTATATTTCCAATATTTCCATATATTTCCAAAATTTCCAAAAATATTTCCAGTAATATTTCCAAATTTTATATTTCCAGAAATTTTACAACACTAGTTGTGAATAATGGCGGGCATATTCAATAATTGCATTTCATGATATCAATTTATTAATAATAAAATGTATTCACTTGTTATATTCGTTCGTTTAGATTATTGGAAGGATAAATAGTACATTTTGTATCAAGGACGGAAAGTAGATGATTTTGACGAGGGTATAAGTAGCAGCACGAGCGAAGCGAGGGTAGATATTAGCCGAGTCAAAATCATCTTTCGTCCGTGGTGCAAACAGTGCTTTTTGTACAACCAGTTTGTGATCATTTCAAAAAGAATAATTATTATGAAAATCAAAAATAAATAATCGATTCACTGCACTACACTGCTGACAAGTCAGACAACTGACAACTGTCAATCATGGTTACAATAGGTGTGTTCCCGTATTCTTTTGTGGTGCGGATTCATTGTCACCCAGATTGTCACGTTATTAGTTCCTTTTAGTATGCTAGACTGTCACGTGGTTTATAGATTCAGAGGCGTTGGGATTCAAGGAACCGTTGCCAAGCGACCTACTTTTGCGCCCTCGGGCACGAATGTACTCTTAGGCCCGGCTACCAAAATGAGCGACTTTCCGCCTGCTTTGCATGCATTGAAAAGTGGACTTTACGTGTAGGTTGTACATAAAATTAATAAATGATGTTCAAACAATTATTGTAGTCATAGATAAGTACTAAATTTGGCAATACCAAAAAACCAAATTAAGAACTCAAATATTTTGAAAACGGCTGGAAGGAATGCCTACAAATTGTATATTTTTGAAATCAGAAAAATAATGTCTATTTGATTATAAAATAATATATAGGGTGTTCCATTTGAAAAATGCAAGTTGTGTCTGTCACACTTTTCTCGTGCTCCCGGTATACAGAATTTTTTTTTTTCTGGCGGTTCATGTTAATACCTAACAACTTTGTATTTGAAGTCCCTATCTATCTTTCATAATAAGCGAGTTAGTCGGCAGACGAAATATACGGAAATACCCTGTACAACGCTTAACCATGAAATTACGTTTTTTGTTTCTATAGCGAACGGTTGTGATTGACCGGAAGTGTTATAAAGGTGACGTCACATAATGTTATTTCTTTTAATTTTTTTTGTAATCGACTTTTTGATAATTCAGGTGCTTTTATCTAATAGTTCAATGTATTGGGGAGTTCTTCTCTCTCTTGAGAAATTTTGCTGGGATAAGTGGTTTTGCCAGAAAAAAAATATTTTCAATTAAACACACAGTTATTTTATTATTGAATTATTTTTTTCTGGCCTAACTACTTATCCCAGCAAATTTTTTCAAGAGAGAAAAAAACTTTCTTATACACTGGGTTATTAGATGAAAACATCTGAATTATCATAAAGTCAATTCCATAAAAAATCAAAAGATATACAGTGGTGGACAAAAGTGTGAAATTCAAAATATTTTTTATTTATCGAAGCACATGTTTTTTATTCAGGAAATAATAATCAATACACGTGATTTGACAATATTTTTGTATTGTTTCCAAAAGCATAACATAGTTTAGGTAGAACATAATTGACAAAAATATTATCCTGGACAAAAGTATGGAAAGAAAAAAAAAACTTTGAGCAACTTTGAAAAATAACTAAATACAGTATTTTTTCTAATATCTTGTGGCGTAACCTTTAGCTTTTATCACTTCTTGGCACCTCCGAGGCATTGAATCAACTAGATTTTGACAGACTGTCACGGGAATTCTGCTCCATTCTTCTTGTAAAGCTACCCATAAATCATGCTGGTTTTTAATTTCTCTCTTCCTTATTTGTCGGTCCAGATGTTCCCAAAGATGTTCTATAGGATTTAAGTCCGGTGATTGTGAGGGCCATTCCAACACTTCAACATTTTTGTCAGTAAACCAATTTTTTAGTAACCGAGATGCGTGTTTGGGGTCGTTGTCCTGTTGAAATCTCCAGATAAGAGGCATATCTTCTTCAGCATAAGGCAACATTGTGTCATTCAAGATATCACTATACATGAAACGATCCATACGCCCATCAATTTTCACTATTGGACCTGTACCAGATCGGGAAAAGCATCCCCAGACCATCACACTACCCCCGCCATGCTTTACAGTGAATTTTTGGTACTTTATGTCATACCTTTTACCAACTGGTCTTCTAACATACGATCTGCCTTCTGATCCAAAGATGTTGAACTTACTCTCGTCACTCCACAAGACGGTATTCCATTTTTCTTCTCTCCAATTTAAATGTTGGTGAGCAAAACGAAGTCGAGCCTTTCTATTTTTTTTTGAAACAAGAGGCTTTTTCACAGCGACCCTTCCCAGAAGACCAGCTTCACAAAGTCGACGTCTTACGGTGCGATCGGCTAGTTCCACGCCATAACCACGGGATATTTCTTCTTTTATTTCCCGCGAAGATTTTTCTGGGTGGGCAGTTGATATTCTTTTGATGTGTTTGTCGACGTGAACGTCGGATTTTCTAGGTCGTCCTGTCTTCACTGATGTTCCAACACTTCCCAATAATGTGAATTTTTTGAGTATTTTAGAAACTGCACCTTCACTAATGCGTAGGGCTTTTGCAATCGCACATTGCTTCAAGCCTTCGTCCCGAAACTTCACCACTCTACTGCGCAAGTCTTCCGTGAAATATTTATTTTTCCCCATCATCCGTCGACAAAGATCTGTTCTCTCTGACAGTTTGATATCTGAATAGAACTTGGTGTTGAAGATACAGAAGAAGAAAAAAATATTTCCATACTTTTGTCCAGCGTATAAACAAACAAAAATCGATAACATACATAAACAACACTGTGAATATCTCACTAATAACAAAAAATGTGAGACATGTGTTTATCTTCCTTGCATGATATGAACAAATATTTTACTACGAGGTAGCTTACGAAATTTAACAAAAATGAAATCTTTCCATACTTTTGTCCACCACTGTAGCTGCATATGAAGTCACTGATTTTTTATGGAATTGACTTCCTGATAATTCAGACATTTTCATTTGATAACCCATCGTGTAAGAAAGTTTTTTCCTCTATCGAAAACATATGCTGGGTTAAGTAGTTATGATAGAAAAAAATAAATCATTAGTAAAATATCTGTGAAGCTAGTTGATTTTTTTTTTTTTTTTTGGCACAACCACTTATCTAAGCACAATTTTTCTAAAGAGAGAAAAACTCTCTAATACATTAAACTTTTAGATAAAAACATCCAAATTATCAAAAAGTCAATGCCAAAAAAATCAAAAGAAATAACTACATATGACGTCCCCTCTAAAACACTTCCGGTTAATTTCAACCGGTCGCTATAGAAACAAAAAACGTGATTTCATGGACCAAGACTAGGTACCAAAAGTTATCAATATTGATTTGCACGTTTTTGAAAAATGTGGAAAAACCCATTTTTTTTTTTTAATCTTTGACGCCCTCTGTAGACTTGACGAAGCAATTTTGGATATAGGTGAGTATGCCTGGATCACTTTATTTTTGGTTAAGGAATTTGTGCTTAAGCGTTGTACAGTCATTTCAGGGACACCCTGTATAGTGGAATATCGTCAAGTGAGAACGAAGTTGTAGTACTCGCTAAAAGATTCTATCAACAATATTGTGCAAGTTGAAGACGGCGCGGCGCGCGGCGCCGCTGTTGTCGTCCGTTTTGAGTGGATCCGCCAATAACGTAGAATCAAAGCAGAGGTGCTTTCATTTACGCCCATGAACTGGCGTACCACAAGAAGTTCAAATCTATGTATCGCATGCTTTCTCCACATCTGAACGTTTGTAGTGGTCAGCTAGAGTGAAGTCATACCAACAAGGAACAAGGATGCTTTCAACCTCCAGTCCTCCAGACACAAATTTATGTTTAGTTGCTGTTCTCTCATACCATTCACAAATAAAACAAACAGTTATGAGCCGATTGCCGACAAAGACTTTGAGAACGTCATGTACCAAGGTTAATGGACAATCTGCACTTTTTTTTGAAAAATGAAAAATATAAGGGTTGGTAAGAACTGATGCCATTGATGTTTAAAAAATCAACCTACGACTCTATTAATGTAGTAATCACCGATTAAAGAGCACCAACATCCACGACGTCACAGAATACATTATTTATCCCCGTCTGGCGTACTCTGTGTATAATAGGGTTCAACTACTATAATACACTAAAGTTATTTGCCTATGATCATCTCGGCTGTTGTAGTACAGACATGGATATTATTAGATACCTATGTCTTCGACGACCTCTTTCATTCAACTGAGTTACCATGCGTTTGATATCTGAAGATCAATAAACAATATTTGTACGTTGCAATTCGATATTCCAGAAACATGTATTGTTTCGATGATGATCTGTTGATGGTGCAGGATAACTCTCGAAGGACAAAATGATCTGCATAAATTTAGATTCCATAGTTAAAGTTGGAAGATTCTGAGAATTTATTTCACAATGTCATCCTATATTGTTTTATGGATCTCGATCAGTTTGATCTTCTTCCAGACTTTTTGATTACCCAAGAAGATAAACCAAATACAAAATATCACTGCAGTAATCTCCTATTTCAGATACCCAACCACTTAGCCTGGCTAATAATGTTCTACATTTTATTCCACTCATGGCTAAACCTAATAGGCGAAATTCTTCAGTTTGCCGATAGAAATTTCTATGCTGATTGGTGGAACGCTGACAATATTGATGTTTTCTGGAGAACTTGGAATTTGCCAGTACACAGATGGGCTGTTCGACATTTGTATTTGCCTATGGTCGATATGGGTTATGGTGAGTATTCTGGTAATCAGAAAAGGTTTTATCGAAATTGTTCAAATAATAACCACTAACTTACTTAATGGGTGCAATACTTTCACCACATCAAGAGTATAGTGGTATAAGCAAAACCAAGTTTGAATTCTGAACAACAAATCCCTATGTTTGAAGCAACTAGTTTAGTTTACTTATTGCCACTAGTTATTCTAGAAACACTTTCCATTATTTTTAGGGAGAAACGCAGCGAGTCTAGTTGTGTTCTTCATCAGTGCCTTCTTTCACGAGTATATGGTCAGCGTCCCGTTGAAAACATACAAAATCTGGGCATTTATGGGCATGATGGGGCAAATACCTCTTTCCATCATATCACGATTCATCGAGAAACGATATGGACCCAGATTTGGAAATATTGTAGTTTGGGCTTCCATCATTATCGGCCAACCTTTGTGTATTATGATGTATTACCACGACTATATGGTTATACATCATGGAGAAACTATTGCCGAATATGAGCATTGAGAGATGTAGCTCTTTTTATGCATCACATTCAATTCTTCCGGTTCTACATAATATTATTCCATTTTAAGCATTTGTTACTCAATAATGGACTGATATTAAATTGAATGTTTTTTTGTTTTAAGTAATGGCCTAAACCAAACCAATTAACATTGAGCATTTTTTTTGCTAGATTATCAATGTTGATATACCTATTTTGATTGGGTATGTATTTATTTACAAAACTTCCAATACGTAAACTAGGCATAAACCTACCTATATGTTTTTGTGCAATTTATACCTAATGATAAGCAAAGTTTTTCAGTGTTAAAATTGTATATTGTTGTTTATTAACTTGAAGACTGAATAAATTGTTTGAATATCTAATTAATGTTAAAAAATCGTACTTTATTCATTTCTTGATTCAAATAATTATGACTGATGGTTTCTTCTCAGTAGTTTTCTTTTTTATTTTATTATGTTTGTTATTTGTTATTCAATTTACGGGTGGTGCAGTGAGTTTATATCTTGGTAAGTGAACCCAATAGCAATCCACGTAAAATTGTGTTTCGTGTGTGTTATAATAACATTTCAAATGTGAGTACCTAAAGTGCTGAACACTAGGTACCTATATACAGGCTCTAAAAGGTCCCCCGCCGTCTAACTCTTGAACTGTTTGATATATGCGAACGAAATTAGGATTCAATATGTGAGGACGTTCTGCATTTTTTTAGATAGTTATATGACAGCTTGAAATGTTTGAGTGAAAAAATCAAATGGAAAGGGGGGTAGACTAAGAGTGATACCTTATTTTGAAGGCCCTTTCACCCTGATCACAACTGCCAAGTTTCAAGCCTCTGCTGTCATTCCTGTTGATATGACAGCGTGTACAATTTTTTTTTTCATTTTTGTTACTCAATTATTACTCGCATATCCGCAAGAGTGGATTTCTCCAAACTAAGAGGATATGATGAGGTACAGAAGATCTTCAAAATGAACTATAACTCAATATTTTTGACGAGGATGAGTTTCTCAAAAAAAAAACGGGGTGAAAAATATTCTAGCAAAGATTTTGCAAAAATCTTTTGTCATTTCTTTAGGTTTGACATGATCGACACTTTATAAGTTTTTTCACTCTAGCTTATACCGAGCGTTCAAAAATTATCAAGGACAAATATTATAAAAAGAATGGTGCTATTTTGAACAGCAACATTATGATTAGCGTTAAATATTAACGGATGAACTATTTAAAAGTACTTTTCTAAGTTTTAGGAGTACATATTCGTATAGTTAGAGCCATCTCAATCTAGTGATCTCGAACTGGTATTAGAGAGGTAGACTGCTGCGTTATGCAATTATTGAGGTTCACTTATCATACTCCCCCCTTTGGACGGCACGTTCAAAACAAGAACCATCATCATTGTCATCGCTGGGTAGAGGAAGTGGGCATATTTTCGAAATACATCGTTTGAAAGTCCCATTGATTGTTCGTATTGTTGCAACTCGAACTTGTCCATCGCTCCCTGGATGTACCTCTTCTATTCTTCCAAGTAACCATTGGCATGGAGGAAGATTGTCGTTTTTGATGACAACCATTTCACCGACTTCAAGGTTTTGTCTTCTAATTTTCCATTTGGCTCTCCTTTGTAGCTCTGCCAAATAGAAACTGGACCATCGCTTCCAAAAACTTTGGTTAAGATGCTGCAGTAACTGATATCGTGATAGTCTATTAACTTTAACATCTTCAAGTGATGGGTCAGGCGGGGTTATGAATGGTTGACCAATTAAAAAGTGAGCAGGAGTAAGTGGGAATAAATCATTTGGATCAGATGACATCGGATATAAAGGTCGCGAATTTAGTGTTGCCTCGATCTGCACCAACAAAGTATAGTACTCCTCATACGTTAAAATAGCTTGACCTATAACCCTATATAATAGCTGTTTGATCGCTTTTATGTTAGATTCCCACAAACCACCAAAATTGGGACTATGTGGAGGAATGAAATGCCAAGTGACTTTATCTAATGCACAAAGTCGCACAAAATCGTCTTGAGAGTTTCTCAAAAATTGGTATAACTTATCTATTTCCCTTTGAGCCCCAATAAAATTAGAACCATTATCAGAATACAAATGACTAGGAGTGCCGCGTCGACCGGCAAACCTTCTAAAAGTGGCTAAAAATGCTTCGGATGTCAAATCTGTAACTAACTCTATGTGTAGAGCTTTTGTCACAAAACAGATAAATAGACAAATGTATGCCTTATACGTTTTATAAGGACGACCTTTGCGATCACGTAGTATCATTGGTCCCGCATAATCAATTCCTGTGATTGAAAAAGGTCTAGAAATTTGAACTCTATGTTTCGGCACATCACCCATCAAGGAACTCAATGGTTTAGGTTTAATCCGAAAACATTTGACGCACATTCTAACGTTTTGTTTTGCAATACTCATTCCTGATGGAACCCAATACTTTTGTCTAACTGAAAACAGCAAAAGTTGAGGACCAGCATGGTGTAACTTGATGTGCATATCTCGAAAAATAAGTTTTGTTAATACATGTTTTTTATCTAACAACAAAGGATGTTTCTCATTAAATGGTAGAGAAGAATGTTTCAGTCTTCCTCCCACTCGAAGTAGCCCCGAAGAGTCCAAAAACGGACCTAATGAAATTAATCTGTGGTTTAACTTCAAATCTTTGTTATTTTTAATCGCAAATATTTCATCAACAAAACTCTCAGTTTGAGCAAGTTTTACCAATTTCAACAAACTGTTTTCAAGTTCTAACACCGTTAAATTGCCAATAATTCCATTTTCAGTTTTCAAGATCTCAATGAATCTTAAAGAATAGGCAAATGCCCGTATAATCCGATTTACATTGGAAAATCTTTCAAAATGTATGAATGGTAAATTTGTCATCAAAAACGTTTTACATAAACTACGTACTTCAGGCATGTTCTCAATAGTTTTAAAAGATCGTGGCCTATCAGAATTTTCTATTAGGAATCTAGGACCGTCCCACCACATTTTACATTCAAGTAAGTCGTTTGGCAACAATCCTCGTGAAGCCACATCTGCAGGATTTTCCTTTGTGTTGATATAACTCCAATGAGAAATATCAGATAATCTTTGAATTTCAGCTACTCTGTTGCTAACAAAAACTTGAAGTTTTTTAGCTTCCGAATTAAGCCAACTCAAAACAATTTGTGAGTCACACCAATAAAATATCTTGAATGATTTAATCGACGCGTTAGAAACTTGTTTCATCAAACGCGCAAGGATAAGAGCCCCACAAAGTTCCAGTCGTGGAATTGTCAATACTTTTATTGGTGCAACTTTTGTTTTTGCGCATAGTAATCGAACAAAAATATCTCCTAAAATATCAATACTTCGTACATAGACTACCGCACCATAAGCTTCCATACTAGCATCACTGAAACCATGTACTTCGATATTTATAGGATTTTCAAACATTATGAATCTGAGAATTTTTAAAGTATTAAATTGGTTCAATTGCATTTGAAACGATTCCCATTTAACTCTTAATTCTTGAGGTATCAAATCATCCCACTCTAATTTCAAAGACCACAATGTTTGTATCATAATCTTCACTAGCACTATTGATGGGCTAACCAATCCAAGAGGATCGTATATTCTTGCAATAGTGCTGAGTAGGGTTCTTTTGGTAATTGGAAGTTGCACACAACTTTCAGCAACCTTGAATGTTAACAAATCAGGACGACTTATCCACTGAATTCCTAGAGTTTTGATTCGATCATCTTCTCCTATGTCAAGAATACTAAACGGGTCAGAAGTGTCTTTTATACCATTCAAAATTGAACTGCAATTTGACGCCCATTTCCTAAGTAAAAAGGAAGCTGATTTCAAAATATCCGATATTTGATTGCAAATATCTATCCCTTGCTCTTCATCGTTAAATCCTGTAATCAAATCATCTACATACATATCTCTATCGATTAGTTCAGACGCAACTGGGAATCTATCTTTATTATCTGCTGCAAGTTTCTTTATACATTTAATAGCGAGGTAAGGTGCACTTGTAGTGCCATAAGTGAAAGTTTGTAACTCATAACCAGAAATGTCACTATCAGGATCAGAACGCCATACAATATTTTGCAGATATCGTTCATCAGGATGTATGAGAATCTGGCGATACATCTTCGCTATATCTGCAATTACAACAAATCGATGTTCTCTAAACCTTAACATTATACCGAAGATGTTATTTTGTATAGCTGGACCTGGATACTGTATATCATTCAAAGATTTGCCCGATTTAGTTTTAACGGATGCGTCAAAAACAATCCTTACATTCGTAGTTATACTTTCTTCTCGAATCACAGCAAAATGGGGCAAAAAACATTTAAATTTGATTAAATCACTTCTTGACAATTTTCTCATATGTTCTAAACCAATATATTCGTCCATGAATGTTGCATATTTCTCCTTAAGCAAATCATTCTTTTTTAATCTATTTTCCTGCCATATCAATTTTTTAATAGCCAAATCTTTTGATTCTCCTAGTGTCCCTAGTGATGAAGAACTTTCTTTAAGAGGAAATCTTACTACAAATTTGCCTGATAATGGGTCACGAGAAACTGTTTCATTGAAATAATCTTCACAATGTTGCTCTTCTTTTGTTAATGGAGATGATTCAAATGGAATCTCTTCGATATCCCAAAACTTTTGAAGATCATCATTGGCCACAAAATTACATTTGATTGTTTTTTCAGGCAAATTTTTAAATGAACCTGATGCAATGAAACCAAAAACAGTGTTTATCAAAACTGGCTTGTTTTTCCCCAAACTAATTCTTTCACCACAAATAACGTTCCAAAACAAATCAGGTCCTATTAAAATATCTACACTTTTAGACACGTTAAATGTTGGATTGGCTAGTTTTATATTATTTGGAATAGACCAACTTGAAATATCAATCTTGTGTGCAGGCAAATTTCCCGTTATTTTCGGAACCACTAAACACATAAGTTTAGTTTGAAAATCATTTATTGTTGAACTAATCAATATTTCACTCTTATGTTTTAATCTTGAACCAATATCGTTTAATCCGGATACATGCATATCAACTTCATATACATCCAAATCCATACGTTACCTTAATGATTCTGATATGAATGAACATTGACTTCCTGAATCTAGTAAAGCCTGAACTTTGTGAAATTGACCATATTTATCTTCAACATTAATCAAAGCAGTAGATAAAAGTACACATTTTCATCTTTCCAAATTGCTATTTGTACAAACAGTTGAGGATCCATCAAATGCACTATTATTGATATTTTCACTAGTACCCACTTGCATGTTTCATTGAATTGTCGAGCATCATTTTTTTCAGTTGACTTTTGATAATGAAGTAAAGAGCTATGCTTTGCTGAGCACCATTTGCACGAGCCAGATTGGCATTTCTGACTGTAATGACCAAAACACAAGCAATTTGAACAAAGTTTCAAATTTTTGACTTTTTCCCATCTTTGTGAGACCGATAATTTCAAAAATTTCTCACAGGAATAAATCAAATGATCCTTCTTGCAAAAGTTACAACTTTTTGAATCCTTAGACTCTTTTCCAAGAAATGTTCGTGTTCTCATTTTATAATTATTATTTGATTGATAATCTTTTGTTTTATGAACATGGTTCACTTCAATAGTTTCCAAAAAGTTGGCTCTATAAAAATTCAAAAAATATACTCAGAGTTGGTAAAGTTTTATCATTACGTGATTGTTCCCACTCTCTATTTGTACTTTTGTCCAGCTTCAATGAAACCATATGTACTACCATGGCATCCCAGTGATCGGTAGGAAGGTTTAAAGTCTTCAAAGCTCTAAGATGTTTACTAACAGTATCAATCAACTTTCTCAAACCGAACGAGGACTCTCTTGTCAAACATTCAATGTCAAAAAGTGCTTTCAAATGATTGTTAACCAATAATCTGGAATTGTCAAACCTTTCGCATAATATTGTCCATGCGTCATTATAATTATGCGCAGCAAACTCCAAGCCACTAATGATTTTTAAAGCATCTTCACCTAAGCATGATCTTAAATAGTGATATTTTTGAATGTCATACAAAGAGGAGTTATCATGAAATAGTGTTTTAAAGGTATCTTTAAATTCAAGCCACTTGCTTGATTCGCAATTGAACGTTGGACATTTAATGAGAGGTAATTTTATAGAATTTGAATCGTTAGACACGTGAACAACTTGAGAAGCTACTGCCGCATTCGAGGTCCGTGAATGTACCGAATTAGCTTCACTTTTTCTATCATCACAATGTTTCTCCAAAACTTCTTTGGCATTGGCCAAAATATCGAAATATAAATCTGTAAATTTTGATCTTTCTTGATGTTGTTTATCAATCTGATCCAATGAACACGTCATTTCAATCTCATCTTGAATTCCTTCAAATTCAGTGATCAAAATTTCCAGTTTATCAACTCTAATCTGTAATTCGATAATCTCATTTGAATCAAGTTGCTCATCAGCTACAAATTTGACATGCAAAGCCTCAAAATATTTTGAAAAACTCGTCAATTTAAACTTGATATTGCCACGTTTTCGCACTAGTATCTCAAGTTCAGATATTTTAATTGCTTGTTAATCAAATTGCACGATAATCTAATCTTATTGTACCCAAATGGAACCAATAATGTCAAACAATAGTAATCAAAATATACCTGTCAATTAATCTTCGAATTAATCAAAATCTCAATCTCTCAAAACGCTTTGAACGACCCTCGTTATCCACAAAATCGTAATCGAAAATCCAATCAAATCAATGACGCTCAAAACCGTTTTTCTAATAGCCAATAATCAGTAATCAGCAATTAATCAATGCAATGAAATTGCCCTTGGCCTTTACTATCAAAATCTATCGTAACGTATGACAGTACCTCTATCAGTGCTCGTCGAGAACAACACTAAATATCAATAATCAAATAATCACGTAAAAGATATCATAGGAATAATGAATCAATTGGTCATACCATCATACCATCAATCGTCATCAATGCCATCAAATCTTTCCATCAATCATCATCAATGTCATCAAATAATCTCTTCTTCACCTTCCGTGAATCAGGAAAACTTCACTGTCTCGGCAGCAATCAGCTATCCGACGAGATGGACCAAAAACTATGGCTGGTGTTGCAGCACCTCTTCAACGTAGTGGACTGTATCTTTTAATTGTGAAACAGGGCAATTTCTTTCAACTGCATTTATTGCAATACTGATACAATACTTTTTTTTAATTATTATAAAAAACATATGAACAAAATTGAGTAACTATAGAGCCATCTCAATCTAGTGATCTCGAACTGGTATTAGAGAGGTAGACTGCTGCGTTATGCAATTATTGAGGTTCACTTATCAGTATGTGAATAATTTCTTAGAAACTGATTGGATAGGTACTCTTATTAGTTTGGCTGATGATACGGTAAGTTTCTACTCAGGAAAATCTTGGATGGATGTAAGAAACAAAGCAGAATCCGACCTAAACAATATATTTAAGTGGTTTCAAAGCAACAAAGTCACACTCAACCAAACAAAAACTAAATTTGTCCCCTTCTCCTCATATACAAATGGGCTTCCAAATTTTCGCTTTTCACGCACTCAAGAAAATTTTACAATATCGAGAGCAGATTGCGTAAAGTATCTTGGAATTATGATAGACCAACATTTGCGTTGGGATAAACAAATAAAATATCTGGTTTCAAAAACCAGATATCGAGTGACCCGTTTTTCCTACCTTAAAACGTATTTAAAAAAAGAACAGCTACGAAATTTATATTTCGCACTCGTGTAATCACAGTTTAATTATGGAATTTCTGGTTGGGGTAGTGTGAGGGCTTGTTATCTAAAAAGTTTAGATGTGATCCAAAAATTAATATTGAAAATTATTTTTAACAAGGAGAAGACATATTCCAGTAACATTCTATTCAAAGAGACTAAGGTACTTGACTTGAGACAATTATATTTCTTTAAAGTGTTGTCATTGGTAAATAAACGGAAGATTTTTCTATACCCAGTCACGCACGAAAAAAACACAAGATTCAAAGCAGATTGTATGGAGGTACCTGGTAGTAGGAAAGAAATAGGACATAAATCAATACAATTACTAGCTCCAAGGTTCTTCAACATGCTGCCTAAGAGTATAAGAAATATAGTCAACAGCAAAAATTTTTAGTCAGAATTGAAACAATGGCTATTACAGATGGACAGACGAGAAATATACTGTTTCTTTAAATAAAAAGTACATAAACATATATAGCATAGATATACCATTATTGTTTATTATACAAGATTATCAAATATTGTGCATTCAAACCTAAATTGTGACAAAATTCCTGAAATGCGACAAAAACACCAAATTGTGACTATTAAACCCGATTAAAGACCTCTAATAAACCAGCTTAAACAAGAAACGAATTGTTGTTTCTTCTAGGCTTAAATATTTATTTCAATGTATCGATATTATTTTGTATGAAAATTGTAACAAAATGTTTCTGAAATAAATTGATTGATTGATATAGGGTGAGTTCAAAAAGAATTTTCCCAATCAAGTCTTCCAGGTTGAAGATTCATGTTATATTATGGGATAGGTGGTCCAAGAGTCTTTACAAAAGTGAAGTGCACTCAACTTGGTGCGTTTCGGCTTATGCCATTATCAAGAGTTTGAGGCCTGGAAATAATTTAAAATTTTAGTAACCTATCGAAGGGTGTCAAATAATAAAATCAAATAACTTACATCTAATGAATAATACATTACATTCACGACAAGAACAAAATAAGGTTCACGTGAATTTACAAGAACAAAAGTCAATACCTACATTTGAGATCAGCAAAACAAACATCAAGCCTTTCCCCATATTTGAGTGAAGTTTTTTTGTTTGGTTTTGAGAGCAAACTTTTTCAGTGTAATCATACATCAATTTTTAAGGTCTTGTACTGGACACTGGACACGTTATATTTAGATGAAACCTTTTGTTATTTGAACAGGTACTAGAGAAGAATTATTGGATTCGTTTCTCATTTTTCTGGATGCAGTTAACATATGAAAGCATACAATTCACTATGGAAGTGGAGATGGATAGAACAATCAATTTTCTGGATCTGTCAATAACTCTTTATAGAAAATCTACTCAGACTGATCATATAAAACCTATTGACTCCAATCATCCATTTTCTCAAGAGTTAGCGGCTCATCTCATCTCATCTCTAAATTTCATGAAGGAGGTGAATATTATTTATCAGATTGCCGTCAATAATGGTTACGAGAAGTTGGTTGACACTTATTTAATCAACAAAAAGTTCAAAAAACTCAAAGGAGTCCTTTAGATGCAGCAGATTTATAAGTACTTCATTGACATCCATCAAGATATGTCAAGCAAACCTATTTTGGGTACGGTATCAGTAAAATTAGGTAACGTTATAAAAAGATTGTATAACAACAAAATGCTGCAGTTTTTCGATATTTTATCAACACGTTAATTAAAACATTCTTATAGACTAGCATGAACAAATATTCAAAAATCAATCAATATCAATTCCCACCTCGTACCTCGTATGCTTATGACTTCTGCCGTGCTACATGACATGCTTTCAGTGGAGACTTCGTGAACTTACACTGAATTTCTGGGCCCGTATTCTTGAATATCTGGGAGGAGAACTTTTGCGGGAAGTGGGCGTGATCTCACAATCTGATTATTAAATTTTGTTGTTGAAGTCGATTTTGTGTGCTGTTTGTAAGATGGTATTAGATGATTTCAATCATATTATGATCTAGAAGATGTAGAAGACACTGAAGAGTGGATGGAAATAAAAAGGATGATTTCTGGGAGCATTCCCGGGAGTGCTCCCGTCACAGACATTCAAGAATAAGGGGCCTGGGGAGACCAAATGGTGGAACCGTATTCCAGCAGGGATCTCACCAGGAAATTATACAAACACACAATTGCTTTGGTGTTAATAATGTGCCTATTGTTTCTTCTGACAAATCCCAACATTCTATTATGCCTTTAGTGTAACAGCGTCTATGTAGGTATGAATTCGAGGTCAATGATGCATATAAACACCAAGGTCACTGATGGCGATGTGACGCAGTACAGCTCATTATTCCGATGAACCATCTGTGAGTGATGGGACCCCTATTTCTAGAGAGCCCCATCAGCTTACATTTCCAAATATTCAGACGTAGGTGGTTTCTGTTACACCATTGCACCAGATTATCCAAGTCTTTCTGTGGTGAGGGACCAGGACTTTTTCAAAGGAAAACACATTTTTGTTATTTTTATCTTAAACAACATCAAAAAATAGCATACGTTTGTATAGATAGATAGATCAATAGATAATCCTTTATTGTTCCAATGTTTATAACTTACAAAGTTACAAAGAAAAACCCGGTAAGGGCGTGGAACATTGACAACAAGAACAAAATAAATGATTAGATACTTGAACAATAATTACAACAAACGCAAAACGTCAGATTTTCAAATAACTATATTTGACTTGACTATATTACATGAAAAAAATCTTCTATAGTAAAAAAGGCTTTTTTACACAAAAAAGTTTCAAGGCTACGGGCTAATCTATTTTCGGAGAGGTTACGAACTTTTTCAGGAAGTGCACTGAAAACTTTTTTCATCGAATATTCAGCATTCTTTTGCAGATAATTAAAGTTACATTTACCCGGAACAAGATTCGTTCGGTTTCTGGTCGAGTATTCATGATAAGGTGGTCTATTCGGAAAATCAATACCTGCTTCCAAACTAATCTTGACTAAAAATGTTCAGGTAATTTTTCTGTGAAGCTTCTTTTGATCGTCTCCAATGTTTTTATTGATTAGATGGCGATCATCTCTAGCAAATATTATAAAACACTTTCTGCAAATTGTAAAAATTTTCATTCCAAAGAAAAAGTAGTTAACTACGCGGTAAAGTTTTAACTTTTCGAGAATCTCACATTAGAGGATAGAATGTAGATGCTGGAATGATATACAGGGTATTTCCTAACCTCTGTGACAAAATGAAAGGAGTGATTCTTCGCTTAATTTTAAGACGAAAATGTGGTATAACTTTTTTTGGAATTTCGCTTTGTTCCCAAAATACAGGGTGTTTGATTTTTTTAAATAAATAAATTGAAAAACAATAGTTACTTGAATACATCATTGGAAACTTTCATACAGTAGGCATATGTCATGAAGAAAACAAATAATGTGGTTGCCATGGATCGAAGCAAAAAGCCTACTTTGCATCATATTGTTATTTTTGTGTAGTCCAGAGACATGCAATAAAGTGGTTTATCTCAAAAATTACGCAAGATACGATACAAATTTAAGAGATCAAAAAGTTGCGTTTTTAGTTGAATAACCTGAGGAAAAAATGAAAATGACACAAAAAGTCAGTGGCGTACATTTTTTTCCCAATAATATTGGTTGAAGTGCCGCTCGGGACGCCACTGTATTCGATAATTTTTATTTGTTCATGGCAAAATGAGCCCGTTATCACTATAAATACCGTTACCAAACTTCAACAAAATCGAGTAAAAGATAAATCAATTAAAAATAAAAAACTAATCAAAAAAAAAAATTAAACACCCTGTATTTTGGAAACAAAGCGAAATTCGAAAAAAAGTTATAACACATTTTCGTCTTAAAATTAAGCGAAGAATCACCCCTTTCATTTTGTCACAGAGGTTAGGAAACACCCTGTATAACTAGCAATAAGACTAATAAGAGTCCAGAGTTGGCTCTACGTCATTACAAAGATAAGTTTCCATTGAAAAGACAACCAACCAAAAAAACATGAACCCGAATCTACCAAGAATTCAGGAAAAATGGGAATTTATTCCGAAAGAAAACCGTTGTTCCAAAACGCATTTTATCAGACGAGGTTCAGTTGAACGTTTTTTTTGCAGTTTGAGGAATCTCTCCAAACTTCAACGAGATTAGCTGCGACTGATTTGGCTCATTTGAAAGTCAAAAAAAACTTCGATTCAAGCCTGTTTGAAACAACACGGTAGAAAACCCTTCAAATTCACACCAGTCCAGAAATTACGTGAAGGAGATCATGAGGCTAGGATTCAGTTTTGTATGCAGATGATGGATAGGCAATTCAATAGATCATTTTTCTCAAATATAATTTGGACGGATGAATATGTGTTCACTACAGCTGAGTCAATGTTTAATCGGAAGAATACTCATTATTGGTCCACTACAAATCAGCGCAGAGCTTTTAAAGGGGAACAGGCAAGGACGAAGATCTGTTAAAGTTTGGTGTGGATTATGGAAAAATCGCGTATTAGGACCCATATTCTACGTCCACAATTTAACATCAACAGCCTATTTCAACATGCTCACTAATAAAATAGAAAATTCTCTTACAGCTATACGTGCAAACAAAGGGGAAGATTTGGTTTGGCAGCAAGATGGTGCCCGATATCATCGTGGCAGGGACATCAATGAATTTTTAAATCAAAATTTCAATGGATGGATTGGGACTGATGGTTCAATTGCATGGCCTCCACGAAGTCCCGCTCTAACTTCTTTGGATTTTATGGGGAACCTTAAAAGAAGCTGTTTATGCGCAAAAGCCACAATCTGCAGATGAACTGAAGCAAAAGATAAGGACCGCTGTGGAAGCTCTCAATCAAACTGATGCTGTAGACTGTGGAGGAGGCAGTGACATCTATAGAGTTGAAAATGGAGGAAATATTGATCATATTATATAGTCTGTAGGTTTCTATGTATTTTTTTTTAGTTTTCAGTTGAATTTTGGTTACTTTCAAAAAATAAAATCTTCTGTATTGAAATCTAAAAAGTTTGGACTATTATTAGAAATACCTTGTATGACGAAAGGCGGATATTTCATGGCCAAACATTCACATGCCACTAGTAATTATCCCTACTAAATATCAAAATTCTAATGCCTTGGATAACCAAGAAAAACATTTTTTTTGGGATCATGAAAACGTTAAATTTTACAGTTGCATTCAATTAATTCAAAAACTATCAATGTTGGACCAATACATCAGAAAACAAAAAAAGTTTATACTAACACATACAATGAATACACAAAATCAAATATTGGGTATTCCATTGAAACAAATCGTACTTTTTCACGCCACAACTTTGTGACACACCCTGTATACTCCTGCATATTTTCAGAGATTGCGCTTTTCATTTCTTGAAGCTGTGGCACTTATGATCTTGATACTAATTAATAGTACCTATCATATTTCCATAAACTCTATCGTTGGGACACTCTGTATAGAATGGTGCGTAAATCCATTTACAAAAAAGGAAAAAATATCTTCTAACGCACGAACTTCCAGTTAAACCGGAAGTTGATCTCATGCAGTGGATATCTAAATTATTGTTAAACGGAAAGGTTGGTGGTACAGAACCGTAATAAATGTCTAGAGTTACATCCATGTGAGTAGTGCCCTCCTTGGATGGATGTAACTCTAGACATTTATTACGGTTCTGTACCACCAACCTTTCCGTTTAACATCGGATAACCGTAAAACAATGTCTCTTTAAATTATTGTTATTATCCTTTTTTGGTTCGAGCTCTTGCCTTATAAATATCAACAGATCCCTATACAGCCTTCACTTAATGATATCCTTGTGTAAATGTCATATAAAGTTCGTAGTTCGTAATAAAAGAATTTATTGCTTCCAGTTCTGGAAGACTGATGCTCGTTTGCACAGGTTCGGCTTGAGATGAAAATGGAGCTTAAAATGGCAGGTTCGCTAACCAAAATTGAATATCAAGCGGAACCTGTGCAAACTGATATAAGAGCGATATTCTGAATCAACATAGATTTTTCTCGGCTAATTCCGATCTGTTTTCATGGATTGGAGCAGTTTTTCTCTTTTACCCCGTTTGACAAACCAAAAAATAGGTGGGAAAATTTTCAAGCTCGGTTTCAGGACTTCTTGTGAGGTGATTGTCGATATAGAATAAAAAAAGTGGATCATTTGGATAACAATATATTGAGCACATATGAACTATTCATCAACCTAATATGAAAAGGTTAAACTAAACGCCAATTGAATATAACTTCTATAATTAAATTATAAATATGAATTCTATAAGTTACCTACTCTTAACAGACAGATTCAAAGTGGATTCTAATTTATTTACACGTCTTGATTTGTAAACCTATTTCTACGTACTCTTCTAAATTTCTAATCATTAAATCACCCTTTAGCAAAAATTATCCAATTCATGACTAGTCTCCACGATTATCTAAAGGCAAGAATTTTGTATTTGTCCATTCGAGAACTATATGCAACGTTGGTTCACTATTATGTTATCAATCTTGAGCCACTTCGAAAAATAGCAAACAGATTTATAAAGCTTTAGAGTCTATATTATACTACTAAGTTCACTTATCTATATATTTACAAAAATCAATTTACACACCCAAATTTTAAAACAGACAAAGGTTTTAAGATTACCAGAACAGACAACCAATATGAGCTGATACAGGATAATCGTTGAAATTTACAAATATATTCTACCTCCAATCGCCTTGCTGTTTCTCTAAACCATCACCCTGTATAGTATTGAGAACTCTATTTTTTGTTGGCACATTTGGTGTTGAGGTAGTGATATATCAGTTAAGGGTTTTTCAACATTCCTAACAAAAAAAGGTCAGTCGACTCAAAACACACTTGAAGGTTACATGGGCAAAGGTTTTGAAGTTTGAAGACATCACCAGCTCATTGTACCAGCATGAATAAAATTCTTTGGAATTAACTAAAAAATCAGATAATCAACTATCATTCCCTTCTATTCAGCCTTGATCGCTTTAGCAGTCTGCTCCTTGGCAGCCTTTTCTTTTAGCTCCGCAGCTTTGCGCCTTTTGCCAATGAACGTTTGGTAGTAGAAGTTAGCGAAAAGAATGAAGAAAATTGTCGAATGGACCATGACGGTAATACCCATCAGTTTTGGGTAACCACAGTCCGTGTAGATGATTTGAGCTGCATGAACGAAGACCATGATGAACTGAATCTGAAAAATGATTATTGTGAATATTCTGATCACTTTCGGATATTAGAATTTACCAATTGGATAGTGGTCAAGTGTTTTTTCCACCATAAGTATTTCTGATATTCTGGTCCCATAGCAGACACCATGTAATAGAAGTACAGAATAACATGAACGAAGTTGTTGATCAGATTTTGAAGTGTTCCATGACCACCTGAAAATGAAAAAGTTTTTTTTTTAGAATACTCCGTTCTTCAAGGCATCTGATCACATGTCTGTTTCAAAAAACCAACCACGAAAAATGATGCCCAAGCAAGTTCGATGGAAACATGTGTTTTGAACATCTTAGCGTTATTTGAATCTTTGTTGTTGGCAATTGGAAGGCTGTTGGGTCATCAAATATTCCCCAAAACGATGATTTCCCAATATTATGAAGCAGGGAAGCTTGCACATTCAGTTTATTTCCTCAATGTGTTCATTATTATTTGTTGGTTAATGTGAGGGAGACTTATATTTTGGCTTCGTGATGGCTAAAATATGAAACATGTTCTTAATCCTGAAAATGGCGCATCCTTCTCTCTCTTCCTGGATCATTACAGTCATATAAATATTTTATTTCTCCTGCGAGACGAAAATTTCATAAACAGTGTTGTGACGCGACGCCAAGCATTCAAAGAAGCAGATATTTACTTCAAAAAAATCTATGTTATTTAACCCATCGTTAGACAAGTTCGACAGCCGCAAAAGCTAAGAGAAAGTTCTGGTTGTGGGCGAAAAGTTAAAAATGCCACCATGACATGAGGCATGCAGGCTAGTAGTGCCAGGGCCTTACTCGGGCAAGGCAAGTCTAAAGAGGTTCTTAATTTGAGCAGAAAAGGCCTTCGCACGATGGCACAATGATAGGTCTATTGACAAGTCACATGAAGAGCCATCTCCACAGAGGCGGCTGAAGGGGGGGATGTGAAGATAGTAGATAGTAGTTGACTTATTTACGGAATGTCCAGCTCTAGGCAACAGTAGGAGAAGTAGTCGCAACACTCCAGAAACTAGAAGAGATCGACTTGAAGCGAAAGAAATTAGATCCTTCCATCATCTTCAAATTTGAAAAAGATTTAATCGTGAAATTCATTAAAAACCCATCATACAATATTTAATTAGAAATAAAGAGGTAGAGTAGCGCGAATTGTTGTGTTACTAGTTTCTGAATGGAGAAAAATTTTGAAGACAGGATAGATTAGACAATAAATACAGGGTGTTACTCAATGTTATGTCATAATTTCAAGGAGAAGTTCCTGGATAAATTGTAAGTCGAAAAGGTCATGAAAAGTTGGGCCTTAAAATGCTTGGTTTTTAAGATACGGGGGTGTTAAAGATTTATCTTATTTTCAGTTTTTAATACATTTTCCAAAGACGGTTTGAGATATTGAACCGAATTTTGCCACAGGATATTATGGTATAGGAAAACACTTTTTTTTATTTTTATTTTTTTATTTATATTTTATTTTATTTTATTTTATTTTATTTTATTTTTTTTTTTTTTTTTTAGACACAAGTTCATATGACCTTTTCGACTCAAAATGTATCCAGGAACTCCCCCTTAAAATGATGACATACCATTAAGTAACACCCTGTATATCCAGATGTTAGGTAGGTACCTGTTTGGTATATACAGGGTGTAACAGAGTAAGTGTTGCAACGTGAGACTGTAGATTCTTTATCAAAAAAGAAAAATATTTTTCCTTAGAAAAAAATTTCCGCGGACTTTCGATTTCGATATTTTATTATATATTATATTTTAACCACGCCACTGGTTAATTTTTTTAATCGATTTTTTGATAAAATAATCCTAACTAGTGAGTTTTGACAATGTACCAAATCTGATAAACATATTCCAAGTTTTTATTTATATTTCATTTTATTTTATTTTATTTTATTTTATTTTATTTTTTTTTAGACCCAAGTTTATATGACCTTTTCGACTTAAAATGTATCCAGGAACTCACCCTTGAAATGATGACTTACCATCAAGTAACACCCTGTATATCCAGATGTTGTTAGGTAGGTACCTGTTTGGTATATACAGGGTGTAACAGAGTAAGTGTTACAACGTGAGACTGTAGATTCTTTATCAAAAAAGAAAAATATTTTTCCTAAGAAAAAATGTTCCGCGGACTTTCGATTTCGATATACAGGGTGTATTATAACTACGCTACTGGTTAATTTTTTTGATCGATTTTTTGATAAAATAATCCTAACTAGTGAGTTTTGACACTGTACCAAATCTGATAAAAATATTCTAAGTGGTTTAGAAGTAATTGAAGAAAAATCTTTTTTTTTTCAACACTTTGACTTGAAAACAATAAACTGTATTAATCCTCACTCTGTAGAAGTTTTTATTAGATTGCCTCAAGCAATTTTTCAAATGTGAATCTTTATTTCGTTTTTGTTTCAGATTTGACTCCCAGCATTTTATGTTGTTGAGTTTTTCTTTTGTTCTTTTTCAAAAGAACAATACGCTTTGTAAGTTGAGTATTTTCGGCATTTCACAAACGACCAGGATTTTCTAGCATTAATCTGGGTGAAGAATATGGAATCAAAATGGGAAAGACATGTGAAATATGAGAAAAACAAAATACGGTTGTGGGATGACTTTCAGAAATATTATATTACCTAATTTGAAAATGAAGCCAAGACAAATTAAGACGCTATGGATAATATACCATAACAAAACTTGGAGGAGTAGCGAGTAACTATAGAGAGTACGGAGAGAAGCAAAAAATTAATCCGGGTAACTAATGGCAAGAAAGCAATTATTGAAGCAATCTTTATTGCATGGCTTGCAAAATGAACTCATGTACAGCATGTGAGGAACAGCGTCATTCGCCAGATAGTGAAACCAAATCTTTTGAAAACCTCCTCTGTCAGCACTAGTCAGCAGAAAGACTACTACTATCACTAAGTAGTCATCGAAAGGAATGGAACTTCTACCATCTTATGACGAAGATCGGAACCTCCGAATTATTTATTCATTAGAATATTATTAATTGACGGAAAAGTAAAATTTGAAATATATCAACTGCGTATAACTAGCATAATAACTAGATAGTTTGAAATTTATCATTTTTTTTTCGCCGAACATGTCACATTAACTGATACATTATTTACATTGGCAGCAACATTTTTCATAGCCAATAACAAAAAATCAATAATGATCGGAGCCACTTAATAAATTTCCACTTATTTTGTGTACTTGATTCATATGGAAATTATATTCGGAATGGCTATTAATTATAATAAACTGCTGAAATCAATGCTCATGTGAAACTAGACAACAGTCATGCACCAAAAACTCGAACGCAATTATTGAATTTGCCAATGAATTTGGGAAATGGTTGTAATAGAGAATACAGTTGCCTAATTATTATTATTAGATTGTCTTTAGGCAATATCTACTATTTCCTATTGCATTTATGTTTGGTGGTCATATTATGCTCAATAGCCCAAAGAATAAAGTCAAATTGATAATTGTTTTTTTGTTTGTAGTAGTTGATTGTTATAATGATTATTAAGTGTGGCTAAATAGTCAGCCGACTCTTGTAGTAACCACATCGACCTACATGCTTTGAGAAAAAAATGCTTGTGGAATTGGAGGTTTTGTGTTGTTTCGCTTCCTTGGACGACAAGATAGAAATGTCCACCCATCTCACCTTTTGTATCTCAAAAAAGCATTGAAAAATTGAAATGAGAATAAATAAAAACCTTTTGATAGCAGGTCTCTTGAGTCCAATAGATTCTCCGACCTTCTTCACGTTTTTTAGTAGATAAATACGTTTTTTTCCTTCTCTTTTTTAAAACACTCCCATTCTTCCACATCTTATAGGCTCATGTTCTTTACCTATTTGGTTTTCTCTTTTCTATAAATTTAGAATAAATAAAAAAAGACATAAACAATTATTGCACAGAAAAATGTCATCTAGGAAAATAATGGAAGACTGACATTGTTTGAAAACCTAGTAGGTAGGTACCTATTAGGTTTGATGCCCTTTGTGTTTCAAAGTTTCGGCACATCTCTTGAGAATAGATGCGAGATGATTAGTCCCCGTCCCCGTCAAATGTCTGTTTCAATTACCTCCCAATATTCCTGACTATTTTTCACCTTATGCTTTCCTGAGGCCTTCAAAGTTGAGCCTACAAGTTCTCTGTAAAGTTGATGTCTGGCGATTGAGATGGTCATTGCAGAATATCGATATTATCATCATTGAAAAACTACTTCGTTTTTCTGGACGTATATTTTAAATCGTTCTACACCATACCACAAAAACGCTTCCCAGAATGTGATAATTCCTGTTCGGAAGGTCTTCTAACATATTCGCCTTTCATAAGAACCATGCTTTCTATTCTATTTATCCAGATAACGTTCAAACTTTGTACGTACTTCAACATTCTCAGACGACAATAAAAGAACGTTTCTGGCAATTATACCATGTAAATGAAGCCTTCTCCTGATAGTTGTTGAGCTTATTACGATACCTAGTTCAAGCTTGATGTTCGTCGACTTAAATGCAATACAAGTAATCCGCTTGTCCATAAAAGGTGTCTATTTTCTTTTTGGCCCTCGCCTATGACTTGAAATCAAAGTTTTCACCATTTTCCTTGAACTAGCAACAACCACAATCTTTGTGATTTCCCCCTGTGGCATTCGTTTTTTCCGCGATGTTGCTATAATCAGCGATAAGATTTCTCACAAAAAACCGTTACATTGGTTATTGGATCAAACGTTTGAGTCAAATAGACTTGAAAGTTGCTGCGGTCAATTGATCTGCTATCATCATCGACTTTAATATCATTCACGATGTCGCACGATGCGGCGGACCATCAAGCGTCAAATGTTTGAGTGCATTCGTACATAGTCTGACGCACGCTTGATGTACATTCTCTGATTAATTTGTTTAAATGCCCAGTACCGTAGTAGAATATTTCAATACTAATTAAAGATGAAATTCGATTATCGGAGTCTACAAGTGGCTCTATTTTTTGGCCACCACTGTATATCGTAGCAGGTTTTGTGTACTTTAGTAAACAAACTGTGGTTAATTCACACTTGTTTCAAAACATCATAATAAACTTAAGTTCTTTGAACTTTATCAATTCTCATATGTGCAAACAAAATAGAATTAGCACCTGACAAATAGGTCGGTTTTTCCTAATATCGTCATATTACAAATCTAAAATGAACATTTATCGAAAGGTTTGCTTTTGATATTTTAGTCTGGTCGAACCTGTTATTTCCTCGGAATGCCATAATGTTTAAATAAATTATTCCACTCTTGGAATTTAGTTGCGCAAATCCGCCAGCTGATAGACGGGGTATTGAAAAATTTGGGTTTGTTTTCATAGTGACTATAAGTCGTTAGTGTGAGATATGTTCTTGAATTTTAAGTAGGCACCTACATCTAAAGCAGTCTCTAGCTTATTCGTTTGATTCCCGTGATATAAATAAGAATTGCGAAAAAAGTTCTTCGTTCCCACAACTACCATCTTTTTCCAATCGGTTCAAATGTTCACCTTCAGATTCTCCATAAGAAAACGGAAGTCACTATAATTCGCCAGTTACCTACTTCTCGCGGAACCTTCTTCTGTCATTCTGGAGAGAAGTTGAAACTACTATTCCAAACGTATATTAAATTTCTCTTCAAATGATTGAATACTGGTTATCAGTTCATATTGCGAATAAATAATTAGTATAGCATTCGCATCTCATGTTTCACGACACCTACCTAACTTACTTATGCAATTTTGCAGCCAAATCGGCAAAGACTAAACACTTTTGCCATTTACAATTGAAAAAATGTTGATATTTACAGCACATAGACGGTTGGCCGTTGCAACACATTGCTGCTTAGAAAGTGCAGTGGTCTCATTTGACATACAGACCCTCTTTGATTCTTGATGAACATTGAGTTTGAAATGGATCAAATTATTATGGAACTAGATTGACGATCGAACGAATGATAGGTGTGTCGAGTATATTAAAAAATAAAATGCATTGAGGAATAACAATAATGATTGATTTTAGAACTGTTTCTTAATATTGTAAAATCATGAGGATTTGCACTGTTTCAAAATATGTAAGTAGTTCATGATGGTGAGCATATTGCACTCAAAAAATCGTTTGTACTGTAGATTATACAGTTTTCTCTTACTCTAAAGAAAGTATAGGTATAGTATAATGAATGCAAAAAACTATAATCGTCGATAGTATTTTATCCTGGAATCGTCTTAAAAAAATATATAAATAAGCCTTTATTTCCAACAGGTAAATACCCACTTACAGGAAATTCAAGTACATAAAAAAAAAGTAGTAACTTAATCTTAACAACCCAACTTAAATAATAAACATCAGCATAAACAATGAATGCAACTACAACGAATTTAACATATTATGAAGTGGGTCTGCACTTAAGTCATTCACGTGAGAGATAGAGTTAAATACGTTGCACATAAGATAGATGGGACTCTGCTTCATAACGTTGGATCTGATCGTATCAAGATAGAAAGTTGGAGTCTGTCTTGTACCAAAAACCACACGACGCCGACGGAAGGGCATATTCCAAGATATTCGCCATGTTCGATAAACCAATCTTTATGACGATCGGTAGAAGTTGAGGCCCAAAGTTCCATCTTGTGAAATAGAGCGTTAATTACATCGAAAGCGCGAAACCCAGGCCTTGTTCATCTATCCACGATCCGATATACAAGGTATTAATTATTTCAAAATAAAAAGTTATGTCTGTTCATAGTAGGTAAAATACGTGTAGGTAGCGTTATAGCCAAATTCGAATTTCGCATGATAAGAGACCCCGCCCAATCACCAATTTTCATCAAAATATCGACATTGGTTCAAATATTATTTAGAAAAAACAAAAATTAAAATAAAATTCCAACACCCTTTAGCTCTGTAACGAAGCATTTCCGGATACATGTTCTTGAGAAGTTTTGTTCTTATTTTAAAGCAAGGAAACTCATTCCAATTTTTTTCGCAATATTAATGAAACACCCTGTATACCCTCTATCCTCTTTCTATCGTAATTTTCATGACGATCGCAGTTGATTATTGGAATGGAATAAACGATAGTCGAATGTACTTCACCTTCTCACTACGCAGAAATTTTGATGAAAACCACAGAAAAGACGAACATTGAATTAACATTTAATGCATCAACATCAACTACCCTAAATTTGGAAAAAAAATGTTTTTTGGGTTAGCAAACTGAATGATGAAGATAGATACCTAGTTACTACTTATCCACAATTTATTTATTTCATATTAATTTATATTATTCAAAATAATGCTAGCAAATTAATTTCTTTCAACAAAGATTTTTGTGATCCAAAATCTATCATGTTAACCGTTTGTCTCATGACTCGCGAGATATATTTTGGTAGGTATTCGCGTATTTTTGGAAGCAGATCACTATTGCATAAAGCTCTATTTACAACTAGAGATACCTGTTGTAGCTTCCAATCCAGACAGCAGATAGGATATCCTCAGATTATTCTGTCATCAATCGAAATCTCATGAGAATATTCCCAACTATCTATCTGATATTTTTAACTACCGGACACGTTCCTCGAATATTCTTCGCAATTCTTCAGGGATCATACTATTTCAAAAATAATTGTTTTGGTATAAGTTAAGCACTTAGTTATTCAATAAATGAACAATTATGATTTCACAAAACACCTCTTTCTTTTAGGATTATAGATACATATTATTTATTTCATACTGTACCGTAAAGTATCATTTACCGGACCCAAAACCAGTCCGGTGAATGACACTTTACATCATCAGGCACTGTGAAAAAAAATTACTTGACTACTCCAAAAATTACATTTTACATCATCAGAGACTGTGAAATTGCATTGGTAGCATGGTTTGGCTGGCGCCATCTCATAATTTCAATTATTAACTTGACATAGAATGTTGGTAACATATAATTAACCTGTCTATTACCCAAGTGGTGACATGGTTTGGCTGGCGCCATCTCATGGTAAGAATGTGAGGCGGACTGCCACTCCAAGTGTTTGGTTGGACAAGAAAGCACTTTAAACCGATTAAAAAAAATTATCACAGTATAAAACAAAACAATGTACGATACACAGCCGTTAAATGTCATTAAACTAGTCTAGTCTAGAAATTCCAGACTTGGCTTCTTCGTCGCGTCGTCCATAAACATCTCGACTCGTGATTTAAAAAGTCCGCCTTAGTAACGTAAATTTCTATTATTTGTTTTTTATGTTACTGTATAGTTGAGTGCGAGAGAGTTGCTGCTCCATTTCCGGAAGAGACAATTCTGTCCCAATAAGTCTTCGCTCAGAAAACGTGCTTCGATCATCCATATTCCAAGGCAAGGAATCTAGTAACTGATTCGTTTTGGCGGAGACAATAGTTTGATTCATTTTTGTGAAGTCGAAAAAAAAAAAATGTGGATAAAGTTTCAGACCTTATGGATTTTTGTTAAAGCACCAATCCAGCTTGGAGATGTTAATGGACGAAATCAAGGTTCAAAGCAAGTCATCGATGCTGCATCATTTTTATTTAGGGGAGGCCATTTTGACAGTGAACCTCGAGTGAGATTTTTCTTCTCACTTATTTAAAAGTTTTTACGTTTTTACCAGTCAAAAAATAGGACGAAAGAATCAAAAGAGTGAGTTGATTTGATACTGAAGAAGAGAAGAAAACGACGAAACGTTGGTCGGATTCTTCGCGGCTCAACAAAGTAAGTTGAAGGTAAGCCCTGAGTCGATGAGATGTAAAATTGTAGAGGTCGTATCAATGGTAAAGAGTACAGTGATGTTAAACAAAAAAAAACTGTGTTGCCTGGTATACCAGTGTGGTACACTAAGAAAAAAAAATCTGCTTGGAAACATATTTTTTCAAGCCTATATTTTGTAAAAATTTCAAACTCTAGAGACTATGTTGCCTGTGGTGAAGCGATGTGGTTAACACTTAACGAGACCGGTGGAAAGTCACCAATTTTGCTCACCGAACTTTGAGGGAGCTCTGTTTCCAGCTCAGCTATGTATGCGTTTCTGAAGGTCAGAGAGAGAGAGAAACAATCATTTTCGCACAGGGATTGATAACTGATAACGTAACTCTGTACTCTTCACTAATTGCACGGACTCTTTACTTATCATCTCCGTTCAGGCGTTCATGAACTTGTAGTGATGAGTCTTGTTCTGTTAACTAGTTTCAGTTATAATATAAGGAAGAAAAACATCCAAATTGAACGTCGTATCCACAAGATTCACAAGAACATATAATATGTGCCTTGTAATTTAGCCCTTCATTAGGAAGACTCACGAGAATTAAACGCAATTCACAATTTCTAAAATGTTTTTCATTTCTAACAGAATACCATCAAAATTCCAAAATAAACTTTGCTCAAAGCATTCACGACGTCATAGCAAAAGTCCTTGGTATAATAAAATCTAAAGCAAATACTACAAGCATGAGCCAGGGTTAAACAAATACAAATTTTGGTAATGTGCTAAGTGGTATTAACTGGACATTTTTTAGTGAAGGTCACAAATCACTATAAACCAAAATTGTGAAACGATATACCATACTGTTGAATTGGTCAACGACTATCGAAAAATCATATAAACTTGAGCCAAATAATATGAAAGTAGCATGTCGACATTACAACTACATTGTATATTATGTGGATTTTCGGAATTCCTTACCTGCAAGAAATTTGGTCAAAAACCAAGTTTCCAAGGGTGTTAGACTGTGATGATACACATGCAAGAAGGTAATCTGACTGTCTTTTTTTCTCATCACAAAGAAGATAGTGTCAGCGAACTCAGACAATTTTGAGATGTGGTAGATCCAGCATAGTCTTGCCATCTGAAAATATCGTGAACGTCAGCATATTACCGGAACAAAAGTAATTTTTACTAGCTGGATAGGTATATTTTCAGCCAGGACATTGGCCAGTTCACTAATTCTTCCAAAACATTGGGTATATTTTATACTTACTCGTAAAGCTCTCTCATTTGTAGAATAGTCAACTGGTTGACATTTGTAACTGTAGTCCCAGAACCATCCACTGGCCAAGTGCTGAGAAATAAAGAAGAAAAAATCATTAAAAACATCCAGAATATAAAATGCTGCAGAATTAATTTTTTAACTAATATTATTATTATTGACGAACAATATGAGAAAATAGTATTTTATTTAACGAGCATATAATGGAACAAATATTACACGATATTAAAATTTATATCACGAGCTGAAGGCGAGTGTTATTAATTTTATTCGAGTGTAATATGTTCATTATATGCGAGTCAAATGCAGTGCTTTATCCACAACTGTCAAAAAATGTGGGAAAAAAGTCACTAAATAAAGCCAAAAATACTTGTGTTTAGGCCCACTGCCCGTGAATAAAGAACCTGCCCGTGTATAAAGAACTATGATCCACGGGTTTCTCTCAGGCCGTGTAATATGTGGAACATTTTATATCTATAGATGGTTGCATAAAAGAACTATTTTTTGATAGTTGTAGATAAATTGATTCTAGTCCAATATCACGGTAGTTTCTTGAGTCAAATCAAATATATTTTTGCTCTGATTATTTTTAGGGCGAATAATAATTCACACAACACAACATACTAAGAGGTAAACAAAAATAATGCCGCGAAAAGTTCAAAAACCTCATTAATTATAGACCAAGTAATTATATCTTATGCAATGGAGGTAGACCCGGTAGCGAATAGCACGTTTCATTCAATAACAAAGGTTTTGAAACTTGTACCATTACGAACAATTATTGCATAATTTTCTTCGACCAGCCAATTGATGGAAGGTCAAGTACGATGTACCAGAGTGACTTATTATAATTTATTAGTACAAGGTCTAGACTTCTTGTCATTAGTAGATATTCGAAGTGAACTAACAAAAACTATACTGGGTGCTAATTTAGTACTTGTACAAGCTTTAAAGGGTAAAACTTTGACTGATTTTAAAGGCAAAAAGTTCATTTGAAAATGGGTTCACAACGGTTTGGTTTCAAAAAAACTATTTTAATTGGCTATCGCAAAAGAAAGATCTCTAAGGTAAAATCTGGTGATCTTGGACGAACGGGAAGAAAATAATGGGGTAGAACACTGTCCTGCTGGATTGAAAATAGATCCTCCTGTGAAACTGAAATTCCTCTTATCAATTTGGTATTCTATCTCATCAGTTGTGTGGTTGTGAGATGATGATGGTCTCTTTAAAAATTTATTGAGATACGTCATATCAAGTAGTAGTCTCCTTCAAAAGATAAAGAACCAATAATTCAATTTCTCAGAATATCAGACCAACACTAACTTTTTGGGATTTAGTATTAAGGTTTTGGGTTTACGTCCCTCCTATAGCGATAGCGATAATATAAGCTTTGTTATTGGTTCCAAATTCATGCAGTTCCGAACTTTTCTACACATGCGCACTTCAATGTTGCCATGGTAATATTCAACTGCGCATGTGAAAAACAGTTCGGAACTGGTTCGGAACCGAAATAGCTTGTAACCAAAACAGACCTATATTTATTTTTCGCGCGCTAAATCAGGCTCGATGAGAGTAAACTCCATCAACGCAAGCTTCAATTTTTTTCATCAAAATCATCTTATTGGAGAATTGAAAAAAAGTACTCGACAAAAAAAATTCTACACACCCGAAATTTTCATCTCGGTTTGAACTGCCATGATTTTTTAAGGGATCGCTGAAAAAAAAACCGCTTTGTTCACGATTCTGAGCATTTCTTTGCGGTTTGTATACGTAGTGCAAAAAACAAAATTTCTCCAAAACTTCCTTTTATACAGGTGGAAATAATCACACATAAGGCTTTGACTGGCTGTTCTGCCAATTCTAAGCTTACAACCGACAATTAATGCAATGGCATAAATCTATTGTCTAGACTAAAATTGACAGACAGCAATAATTTGAATTTTTTTTTGGAAAGTATAATGTCGAAGAGATCAAATCAAATTCTGATTGATTTTAGAGTGATGTTCAATGTTATATCTCGAAACGATTTTCAAGTTTTTGTTAGACTTTCAGTTTTGCAAAAGTTGAGTTATGATTTGCCAACCTGATCAAATTTCTTTCCGATTTGAAATTTTGACTATATAGTTGACGTCGTCGATTTCACGATGTGTTGTATCTAAAAAAATCGTATTTTGTGATAGGACCACGAACTCTGCACCTTAAATGAAGCTTTTTCATCTCACAAAGTGTCGTATCTCATGGAGTTATACTTGAAGTATGAAAGATTAAAATACGACACTTTGTTAAATGAAAAGTTGAAAAAGCTCTATCTAAGTTAAAAAGTTTGTGATCCTATCACAAAATTCATATTTTTGAGATACGTCACTTATTCGTGTAATTGACGACGATATTCAAAATAAAGAAATCTGAACAGGTTTGACAAATCATAATCTTACTTTTCGAAAAGTTCAACAAAAACCTCAAAATCATTTCGAGAAATCACATTGAATATCACGTTAAAATCGATTAAAACTGAATTCAGTATCTTCGACATTTCATTACAAAAAAAAACAAAAATAACAAAGAAATACTTTTTTATTATACTTGGCAGAAAATACTACATTTTCAACTGTTTATAAAATACAGTGAATATGACATTTTGGGAACAGCGCACGGAATTTTTTTCCCGATCCCTCTTTCCGTGCGCTTAATCGTTGCTATAGACACATTACATTAGAAACGAGTAACAGTTGAAAATGTAGTATTTTCTGCTAAGTATAATAAAAAATATCGTTCATTACTCGTCCAGAAATGGATTTTTCGTTCTTGCATGACTTCCCGATTTGTCACGCGCGCACGAAAAAATCCTCATTTCTGTACTGGTAATGAAATATACTATTCTAACGGTCAAAACTATCTAGAACGCTCTTTATACTCAAAATATTGCTGACTTTTCAAGTAGTCTTCAAAAAAGCATCTGAACAATAGATTTATACCATAATATTGTCAGTTGTAAACTTAGAATTAGCAAACAAGCCTCATGTGCGACAATTTGTGTCTTGCACCACCTATAAAAATCGCAAAGAAATGCTCTGAATCGTGGGGCAAACCGAATATTTTTTCGATGATTACAGTTGAAACATAGGTGAAAATTTGGAGTGTACCGTTTTTTTTTGTCAAGTAGTTTATTTGCATTTCATAAAGATGAAGTTTATACATTTTCAGTGCTTTTGTTCCCCCGTCCAAAATCTCAGTTTGAGCTTTTTCATTGAGGTTTGTACGTTTTGCTATCATTCTCCGCATCTGTTCCAAAACAAACATTTTGCCACCAAATCAAATCATTCATGCGCAGTTTCCAAACTCTTCATACACGAATCTGATTTCTGTTATTTTTCCAAGCCGAGAAAGTATAGGTACTATTTTCACATGTTTACACTGAATTGAAATTATCATGAACACTGCTACAAAATTCGACCCTGCTGGAGAAATCTTGGTTGAAAAATCATAATAAATTGTTGAAAGCAAAGGAAGGATATCTGCGGAATTTCAGCGATATGATAAAAAAGATATCTTCTAACAAACGCAAGCAAAAAAAATAGTTAAATAGGGTATCATTGAAAAAAGAAATGAAGGTCTTTTAAAATGACGTGCCACTTGACTTTCTCATTCCAATTTTAGATCCCAGGGATGATAAACCCTAGGCTTGAAACATTACGAAGCTTTGACAAATTTACCGCCAAAGAACATTGACGTGCCTTTTCGATTTTTTAAAGGGTGAAAATGATTTTAGATGATTTTGCAATTACTATGCATTTTAACTTCCACAATAATAATCACATGAATTTTTTCGAAAAATAATTTTCCATATCAATATTTCATCTGTTTATCCTTCTTTATTAACTTTTGATATAAATATTCCAGATCAAGACACTCAAGTTTCTTCAATTTGGAAGAAAAAAAAACTTGCCTGTTTTCTCTGTGATGGTAATGAGCAAATGATTTTAGTGATTTTCCTTCATATAGAATATGTAGGTATATAGTTGTCATTTTCCATATCAATGCAAGAATCTTTCCACTCAGTTATACAGGATATAACAAAATTTCTCTTTATAGTAGGAGAGAATCATCAATCAAAATAATCACCACTGCGATTGAAAGCCAACAAAACCATACGCTACTCTCATACTAATGGCTACAACAAGTACCATTCATTCAATAAAGCGCGAAACTATATCGACCAACTTTCTATGTCAAGGACATTTAGCTGCAAGGATAAACAATGAGTACGAATAGTACGATGAGGAAGTTATATAAACTACTGGTCCACTTTCTTGTAAAATAAGCTTGAAGTCGGTCAAGTTCTCAATGTTGTCAATTTATTTTCTTTGTCAAGGACCAAGCATATAAGTTGACCCCTCATGATGGGTCAACGATAGTGAAAGCTGGTAAATATTTTATGATCTTTCATCGAATTGGTTGGAGATGTTATATAATCATTACAATGCCAAGGCTACTATGAGCTCATTATGGTGAATGAGGGAAAGTTCGCGATTGTAGGAGTACTTTGGTGTTTGCTTTCTAGAGATACGCCATTTGACCATTTGATTGTCTGTTGATGATTTCACTTGAATTAAATTCTACCAAAGAGAAATGAGACTTGATTTGATCATCTTTGATCTTAAAATTTGTATTTTATCAATTTATACTTGCAATTTTGAATGATTATTCTCTTCGTGAGTATTTTCTACATAGATTGGTTCAGCTAAAAAGGAACCGCATCTACAATTTGAAAAAAACTTGAGTTTGAGAAGCACTTTATTCAATATTGTTTCAGTTGTTTATCCATTGTTGAATTTAGAGTTTCATCACTATTACTACCAAGTCGCTATTAAGATACTGAGAGAGCCTACCATGGTCCTTACTCCTGAATTTGAAAATTTGATTATTTTTTTCAGAAAGGTTTATTGCTTGCAAATTCAACCTCTAAACTATAATATTGCTTCGAAAGAGGTATCTTCAAAACCGAGATCAAATGTGATAAAAGGTTACTATCAGTAGGTACATTCAGAAGAGTGTTTGGTTACCTTTTTGAGTAGCCAGTCACTTATTGATTAAATCTTAGATTCATTGATACGTGATTTCCTGTTCAGGAAAAATGATGTAGATGCTTATACCTTATAGTCAATTAATCATAAACTTATTTACCTTTCAACTAATTTACAGAATATTTAGCAAAACTAATATCCAATTAGAAATATCAATCAATGTCGTTATATACGATTTTTTTTTTCTCAATTATTATTACCTAGTACTGTGGTACGTAAAACAAGATATTGATTGGAAAACTTTTATCTTTTTTGACTTCCTATGTGGGCGATCTTTGAAACATCCAATTATTAGATGATTAATAAATTGAATTACTTTATGATAATAATGAGCTACCGGTGATGATGACAGGTAAATTATCAATAATTCAAAATTGTCATGAAGTAATTTTTTATGAGTCTTTGGCATGATAAACAACCGCGAAAATAATCGATTTCGCGAAAATAAAATAAGTTCATGTTTTGTGATATATTAACGTTTTTTTTTGTATTGCCATAAACTTGATAATTGAAACATTTCGTCACTGATCTAGTCGATATTGTAATTAAGGAACACCTTCAACTTTTTGAAGATACCTCACGTGATTTTTAATATTTATCCAGCTCGTTCAACCCATAGACGTATTATACGTCTATGGTTCAACCAATAAGTTGTTGTTGAAGTCGTGTGTTCTGTTTATATAATGTATGTAGATTGTAGATGATTTCAATCATATTATAATGACATCATTCAAGAAGATGTAGAAGACACTGCAGAATGGATGAAAATAAAAAGGGATGTTTTGACTCAAAGAAATCCTTTCACCCTCTATGACCATAAATTTGTAAGACTTTTTCGTATCAGAAAAAATCTATGCGAGAAAATAGTAACTGCACCAATACTTAACAATAACTACCAAGGAATATTGTTTTGTTTCTTTAACTACTCGTAATATCACAAAAATAAATAATATCATTTGTGCAACTTGTTTTTGGTCCTACATTTCAAGGCTCTTAAGAATACGACACATTTTTTCCCGGGAGTAAAAGCGTAAAATCCCTGGAAAGAGAAAATAAATCAGCAAAATATGTCGTTATCTGACGGTCTATTAGACTCAAGGTAACGACGAAAATTGACTGACAGCCAGGACTTGTTAAAATAAATTCTTGTCATGAAAGTGGTTATCCTCCTGAATGAATTTTCTGAGAAATCCCCGGGCGGACCAACGTCGATGTTAAAATATGGAATTTGGTTTTAAGAGATGCATCGTCTTTCGGAAGAGACGTTAAACAGTGGGTCCCGTGTCATGGGTGTTGGCACGTTAAAGAACCCTACCCTCTACAGAGAGGGATTCGACAAAATTACCAGATAGGGTGAGCAAATTCCTTGGCATCGGTGATTAGCCCTAGTCGCAGAAATACACCAACGAAAAATGAACCAGACAAAAAAAAATCTGAGAAGGATTTGTCATTGTATGAACCGTCATAAAATAGCCGTATATCCCGACAGTATTCCATTGCGAATTACACGACCATTTTGTTCAAAATTCCAAGTCAACAGACATATAGATCGAAGTTTTTACACACAGGAATCACATGATTTAAGATTATTAGTTCATTCTACAGAATAAAAACTATAGTTTTATGTAATGGTGTTTCAATGTTGCAGATGCTGTCGTGATTTTAGACATATTGTAGAAAGTGAATAAAGTTCTTGAGAGAATATAATCTTATGCACGACTTTAAATATAGACACTAGTCTTGTGGTCAAAACTACTAAAAATCAGCAATGAACAAATTTGGGCCAAGCCAATGGTATGAACTAATATCATGCCTAACAATGTTGCTTTTATGTTCATTGCGAACTAAATAACATCGATTATTCAATATAACAAAAATCAAAAATTTAATGAGCCTCAAAAATAATGGATAATTTTCAATATTTTATCATTCCTAATTCTAATAAAAAAAATATATCTTAAATTTTTATCAGAACATGACACATATCATATACTTTGTGTGCATGGTGCATAATATCGTGTTCTAATTTCAAACTCAATTATCACCAGAAACTCGAAACTATCCAAAATATTCCACCACCGCCATTTCTTTCTAATAAAATTAAACAAACAAAAATGGCGAATTTATGCCGAATTTTCCACTAGGAACTAGTTTTTTTTATGCAAACATGATTTATTAAAAATAACGGATGCATAACGATCACATGTAAATGAATTAAAACCAAAAAATTGTGCTAAAATCATTGCAGTCACTTAATTTCTGCCATTTTTCATTTTTCATTCCATCTGTGAAGTGACCCTTTTCTTGATTCATTACTTGAAATGTACAGTTCTGTGCATATAAAAGACATACAGCTATTTTTGTTACTGGTGATATAAATAATATATTTTTTGAGATATTTTTTTATAAAATAAAATGGGAAACATAAAAAAAATTCCTCATGTCTCCATTGGTGGTTTGTTGACTTTCCTTTGAAATTATGATAGGTATATACACTGCCGAGCATACAATCCGGATCACCCCATAATTTGCAATAATTATTTTTGAAATAAGTTTTCGCGGGTTGGTTTGGGGTGTAGCATAGTTGGCTATCATTAGACGATGATTTTATCATCATCGCTTAAATAAAAACAGTTTTTTTTATTTTGTTCATAGTTTGACAAAAAAGGGTCCATCACCCAAATTCCTGAAAACCATTATCAGCATATTGGTGCATTCCATGCGTGGTTTTATCTCTCAATTGTGAATTTTTAGCGATAGTATTGATGTTATTGCTAAGTGAAATGGCCATAAATCCTGTAGTTGCGGCACGAATTATGGCAGCCCTAGAAGATGACCGCGATCAACGCGAAACTGCGAAAAACTTTGGTGTGAGTCTCTCCAGCGTGCAACGAGTATCGCAACGATACAGAGAGACTGGTCTGCTCACCCAAAAACCTGGCTCAGGGCGAGAAAGAAGTACAACAGCTAGAAACGATCGCTTTCTTGTTACTTATGCATTGAGAAACCGAACGGTTACGGCAGTGTACTCTCTAAATAATCTGCGAGGTGAGAAATTTGAACATAAGTGAGTGGACAGTAAAAGGCGACTTCATACTGCTGGATTCTCATCTCGACCTAGGTTTACTGGACCTTTTTCGTGAGCACCGAACTGCAAGGCTGAAATTTGCACAAGAACACTGGGTTTGGACAATCGACGATTGGAGTCGGGAATTGTTCTTCGATGAATCGCAATTTTGTCTTGCGGGTTCAGTTCAGATAGACGTGTAAAAGTGTAGCGTGGACAAGGCGAAAGATATGCTGAAGCATGTATCGCCGAACGACTTCCATTTCGTGAAGGCTCAGTTATTGCGTGGGGAGGCATATCGTTGCATGCTCGTACGAATTTGGTCTTTATCCAGAATAGGACTTTGAATGCGGATAGGTATCTGATCGACATTCTGGCATTCTGGAGGATCATGTTGTACCGTTCATGGGTTTTCTTGGACCACGAGGAACATTTTATGCATTTTAATGCACGTCCATACACTCTGCTCGGTTGGTTACTGCCTGGTCAAAGTCAAGAATCAAATCCCATCGAGCATATTCGGGATAAGATAGGGAGACGTTTACGAAGACATGTTCCGGCACCCAGAAATTCTAGAGACCTTTGCAACATTCTGGTGCAAGTATGGGATAATCTTCCGCAGGATGTTATCCAGAATATAATACTAAGCATGCCTCTTTATTTGCAAACTGTTATCACTTCTCGAGGAGAAAATACTCGCTACCGAATCCCTTATAATTTTTTTTTACATCTAGCAAATTCGAATTTTTTGGTTTGCATTATTTTTAATAAATTTGAAAAAGAAACAAATATCACAATTTTTCTTTTAGCAAATTTTGATAAATTTACCGTCTGATGATAGCTAACTATGTTACTTCCCAAACCAAACCGCGAAAACTTCAATGTTCAAAAATAATTGAAAAAAATGGGGTTACCCGGATTTTATGCTCGGCAGTGTATGAGGCAGGTTAACATAGAAAAAACCGTGCATGACATTTTCATGAACACAGCAGTAGGTGCCTATTTTTTAAGGGAACCGCATTTTCCAACAGCTTCTTGCATCCAAACAGCATCTTTTGCCTGTAGTACCTATACTGTATCTTAAACACTTTTTTCATTTTATATGTTTGAACTTTGAGCATTTTTGAATCCATATCGACCTCAATGAGTCCGAACGGTGTTACTGTGTTCAAGCAAGAAGATACAAAAGCGATGCGAATTTGGCACATGTTTCCAAGATCATGCTACTTGCTACTTGGAAACATACAGTCTGTGCCATTCAAAACGTAACAACAAGGTCTATATGTCATATATAGTTCGCTTAGGAAAAAATCGCTCGGACCCATCGCGGAGGTGAACACCTATCTCAAAGTTTTAAATGGGGCGTTTCGACCCCGATTACAACTGCTAAGTCTCAAATCTCTCTTCTCATTCCTGTTGGCATGAAAGGTTGTCAAACATTTGTTTTCATTTTTTTTATTTAATAAATAATTACTTGCAAGAGTAAACGTCTCCAAACTAAAGGGATATGATGAAGAACAGAAGATCTCCAAAATGAGCTATTACCAAATCATTTTGAAGAGGTTGTATTTCCCCAAAAAAAAATGGGGTGAAATAAATACATGTCAAACAGATTGGGTAATAGCTCATTTTGAAGATCTCATGTTCCTCAATATATTCTCCTAGTTTGGAGAAGTTATCTCTTGCGAGTAGTTATTCAATGACTAATGAAAAAAATTGAAAAAAAATTTTTGTCAACCTATCACATCAACAAGAATGATAGCAGAAGCTTGAAACTCAGCAGTTTTCATCAGGCTCAAAGGGCTTCCGAAATAAGCTATCACTCGACTCCCCTTCTCATTAAAACGTTTTGGAATTGATGTTCACCTCCGCGAGTGGATGAAGTTGAATATATGCTCAAAATCTTTCCCCCTTAGAACCAAAATCGTTGTTGTCCGAGCGATTTTTTTCTTAGCGAACTATATAATATGACATAGGTCTTGTTACGTTTTGAAAGGCACACCCTGTATATACAGTGACCGGTTAAAATATGGAACAAGTTGATCTTAAATTCAGGGTTTTGATTTTTTGGAAACCGCTTGACACGTTGATTTCTATTTTTGGATGCGGTTTTTTTCATGGCAAATGCACAGGGTGGTGCAAATATAAGTTACCACTACCAACTTTTTTTTTCAAGTGGAGACACCCATTTTGCATTTCATTTTTGAATTACTCTGCATGAAATTCCAAAAATAGAATAAGGAAAGCTTAGTCTGTACCAAATTTCATCAAATAATCATCTCGTGGTTAAATTATTTACATCTTATTTTGGAAAATGCTGTATATTAATCTTATGTATCACATACATTTCAAGGATTGATCAGGAGTGATATTAAGATGCTCTATTCACAACTTACCTCATAAAACATGTATAAACTCAACAGCACTTGTGCTCCATTGTAAATTATCAAAACCTCCTTGAGTTTGAATGGTTTTCGGTTTGCCATCCATCGAGGTCCTTGATATAATATTATATATAGATAGGCAAGCACCATTAGTGTAACAGGTACGGGTGTTTGCATGAGTGGCCAGTTGATGGTCCTTTGGTCTATAACAGAGGAATTATCGGTTCAGCTCAGTCTGACAATCAAAAATATACATATGTTTGAACGAAGGATTTATAACATTTACATAATGGAAATAATGTAATCTTCAAAAGAAACTTCCCAAATTTTGATATAAACTACTCAAAAATGAATAGGAATATTGAACTATTTTGTCTTTCTTTGGAACCCTGCATTTTCTGCACTGAGGCATGTAGAGCCTTCTGCTTTTCACTGTCGATGGAAAATTTTCTGGGTTTCACAATGTCACAATGGTTCAGTTGTTTTTTGTTGAAGGTTACGATTTTTAAATATACAGGGTGTATTAGAGTAGGTTGCAATAGCCGTTATTTGTAATTAACCCTAAACTTTTGGAAAATGGGCTTCGATTAGTTTTTGTATCACTTTCTGCATCAGTGTTAGGTTTCCCCCGAACATTTTTGGAATCATTCGCCTACTGCACAAAATAAGGCATAAGAGATACGAAGATAGTTGATTTAGAGAAAAGTTGTGCATTTTCAAGCCTAATAATATGCCGTTTAGAAAATTCCAAAATTATGAGTACCTAGTTCCGGGGATATGCCTAAGAAACCGAAATTTGCCGATTTGGTTCACATTTTTTTCTGACGTTGTTCAAACAGATATGGAAAAACGAGAGACACTTTTCCATGGCCACTTTTCAAGCTCTACAAAATAGCGTTGAGACATTTTCCGTTCGACATTTCGTTTCGGAGAAACCATCATCAACTTTCATTTTTTATATGGCGCGTAAAAAAGTATACCCTGTATTAAATAGCATATTTCATTACGAACACAACGATGTATGACACAATATGATTCTACAATATTTAGATTGAAAACAATGGATTTGTATTAAATTCCGAATGTTTTGGTGTAGTAGGAGGTAAAATGATGGCGATGAGTATGGTGTAGTGGGCTATTATTACTCATGTTTCCAAATATTCAATAAAATCACATTTTTGATGATTTCCAAAATTCATTCATATAGGTCACGTCATAATAATATGTCAATTATTCAAACCCAAAAAACTAATTTGGATTATAGAGAATATTTAAACAAATCGAAAAAGCACGTTCTATTTTGTAACATAAGAAAACTGCAGCAACAAGACGGAATAACAAAGTTAAGAAACACTATGTTTCAATAATATGACAATAGAATTATTTTGAAATATTCTCAGCGCCATCATTTCACCACCCACTACACCAAAACATTCGAAATCTAATAAAAACCCAATTTTTCCAATTTAAATATTGCAGAATCATATTGTCATCATACATCGTTGTATTCGTGATAAAATATTTGATACAGGGTATACTATTTTTACGTGCCATATAAAAAAAGAAAGTTGATGATGGTTTTTCCGAAACGAAACGTCGTACGGAAAATGTCTCAACGTTGTTTTGTAGAGGTTAAAAAGTGGCCATGAGAAAGTGTCTTTGGTTTTTCCATATCTTTTAAAATATCTTTTAAAATGACGTCAGAATTAAATAAAAAATCAAATCGGAAAATTTCGGTTTCTTAGACATATCTCCGGAACTACTCGGAAATTTGAAATTTTCTAAACGGCATATTGTTAGGCTTGAAAATGCGCAACTTTTATCTCATTTAATCATCTTCGTATCTCTTATGGTTTCCAAGATCTCCATGATAGACATTCTTACCTTGGACACACTGTATTTGCCTTATTTTGCGCAGCAGGCGAATGATTTCGAAAATGTTCCGGGGAAACCTAACACAGATGCAGAAAGTGATACAAAAACTAATCAACGCCCATTCTCCAAAAGTTTAGGGTTAATTACAAATAATGGCTTTTGCAGCCTACTCTGATGTTCCCTGTATAGTGAAGTCCAGAAAATTTCCCATCGACAGTGAAAAGCAGAAGGCTCTACATGTCTCAGTGCAGAGAATACAGGGTTCCAAAGAAAGACAAAATAGTTCAATATCCCTATTTACTTTTGAGTAGTTTATTTCAGAATGATTTTTAGGATGGTCTAATTATTATTTTATTTGTGTTCTTCATAATAGTGATATCCTGAAGACCAAAGTTGATTTCACAAAAATTGTTATCAGAGAGAATGTATGCTTCAAAATTATCGAGTTATAAAGATTATAGTTCTCTTTTGAGATATTTCAATATCCACTTGAGATTGAAGTATACTTAAACCACAGCATACAGTATGCTGTGCTTAAACGTTAATTTGGACCTTCAAATTATCTGCCGTGAGTGCAGTGTTTCAATTGCGACACTCTCATTAGATCCTTGTCTAAATGAAAGGGGTGGCGCAATTTAAATATGGCACTTTCGGTAGACATAAGGGCCAATAATATTTGAATGTCACATTTTAGCTAAGGTATACTCAAAGTTGATGTGAATTTCAAAATTCGCCACCGTGAGTGCTGTTTTTCAATTACGCCACTCCTTTCATTGAGCTAAGGATCTAATGTGAGTGTCGCAAATGAAACCCGGCCGGCACTTACGAGAGAAAATTTCTAGGTCGAAATAACCGTTTAAGTGTACTTTAATCTTAAGTGCACATTGAAATATCGGCCCTTCGTTACCTCTTTTTTATTAGTCAGAATATTTATCATAACCATTTTTGTCTTAAAAAAATCGGAACCATCATTACAAACAGTGAATAAATAAGCACACTGGCAAAATCAGGTGAACGCACAAAATGTTCACGAAGTTTGGAGTAAATTTTCTCCACAGTCCTTTGATGCCGTTATACGCATATTTTTTTTTGGAATTGTATTTTTATTCCTGGAGGATATGACTGTCCAGTTGACGTTCTAATTTCGTTTTTTGCATACACAGAGCTAATAAGCAAAATGAATGGAATACTCAATCAGTGACAGGTAAAAATGCTTACTCAACATCAAGTTGAAGCCCCATCTTTTTTTTAAATTTGCTTTTTGTAATCATTGCGGTGTCTTGATTTTAAGGGACGTTACGTAGTTAATTTTTGTTTTCGATCATTTGATTCAAACACAAAAATAACTGATGATGAGATTTTCAATAGCGCCTGTCAATACTTATGAGTGCTGCTTCCATAACATTGTCGATCATCTGTTGAGGCAGATCATCCCAAATTCTCAACTGACCCCTCAGTCTGTTTTTAACATATCCAAGACATGTTCAATCGGATCAAGGTATGTGGACAATGCTGGCCGATCCACATACCGCAAAAAGTCTCCTCTGATAAAAGGAGCCGATGGCACGACGTGGTTTCGCAGAATATCCTCAATGTATCGATGTGCACCAACGCACCATCAACCACTATCAAATCTTCTCGTGTCATCAAACATATCCCAGCCCAGACCACCACTTAAGCTCCACCAAAAAATTCAGTGGGTATGAAGTTGAACTGCTCGCGCTGATCTCTTCGACGATATATTCTTTCCCTTCCATAAACCAAATTCAAGCAAAGTCCGCCCTCATCTGTGAACAATTTTTCCAGTCAGCCTTATTCCAGTTCTCGTGAAATTCGATCAAAAATTCAATGCCATCGATGGAGAAGTGGAGCTTTTTTTTCTGCCTGCAAACCTGCTTTTTAAAGCATCCTTCTAATTGATCTATGGCTTGTCCGTGTTTTCCGCTCCTCCTCGCAAGAGATTACATGAAAAAGAAGTTTGAACAACATGGTGTCGATTAGTGTGGCAGACAAACAAACTTCCCGATGGCAAAGGCAGACTGATGGGCCAAGACTATGATTTAACAAAGTTGCCTCTTGTTTTTGAGCAATAGTAAGAAGTCCATAGAATAACTAGGATTTTCCAAAATCTGTATTTTTTTTTACAGCGTCGTTGTTATGACAAATTAGTCTCTAGAATATATGGTGTAGTATCCGTCAATACAAGACGATTGTACTGTTACACGTGAACCAATTACTCCAATTCATTTGAATTGACATTCATATAACTTGTTGCGTCTGCGCTTATCCAAGATCTATAATCTCAATAGTATTCTGACATTTGCGTTTGAATCGGTACATGATGTCAGGGAATTTATTGACTTTTCCCTCGGTTCACTGATTTCACGTTCAAGTTCCATCAGTGTAAACCACTTGACAATGAAATATTGAAGAGCAGAGACAACATAAGAATTTGTAAATATTTATCCAGTATTTGTGATGTTTTTTCAACGTGAAAAATTATGTTTAATTAACAAATAAAATTTGCCTTTTTTGGACAAAGATCAGATTTCTCAAGGCTATCAAAACAAAACTGTCAGACAATCATCAAATTAATCACTAGAATGAATGGGTTCTTTTGCATGATTTGAAGTGAATATTTACTCACATATGACTATGGCTGAGTTCAGAGAGCACGCTATTTGCGCTATTTGGTGCTACGTCAATAGCCTCTAACATATACGTAGCACCAAATAGCGCAAATAGCGTGCCCCTCGAACTCATGGTATATGAGCTCAATTGAAAAAAAATATATGAATGAATCTGGTCTTTCATACTACTTGTATTCGGTATCAATCTCTTCCTTACTGATTTCGATACCGTAGTCCAGAAAATTGCATTTTGAACTTTCGATTTTTCGAAAACCTGTACATACATGATATCTTCTTCACTAGGTCAGTTGCTCGTGCCGGTTATGACATATGGCAATTCAATTTCAACATTTTCCACAGAAGAGTCCCCTCACAATCAATTAAGCACGTTTTCTGTTATATCAACTTATCTGTCTGTATTCGGACTTTAGCGAGCCTCATCTTGGCGGCTCCCTCCCATATCCTGAAAAGTATTCGGCTGTGTTGGTTCCGATACTTTCAGTAAAACTGAAGGTTCGAGTCGAGCGTAACGAAGTGATTGGTTTATTTGAAATTGATTATTATATCCAACGTTATTGATTATTTATCAATATTTATTACTATCTGTCGATTTGACTTGTTTCAATGGAATGTAAATTCTCAAGATATAGGTACAAACAAACTAACAAAAATGTTATCATAATCAAATTCATGTCCTCTACATGTTTCACAGATCATTTTTTTTCATGGAGATCATTTTCTGGATAACTTTTTCGAAAGGTTTTGATAATTTATTCATTTTGCCATCTGATAGATGATCCACTTCTCCGAATACGGTCTGAATGTCAAAACATTGATGTTTGTCATGAAATATTCTCCTTGAGTTGTTGCATGTATCAGTTTGGACCCAGAATCAGACCTATAATGTCACTTCATGAATTAAATGAACTTATGACTTATGGTATAATAGAAATATTAACAGAGATTTTATTCTGATGCTAGCAAATTAACAAGAAAATAGCTCAAGAATAAAAATCTCTGACTAAGCTACCAGGACATTCATCCCATCAGAACCCTCTTTTTTTATACTATTCATCGTAAGAGAAAATTATTACTTTCTCATAATCTAAAAACAAAGGCCCAAGTCTTTGCTTCTATCAAAATCAGAATAAATACGCTTTCATATTTTCCTTGTTAGATATTCCATCTTTTATATTAAAATTATTTCCGTCACATATTATGTTTTATATTTGTACTCCAGAGCCAGACTGCATCACGTACACTTTCCATTAAAAAGTACTCTCCGTTTGTTTTCTTATTCAAATTTTCTGCTCTTGCCGATGGTAGAGAGTATCGATCAAATCCAAACTGCATTTTTGAAATTGAGTAAAATAATGTTGAGTCCACATTTGGTTACAAGCCAGATGATACAGTGGGATGTAATTATGTAATGGTAAGAAGAACTTCAGGGCCAGATGAGTTCATAATTATCAAATTTGGACATACAACTTGAAATAATAAAATTCCTGAGTCATATGATGTTAAGTCCAATTTTGAAATATTAAGTCACAGTCCTTTTAAAAAGCAAACTGTATCATGTCCAGGCTTGGCAACAATATTGAATATTAAGTCCCCTAAATGTCAAGTCCATCTTGAGAGCCAGACGATATTTGTCTCCAATTCAATTGATCACTTTAAGAGTTGAACAATTGAAAAATATGTTCCCCACGTGGTGAACAAATCGAGTCGATATGCCTGGTAGTTTAAAATTTATACTTTCTTTGCACCTTTGTTTGCCTCTTCCGTAAATTTTGAAAATTGTGACTCAATACAGTCTGGATCTGGGCTACACATTTGAGCAAATTTTGGATAATATCATTTTATATCTCAGAAACCAAATTTTCGTTAGTAAATTATTATCGTATGTAGATCGAACTTCAATCAAATGAGAAACTATTGCAGATCAACATACGATCATTTATCACAGCAAATTTTGAGTTTTTTGAGATATAAAAAAATTAACCTAACGTAAAATTTGCTCAAACGTGGACATGGACAGTCCACCTTCATGCTATACTGACATGGGAAATGTGTGAAACCTGTATTCATTCAAAACTCAAATGATTAAATTCTAGTTCAGAAACACTATTACTACTATTCCCTAATTTACCCGGCACTGAGGAGGTGCTAACAGTGCATTAGACGACCAACCTTCACTACCCAGAAGTTGAAGAAGTTGTAACTTCATAACAAAAAGACAACCATTAAGGCAGTTTCAAATTTGAATTAACGATTAAGCTTTCATGTATGTTACTATTCCTGATGACAATTAAAACTATTCAGTACTTGACGTTTTTGATAAACTCCTTCAGTTATACAGTGCGGCTCTAAAAGATATGCGAACGAAATTTGGACACAACCTACTGGGTACGTTCTGCCTTTTTTCACATAGTAGTACTAAAGTGCTGGAAAGTTGCTTTGCGACATGGAAATTTTTGCCCAAAATTAAATCTCGATATTTTCGAAACGGAAAGTGATATCGAGTTGCGGTCTTCGGGAGATCCTTGACCAATTCTTCGAGAACACGTACATGGTTGGAGCGATATATTTCTTTTATTAATCCACCCATTCAGGGTGGACAAATTAGGTCATGTTTTTACAGCAAAATTTGGTGCTATATAAGATTCCCAATTTTTGATCTTGAAACATTTTCTATCCATATTTTGAATCTTTGGGACATTCTGAAAAAAGTAGTTTCTCGAATTTTTCAAAAGTCATTTTATTGGATTTTTGAAAAAGATCTTTTTCAGGATTTCTCTTGAGAATCGCAATCTTTTTCCACACTCTTGCATAGAGTGAATTCCTTTGGACCAGACAAAGAGTTGAATTTTCCAAACTAAGAGGATACGAAGATCTTCAGAATGAGCTATTACTCAATCTTTTTGATGAGAATGAATTTCACACAATAAAAAAAAATTAGGGTGAGAAAAATCCTTGTCAAAAAGATTGAGTAATACCTCATTTTGAAGTTCTTCTGTACCTCATCATATCCTCTGAGTTTGGAGAAGTCAATTCTTGCGGCTAAGTATTAATTAAGTGAGAGAAATGAGAAACATTTTTTTTGACACGATCAACAGGAATGATAGCAGAGGCTTGTAACTCGACAGTTGTAATCAGGGCCGAAGGGCCTTCAAAATAAGGTATCACTTCCTTTATAATTCCATTCAAAATGGCGCTCAGCTGTCACGAGGGATGTATCGTACGCGAGGGAAAGTGGAAAGCACTGTCTGTTGATCGCGCTGGATCTCTCCAACGCGTTCAACATGGCCAGGCCCATGACAGTGGACAGGGAGCTTGGGCGTAGGAGATGTCGGCGCTCATGCGGAACCTCGCGCGGGACTTCATGAGGGGGCAGGAGGGTTTAAAGTGGCTGTGTTGAAAGGGCGGTTGACAGGAACTGTTCGCAAGGGTCTAGTCTTGGGCCAACGCTTTGGATATTGGGAATGGAGGGATGGTCCAGAGCCATGGGGCAACACGCTGGCAGGGAGGTAAGGGTGCGGACGATCAGCTGCTGATTATTGAGGGTAGGTCTGTCAAGGACAGAGGCGAGGTGAAGTATGGTTTGGAGAAGTTGTGCTGAATGGGAGCAGGGTGCTCGTGCATCCTACAATATGGAAAAGACGGAAGCACTGTTCGTCCCTCCAAGCGGAAGGATTACACGTCCGGTTTTTAGGGTGAGCAACCTCAGGATACCGTGTGGTGAGACGCTTATTGACTACCTTGGTCTCAGGATTGACGCTGCGTTTAACTTCATCGAGCACACGGAGATGGTCAGAGGTCAGAGGGAAGGCACAGCGTGATGGAAGAGACAAGGAGCGGTTGAAGAAAATTTATGAAAGGGTCGTAGTGCCGGCGGTTCTGTACGGTTCTGAAATCTGGGGTAAGAGAGCAAAGGACTCAAGGGTGGGAAAACAATCAAGCTCAATAGAAAGAGTCTTTCTAGTATCTATGGGGAGGTCGTACAGGACTGTCTCCACTGAGGCCCTAGAGGTTTTGTGCGGGACTGTGCCGCTTGACATAAGGGCCTGGGGCAGATGCGCTGATTGGGAGAGAATTCAGAGGGAAGGGGAAATAAGGGGTGTCAACGACGGAGACCCCTGAGCTGTCTTCGGGTGCTCGATGTGAGTGGAAGCTTCGGAGGCGAACTGGAGCCCGTCAGGCAGGGTGTCAGAGTACTTAGGATGAGGGGTGGTACTGTAGTGTGTGATAACCAGTCGGTGGTGGCGCTAGTCAACAAGGTCAGCACGAGACAAAGGTTGGTTAACATGCTCCAGGCAAAAATGGTTCAGTGGGGGGTAAGGGTTATAAAGGAAGTAAGGGGGAGAAAAGGGATGCAGCGTGCTGACTATCTCGCAAAAAGGGGCAGTTGCAGTGCGAGCGTGTACACGGTGCAGGAGATTTTTTGGGCTTGGACTCTTAAGGAGTGAAGCTGGCAACTGAGCATGACGGCCTTGATGCCTACCTGCACCGTTTCAATCTGGAGGGGTGTGAGGAATCCTGAGTGTCCATACAGCACCGGGTCAGAAGACAGGGATCACGTGACGAACGGCTGCACCCTGGACAGCAGAGTAAGGGCTAGGGAATTGCATGGACCCCTTAATGCAGTGAAGTAAAGGGTGGAAGATATACGGAATGAAGTGGCAGTACGCGTCCTGAACAACTTGGCAGCACTGATACTGGGAGGCAGAGGAAGAGCTCCGGACTGGGAATTGTCTCAAAGAGGTCTTTATGTACGTAGATTGTGATTTTTGTGAATGGCTTGAATTTCTAATAAACGAACAGAGGTCATTCCCTGCTAACACGGCCACTGCGGAAAACTCACCGGGGGAGGGGGAAGAAGTGGAGTTGGAAGGGCGTTTCTGAGAGAGTAGTTTCGCTTCATAGTAGGTAGGAATTTCGACCAATACCAGAAATGGTGGGAGGTTTCAGCTTTGGCAAAAGCATGTCACAACGTTGTCAAAAAATACAGAACGCCCTTACATATTATCATGGTGAGTCCAAATTTCGTTAGCATATATCAAAGGGTTCAAAAGTTGTAAAGGACCTTTTTGTGCCGCACTGTATAAATTAAATAGCTTATACCCTTCTAGCAATCTGCCTGGTAACTGCTTCTCATTATTTTTTATAATAGCTGATCCACTAGAGATTATAAAAAAACAATTCACGAACCTGAATGCAAAAGTCTTTTTTGCGTTTCTGAATATCTTGAGTTCAAGAAACCAGTCTTGAAACATCTTTATGAAGAGAATGGATATATTCAGTTTGTTTTGCAAAATCGTAGTTAACTTGAATAATGAGTGAGCCAGTACCATTTAAATTTCAGCCGAATGATGCTCCAAAATGAATATTATTATCGCAAAAAAGATATTATTTCGTAAAACAAAAAAAACATCATTGTTATATCATTAAATTTATGATGTCAAGAATTTGAGTTGATGCAGACATATGCATAAAAATGAGATTTACTCACCGCTTATTCTGTCCAGAGTATCCTGATATCTTTCCACAACAAGTTTGGTTAAAAATGGAATGTCCTGAAAAAAATATGATTATTTAGAACTTTTCTAATCAATCAATTAATAAAAGAAAATCATTTAATGACTTGAGCGCTTAAAAACAATTTTATTATTACTTTGAAAATATGATTAAGTCCTTTGAACAGTTTAATTGATTCAGAAACCATACAATAAAACATACAGTAGATAGTATTTTTCCATGCTTGACTGGCAAAGGTAATATTCTCTATTCGTCCACAACATTCGAAATCACTGATAACTGTTTTCCAAAATGTTAGTATGTTTTGATTGTTCACTAGGATATCTTTAACTTCTCAATATTGAGAATGTTGTGTGTTGTGTGGATGGTTTTTTATGAATTTTCTATCACAATTAATCAGCGAGGTGCTTTAGGCTAATAATATGTGATGCATTTTAGCAACGGTCTTCTTTGCTTTTGTATAAATTAGAGGGATGCACTTGATTTGTCTGATCAAAAGTCGATACCTACGCCTTCAATTTTATTTAAACTTTTTATTGGGAAAATAGAAAATCATTGTGATATATTATCTCAACATCCAAGAGCAAAACCTCTTTTTGTTGTGTGTTCTTTCAAAAGCTTATAAAGTGTTTACATATCAGAATTCATATCTGTGTAAGTATGTTATTTGTAGATTGAAATTGTGTTAAATGATATTTTTACTAACAATCATTGGAAAGGAGTTTCTCAAACCAGCATCATACCCAAGAAAAATAAAAAGTATTCAAGAAAACAATCCAACAAATTTAAATCTAAAGTAAATAAGCGCCACATTCTCCTGGTTTATGTTGTAAATTTTATTATGAAGACATTTACCATTGCTTGTCCCCTCAATGTGTAGTACAATGATTTCAACCCAATTCTGTCAGTATAAATAACATTAAATGTGACGGATAATCTTTCACAATACATTTTCGTAAGAACTCAAGAAGATACCTACAACCCAAATAGCAGAACCAATTCAATTGTGAATTGAAATTTTTATTTGGTCACATAACATGTGATTTACACAAAGCAAACTTGATAAATTTATATTTATTCATGAAACACACAGGTAGTGTTAAGATTCTCTCTATGATTATTATGAACGAAATTCGATATGAGGCATAGTAGAACATCTACCATTTATTATGGATTGAGATACTTATCAAATAACTAACAAGTGATCATAAATTATTATAATCATAGCCTGAATCTTTTGCGCTTAGTCCCTGTTAAATATAATGATATTGTATACTATTAATTATAACGCCTAATTAATTGCAAACCTGATTTATCTTTTAAGTACCAAGTAACAGATGAGATTTTGATAATATTCTTTGTCTTTGAGAACGCTTATAAAATAGGTTCTGGCTTCAACGAGCTCAACTTGAAGGTTTTTTGAATACTGAGGGGTTTGTTAAGCATGATTTTCGATCAAATAAATCACACACATACAAACATAGAATTTTGTCTTGTCTGTTTTATTATCATAATATTGTCTTCCAAATGCCGAGTCTATACCTACGTAGAATGTCAGTTGAATGTTTAAAAATACAATCTATGTAATAATCAACACAATAATCCATTTATAATAATAATAGTCTTTATTAGCCACAAGCTACAAAAATTACATTTTTTCTAAAAGCTAATAAATTATAAAATAGTGTAAAAATAAAATGGAATATACATATTATGAGTTAAAATTTCAACAACACATGTTCCTTGAGCTTATTCTTAAACGTAGCCATATTAGTACTGTGTTTTATCAGTGTTGGTAAATTATAAAATTCTTGGAGACCTTTGTTTAATATTGAATTATACATTTGCACAGTGTTACATTTATTAATTAAAATAAAATCATTGCGATTTCTGGTTGCATAACCCTGTACATCACTGAAATGTTTCACCCTATCACAGATATAATCAGGTACTAGTTTCCTATTGATCTTAAAAATAAATATAAAAACATTGAACATTATTTTTTGTTTGAAAGACATTAATCCTAAAGTACTAAGCATAGGCTTTATTGATGTATATCTATCACATTTGAGGATTATTCGCATAGCTCTGTTCTGGATTTTTTGCAACTTTTCAATAGCATAGTTTGGTAGAAGATACAATAGGGTTGAACAAAATTGAAGGTGAGGAGCGGCTATAGTGTTATATAATCTAAGTTTAGTGAATACGGACAGTTGCTTTCCAACTCTTGCTATAAAGTGTACCTTTTGAGAAAATTTTCGTGTTATATAATTAACATGGGGAATGAACGACAAATTGGAATCAAAAATGATCCCCAAGTACTTGATCTCATCCAGTAGTTCTAGTTGTACATTGTTTATTCTAACATCCAGATTTTTTAAACCTACACTGTCCATTTATCTGGGACAACACGTTTAAACTGGACTTATTGGGATGAACATTTAAACTATTATCCAATACATATTATGTTAAATACATACAGTGTGGAACAGCCAAATGGAATAAGTTCGATAACTAAAGAATAGGAACGTTTTCAAAAAAACACTCGGACACGTCGATTGATATTTTTGGTTGTACATTTTTTCCAGCAAAAACATTTTACCCTGCCTCATGTAGCAGAGGCTGATACCAAATTTGTCATTTTAAATACAACACCCTGTATATTATTCAATTTTTGGATTCTTCAGAACATTCTAGACATATTTCATGTACAATGTCTTTCACCTTTCTTCAACCGTTTCCAAAATATTCAGTGTTCTCAGATTTATTTAAGGCATTTAAAAAAAACTAATTCGCTAGAATACAGTCGATACTTTTTCCGAGCTTTTTAGCATTAAGGTGTTGTGAATGAGAAAGTAAGTGAAACCATTTCAGCGTGTTTCTAGTGATATTATGGAAATACATGACAGTAGTAGTTGTCAGACTTTATTTTTTGAGTTTTGATTTTTTTACATTATTAATAGATGGACAGTATTACTATTTGGTATTATTTATTGATTTTTGAGTGTGTTCTAGCGAATTTCTGTCATGAAATAATTCTATTTTTGTAATATAAATTTTTGCAATACATCTGAAAACACTTGATATTTCCAAAACAGTTGAAGATAGGTTTAGGATATAGTACATGAAATATGTCTAGAATTTTCTAAAGAATCCAAAAATTGAATAATATACTGGGTGCTGTATCTAAAATAACAAACTGTATAAAATGTTTTTGCTGGAAAAAATGTACAACCAAAAATATCAGTCGACGTGTCCGAGCGTTTTTTCGAGCATGAGCTCTCACCTATCAAAATTTTGAATACTATCAAAAAAGAAAAACCTCACAAAAAACTATTTGTTAGAAAAAATATTTTTTACGTTTTTGAATTTGTACGCTATATTTTTAAAACTACGCGGTCGTGGTCATATAGGAAATTTTTATATCAAAATTATCCGAGGATTATCATTAAGTAACGGTGTTGGTGTTAAACTAAAAGAATTTAGGGTAGGTGGGGGTGAAACCCCGCACCGGGTAGACCCACGCATCGAGTTTTTTATTTTTCCGGGAAACATCTGAGATTCCACAAAAATTTGTAGGTTAATTAGATTTGTATATCGCCTAGTTTGTCATGAAGTGATCTGGGACACCCCGTAGTTATGTACTTTCAATTTATTTCCAAACCTAGCTTTTTCTTGATGTAGATTTTTAGTAGATTCAAAATCTGATAACTTTGACGACTATGTTTCCCTTTTTCTGATGTTTTATCCTTATTCTTGTGTTCAAGGATGTTCTCCACATCAATTTCAGGACAACACCTGAGGACCGGGAACGACCAAGAAATTATCACAACAACAATAATACTCTCAAGCATTTGGAAAAAGATGTAGATGTAGGTGCATATTTTATGAAAATAACAAATTTAATTTCTAAACATTGTGCTAAAAAAATGATTTCCCAAAAGAAAACTTCTTTCGATTCAGGACTCTTAGCCATGATTTGATATCATAGGTTAATCATTTACTGCATTCCAAACTCGACTCATTTGAGTTTCCGTTTCAAAGTTGATATTTATAATAATTAATAATTTCTACTTATCTCCAATCCACATTGAAGAGATGCTAACAGTGCATTAGGCGACAGACCTCACTACCCGCGAACTTGTTCAAAATAAGATCTATACCCTACGTCTCCATTTGGATGTCTGCATATATTATCTTAAAAAAACACATGATTGCATATTATTAAAGTTAATCTGAGTGTCAAATTTTGTAGATTACTGATACTGATACAGTGGCGCACCGAGGGGAAAGTTTTGGGTGAACCTTCTATTTTTGATACATAGTATGACGGATAAATTTGTTTTAGCAAGTGCCTAGCCAAGAAGCCTACCACAGACTGGGATGCTGCCAACAGGTGAATGGTACTCATTTTGAGCAATTGTTACGTTGAAAAGTAATTAAACTTTAAAATTATATTTTGATTTTATTTAACCTTCAAACGTGCCGAAAAATAAAATTTGATCAGCGTTTCAATGAGGGGACGAAAGCCAAAGGGTTGCATTTGAAAAAAAAAGTTAGGGTGGTTTAAGCTCACCCTGAAGTGCCATATTATTCAAATTGCTTGAAACATGTAGGTGAATACATTGAAATGTTGACGGGTCCTGGGAAATTTTTGGAAAATTATTCTGCTCCCCGCTAGCGAATTCATTCCTGTTGAGGTCCCCACCCTGTGAATTTTTCCCCGGATTTTTCGAAATGTCAATAGTTTTCCTCAAATTCCATTATTTTCAATGGAACTTTCTGAATATCATTAAATTGATATTCTCAGTGATTCCTGTGAGTGGGTCATGCTTTCGTGGAATGATTATGGGGGACGTCGAAATATTAATTTTGATATAGCGGACTCACACCATGAGTCGGAAATGCATCTTACGCAAAGTGTTGAAGTTGTTTAAAAATTTAAAAATCAAAGATATTCTTTAATAGTTTGTTAACAGTCGAAGGTATCGTTACGGAAATTTGTTATAGGCGTCTTCCTAACAGAGACAATTCAAACTTAAAAACAAAAGGTTCTAGTTTCAACGAGTGGCGTAGATGTGATACTCCCTGTATCTTGCGTAAGAGGCAATATCAAAAGTAATATTTCGACGTCTCTCATCATTACTCGAAAGCATGACCCACTAACAGGAATCACCCTGTATATCATGAAAGAGATTATTTTCCTGATTTCAAAAATATATGATAATATAGTTTGATACCGTTCTGATGCGCCGTTCAGTAAATATTCAACTTTGAATATGTTCAAAAATTAATATGTAAATTCCGGTTGTCATGGATGAAATTGAACAACTTTATTGATTCGTAGATATTTGATATTTGGAATAACATCCAGAAGGCAAAGTTATATGAATGCCATTTCTATTGATACAATCTTCATACTAACAATTTTATCATTTTAACCCAGCATTCATAAGATAAGAGATTCCCTCGAGAACACTTTCTTCGTGCTTATAAGATGTGTTGAAGAAAATGGACGCCAGGTGACGTCTTAATAATTAGTCACTCATTCAATTTGTTTTTGATTATTGTTTATCTGACATGAAAATTATCAATAAATAACGAATATTTCAAAAATGATTGAAGTTGAGTACCTAATGGAAGGTATGTTACATGAATTATGCTTAGAATTTCACATAGATTTCAATCAAAAAATGAATTAAAAAATACGGTGATCCATTGAAAACTACAATGTCTGCTTCTCCCTGTATACCGACGATATTTTCAATATTTTGTATACGTAGAAAAAATAATTTTACAGTACCTACATAGCCATATGCCTTCAAATTTGTTGGGACACTTAAAATAATAAAAAAATTAACTCATTAGGAATTATTAGTAATGATAATTGAGTTATTAGTATCTGTAATAAGTGATATAGATTGCAAATTTTATCAATACATTAACAAATTATATTAGCTTGATAATGTGATTATAAAAAATAAAGTACATTTAAGGAGAAAAACAGCCGTACAATAAATATACAGAGCAAAGAATTTGTTTATCAAGGGCGAATAATTGAAAAACAACTATTGTTTTGTGCTTTTAATTTAACAAATACTCAATTAACATCATTGTGCTACGAATGAAGAAAATTAGAACCACATAAACACTCGTTTATTTGAATTCAAAAGAAAAAAACATCAATCAATAACTGGCACCATCACATACCAGCTTCTGCTCCAAAACAATCCCCATCTTTCACAATTTTACATTTTTGATTGCAGATCTCCTATAGCGGTAGAGGCAGCAGATGCCGACCACGGAAAAGATAAAGTGACAATTTATATCCAAGATGGAGACATGACCTCAGACCAATTATGCAGTGTGCCGCGAATAAGATAATACACCCTTGTATTTTCCTTTTTCGAAAAAGTCGGGAATCGAAATTCTGTAGAGTCCTACAGACTGATGAGCTCCACTATTTATGATATTCAACTGAAATTTAATGTCTATATTCCGCCTACTACTATACGTCTTCGCAAAGAGGGCCACTACTCGATATTTTGCTTCGCGTCGAAGATATCAAAAAAAGTTACATGAAAAAGTTGTTTTAAATTGGATTCTTACCCCGGATTTTGTATTTTTCTATTTTTGGGCCATGACCTTAAAAACTGTTAAATTGGATTCTTACCCCGGATTTTGTATTTTTCTATTTTTGGGCCATGACCTTAAAAACTGTTTTGGAGAAGCCATGACAGCTAGTATTATATTGAAAAGGGGCTGAATTTACAGTTTTATATAAGTTTTAAAAGAAATTCGGAAAGGAACAGAACATATAAAAAAAAACGAATTTTCTCGTGAAACTTGGAATCCGGTGTTAAAATATAATCTAGAGCAACTTTTCCCAGTAACTTTTTACGATATCTTTCATGAAGAGCAAAATATCGAGAATTGGCCCTCATCTCGAAGACGTAGTAGGTAGTTAAGACAACAAATTCCAGTTATACAGGGTGTCCGGTAAGCATGGGGCAAAATTTCGGGAGTGTATAGGGGAGGTCAAAATAACCCTACTTTATCATAAAGACGTTTTTCTTAAAGAGCCTCCTAACCGGGATAGAGAGTCCCAAAGGGGTAACCATCGATTAACTTTTTTAACTCTAACTTTTGAACCGGGTTGTATAATTTGATGAAATTTTAGTATGTTGTGTAGGCCATAAAGACTCATAAATCCATGGTAAGGTCAAAATTTGAAATTTCATGGGGAACCAGGAACGGACTGGCCACCATACTTTTTGGGCCAGATTTTTGACAGGTGTCATTTAACAGAGCTAAAAGCTACTTTTTCAAATACTCTGACCTTTTTTCATCAAAAACGGTGCTCTTCTTTTGTTCCGATAGAACTACCCGTTTTCGAGAAAAATAGGTTTTTGTCTTACAGGTTATTGCAATAATACCTAGAATAATACAGTGAAATTCTACGGCAAGACATCAGTTGTTGTTATTTTTGGTATTGAATTTTTTTTTGACACTCTCAGAGTGATTGACTGTACTAGAATTTGTCAAATTAGAAAAAAAATCAAAACAAAAATCAAAAAATTACTTGATGTTTTTTGAAAATTTTTATCTATTTTTTTTGTTTTTTTTTATAATTTTTAACTAATTGTAGTGTATGCAATCGATGTAATAGTGTCGCAAAATTTTTCAATACCAAAAATACCAACAACTGGTGGCTCGCCCCAGTATTTTAGTGTATTAATGCAATAACCTGTAAAACAAAAACCAATTATTCTCGAGAACGGTTGGTTTTATCGAAAGAAAAGAAGAGCACCTTTTTTGATGAGAAAAGAGTATTTGAAAAAGTAGTTTTCAGCTCTGTTAAATGACACCTACCTGTCAAAAATCGGGTCCAAAAGGTATGGTGGCCAGTTCGTTTCTGGTTCCCTCTACAATTTCAAATATTGACTTTACGATGGTTTTATGAGTCTTCGTAGCCTACACAACATACTAACATTTCATCAAATTACACAAGCTGGTTCAAAAGTTACAGCTAAAAAATCAAATCGATGGGTACCCCTTTAAGGCTCTGTATCTCCGTTAGGAGGCACTTTAGAAAAAAAAGTTTTAGGATAAACTGGTGTTATTTTGACTTCATCGAAATTTTGCCCCATACTTACCGGACTCCCTGTATATCATAAATAGTGGAGCCTGTATGACTGTACAGAATTTAGAACCCCGGCCTCTTCGAATAAGGTAAATACAGTGGTGTATTCATCTTATTTGCGACACACTGTAGAAGGAAGGAGATGAAGAAGGATTTTGCAGACTCAGGAAAAGTTGTAGGAACAATATCAAGATAAGTACATATCAAAATAGTGAACACCGACAGTCTTGATAGAGTTCTTACAATCAAAATATTCATTACATTATTACACACACTCAATTGATTTTGATGAGAACTAGATTTATTATTCCCTCACAAGTGAGAATAGGTAAATGATAATTGAAATAATACACTGATCAGAAGCTTGATGCTTCTGGATTAAAAGAAAGTTTAGAAGTGGGTCGAAATTCATCCAATAATGATGATCCTGACGATTAACTGAAGCAAGCGAATGGACTCAAATTCCAAATTCTCAACTCATTATGGAATTCATTTTCTTAACCATGTGCTATAGCTAGGTTTAGTAGGTACCAATTTGAATGATATGAATGCCATTTATTATCATCCGATATTATTTGAGTCATGGAATTTTAATCAGTTCAAAAGCATTTGCATACATGACCATCATTAATTTGCCGAAAATCAAAAGTGGAATCTGCCTTGCCGGCAGCTCTTTGGATTAGTTGATCGATAAGCTTTGAATGGTTCAAACTTTTTTAAATGAATGATGACATTGACATGACCATGATGACATTGACATATCCATACTTTTGCTCCATAATCGTTCAAAACACTCCACGCGACCTGTTAACATTGAAGATATCCAAATCCAAAATTTTATCAACATAAAATATCAAAGTATTCCTGAGGAAAATAACACAAAAGCAAAGAGTAGAAATTTAATCTTTGACAAAAGTATGTGGTCCAACCAGTTTCAATTTGTGCACTTGCGTCTGGCCGTAGACATGAAAACAAGTTTCAAAGGGAATCCCCATGATATGCACCAGGGGCCTTCTACATCGGAAATTTCTTCCATTGACGTCAATGGTATTTACTCAATCTTGTGCCTATAATTAATACGCATACGGATCGTTTCAAAAATCAATTTTGAAATAAGTCTGCATATTGACATTATATTAATTCTCAAGTAACGTATAATATACTTACTAAAGAATTGGTATTGCAAAAACTTAAGATCAAGGAACCTTGCATTTCATTAAATTGCAAAATATCTACGTATTTCACGAAGACATTTCAATTTTTATGTCCAAGGTAAAGGATATCATATAATTTTGTTGTTGTTGAATGAATACTGAAGGTCTGACGAATAATCTTTTATTTTTTCGGATTTATGTCGTTATAAATAACTGAAGTGTTCTGGTCATGTCGCTTCACTTTATAATCTTCTTTTTCTAATAAGGAATTCAATCATCAAGTATATGCAGAGATACAAAAAAAAGGTTGGTTTATGGTGACGGGGAAAAACAAAGCCTCACGCGGCTGGGCATCAGGAAGCTGACATCACCTGGGTGATGACTGTGAAGATTATTTTGGTCCTTGAGCCGCACTGTTTCAGGAAAAATATCAAACACACGTATAGGGCACTAAGATGAATATCTACACCAGTAATGACTCTCAAGCTCGTGAATAACGGCATCCAAGCTGCTGCATTCTTAATCTAGCTATCAACTCCAGAAAAGTACCATAAGAACTAGAATATGACATGTGATTTTTTTCCAAGTACCTATCTTCATATTATGTGAGCATATGATTACCAGTTACGGAAGAACATTTCCATCAGAATCATCGTTGGGTAAAATCGAAAAGACCATTTTTCCAGCTATCATTATACGGGGGAAACGCACAGCAGATGCACCAATACAAACGCGTTAAGTAAGTATGAATATTAAGAACCAAAAACTATTCTTCCTTTCTCTCTCTTTTTCGTTGCAGTCATACGCCAAACGAAGATAGATAATAGCTCGTGTGACATCAGCATGTCCTTTGTTGTTGATTGGCCGTTCTTTGATCGGTGATTACTGCGGCCATAGGTTGTGTTTTTTACATTGATAGCATCAGTACTCAATATTCCTAATATCCACCTCGTTTTTCACTTGATTTTTCATAGTTCCAAAAAATGTGCAAACTGTCCATTGCGTCAAAACCATTTATGTGAGGTGTACAAATGGGATACAAAAATGACATATCAAGTTAAAGCTTGCGATGCACGGTTACGAGAACCCCAGTGAAACTGACAGGTCGGCATATCATACGAAGAACCATCTCCACTAAGACTAGGGGGTCAATTTTTAAGCCTTCGCAAATTTGATACGTAATCGCAAAAATGCGATCACCATGTTATTTCAAGTGCTGATCGCTTTTTCGCGAATACGTTTTAAATTTGCGAATGCTCAAAAATTAACCCCCAGTAGGTTGAAAAACTTGGTTGAACGGCACTCTACAGCGACTCAAGAGGGGTGCCAGAAATATTAGACGATCTTTCCGTTCAACATCGCTCACGTACACATCCCGAGTCTCCGATAAATGAAACATAGCCAAAGGTGGTCCCTAATTCAAAAGTAGGTGAAGATGACTTTGGGTAATCGTTATCCCGCAAGGCAATTGCGGAAGATGCAAGTTCTAACATTCTTCGTTCAAGAATGTTCGCTTCACACGAACCAACACGCCTATTGCAAAGTGATTTGAATTTGTCCACCCTTGTGTTAGTGCAATAAAGTGACAGAAAGTAGAAATTGCCTTTACTCTATAGACTCTCAACTATCAATATCTCATAATAACAAGCTTGCACAGGCTAAAGACATGATATTAGGAGCTGAGCCTTTCAATCAATCGAATAATGTCAAATATCAAGGAACTTGAGTCTCTATCCTGCATAGGAATAACCGACAAAATGATGAGGTCCACTCCGAGAGCAGCATTTAACATACTCCTTGGGATTGGCACTCTGGGCTGATAGAAAAGCGATGGTATCCGGATAATGGAGATTGGATACACAAGTCATGCTTACGGAAGTCATCAATCCTTTGGACTACCCGCACTATCGCAAAATATGAATCCTATAAAAGATGCCTTGGCTTGGGAAATGCTTGACAGGGCAGTGGCAGCACGCAGAACCCCACCCATATCGCAGGACTATACAAGAGACTAGAAGACTAGACGAGTAACATCACAATTTTGGTTGGAGTCGGATTATTTATCTTGGATATTGTAGGAAAAAACCTTGGAAAACGTGCTTTAGTAACAGACAGAGCACCACATAGATAGTGTTGACAACGGCATTAACGTCAACGTTTTGTTACAAACGAGAGAAATACTTTTCAATAGAGTTCCTTCCATAAATAGATAATCTACCTATTCTACTTGGAAATGCTAATCATAAATAGTCATTTAAATGTAGGATAAAACATTCTACTAATACTATGTTAAAAAATATATGCGGACATGTTTGTTTATTGTATTTAACAAAATATACATTTTCTCCAATATTTTCTTCTTGTTACTCAACCTTGAAACCAGGTCTTTTCGGAACATGTATTTCTTTTTGAAGTTTTCTCAACTTTCCAACATGACGCGAGAATTCCACCAGAAAGCGATCACGCATATTAAGATACTCTTCAACCGTAACCTTCACCATAATAATATATTATAGTTTTTAAACTTCCAAAATGTCTATATTTAGTAATTTGAACTTGACCAGAATTCGAGATAATTTCGACATTCTACGGTTTCAACCGTCACGAGTCCCACATTTTTCATATGGCATCGCAAATGCCCCAGGCCAAATCAACAGACTATGAGTGGTTTAAACAAGTGATTTGTGCAATATCTCCTTGCTTCGCTGCAATTCACTTCAAGTATCGCCTCTGGTCTTAATGAAAAACTATTTCGACACAATTAGACATTAACGTATGTATTTGTGGAAATGGATTTCTTAAGAGATGGAGATTTGGTACCAATGATCATTTATAAGACAAGGTTTTTAAATAGAATGTAAAAGTTCATAATCACGAACAGCATTATGAATTATTTTTATTAGAAGAGTTTCTCGTGGCAAAATAGATTTCTATTTGATATATTTGAAGTAGACAGAGGACCTAGAATCTACCATTTACGTAGAAAATACTAGCATGTATATTCCAAGTAGAACATCGATTTTTATTAATCAAAAATTCAATGCACACTTTCTCAAAATGAAAAAAGTTTCTCCTGCAAATTTGCGCTTTGTGTTTAAGTACCCAGTTCTAACATGAACGGACATATAATTCTACTTTGAGGTTGATTTTTGAGACGATTTGAGTGATAAGTTTTCATTCTATTTCTTCTTTCTCATAATTAAACATTACATCATGATCTACCCACGATTGATTTAAAATGAAATAAATCCCAAAAAAGTTATGTTAACGCTCATGGTTTTAACTTTATTGTAAAGATAATTTTATGCCACTTGTGCGCCGCGGCTGGTCCGTATAAAGCGCAATCTGTAAGGCTAATTTTCTACCACTTTTTCCAACAACATAGCCCATAACGGAGCGAATGTTGGCTTCCAGCTGATCCAACGTCGTTAATTTATCAGAATAGACTAGCGACTTCACTTATCCCCACAGAAAGAAGTCCATGGGTAAGATATCACACGTTATGAGTAAATTCTGCTGAAAACAGTGGTAGAAAATTGGCCTTCCATATTGCGCTTTATCCGGAATTGGGGCCAGCGCCCATATGCCCCAGGTCACATTTGAGCACAAGTGACATAACATTATCTTTACAATAAAGCCAAAACTATGGACGTTAAAATAACTTTCTTGGGTTTTATTTCATTTTAAAGTTCTATACCTCCCGTTACCCGTTATAATTGCATTCTCAAAATATTTGGCGAGATCAACGTGCATAGAGAAAATACAAGGAAATCATAGCTATAATAGATCTCTACCTACAAGACTAATGTTGATGACAAACCCCACCCCTACTTAAGCCAATGAGCGAGGAGGTAGAACAAAAATATTAATTAACTGAATATAGGCAAAGAATAGAACTGAAATGTAATACTATAATGAGCATGGTACAAAATTAATGAGAGTTAACTCTTGGAAAATTTTTTTTTGCTGTTCTCGTCAACGGGCTCATTCCTATGCATTGTTCCGTGATCTTGAAAAAATAATAAAGAAGAAAAATGGGACCAACAACTTATTGCTCCAGTCCTTCCAATATAACTTATTGATCTCAATGAGTTAACCTGGCATCCTAATCCTTAACTTCTCTTGATCCTGTTATATTCTACAAGTGTCTCTTTTCGAACAAAAATCATTTCTTCCTCCTTTCCGTCTTTTTTTTTAGGGCTTTGAAAAGTACATCTTGATATTAAATTATTGTGTTTCAATTTGAACAGAAAAAGTCATGTATATGTTCATGTGACTAAACTGTTTTACCACTACATTTCTAGTTCTTCGACTTTCGGATTCTTATTGATAATTTGATAAAGTTACTATCGCTCTAATTTATTATTAATTATTTGTCTGAGTATGTCACCAATACCAATATGAAGTTGATTGACTTAATGGTTTCGAAGACCACAATTTCAATATATGTACATACAGGATGTATTTTAAGTTGGGTCTTTCCTTTTAACATGAGACAGGACTTGATAAAAGAAGCAAACTTTTCTCGAAAACTCAAAAATAAAGGTGGCTAAATAAAGTCCCTGTGCTAAAACTGTATTTATTACGAAAAAAAAGCTAAAATTCTAAGAAAAGGTGTAGTGGATCTTAAATAATAATGGTAATGCAAAATCATCATTCAAATGTAAAACCTAATAAAAAGCCTGAAAAAAGTATTTTTTCAGGTAAAATTTGCTTATTTCACTAAGTCCTCTGTATCATATGTTACAAGGAAAACCTTTACTTAAAATACACCCTGTACTCACAGAAAGTCCCATCGACAGACACCTAGAAAAAGCGATATATCAACAGTTTCACTATGGGAGAAGATTTGAAAAGCACAAATGAACTCTGTCTTATTTGTATCATGAAACCAGGTACTAATGTTATTATTTAAAAATATCCATAATCATCTAAAAGAAACCATTGGAAATTTCGAAAACTGCTTCTAGTGGTAGGTACTTAAACAGTGCGACCGTAAAGGTTGGAATAAATTCAATTTCTCGAAGAGAATGGTCGTTACTTATTTTTGGTCCATCATGTATACTGGAATTATCATCATCATATTTCTCAGAATTTCATGTAGAATTCGAAAATAAAATAGAAAATGGGGGTTTTCATCGGAAAAAATGAAGTTGATGGTCGTAACTTATTTTAAGTCCACCCTGTACTCATAAAATCATCATAAAAAAAGCCGCAGTCAAAAATAAAAATCGACGTGTCCGAGCGTTTCCCACAAAACGAACCCCTGAATTTTAAATTAATTTATTCCAACCTTTACGGTCGCACTGTAGTTTGCAATAAATTTGCGAAATAAAATCAATTCAATTTATTGCTTTTTTTGTGTAATTCATAACCATCGATAATCGATACTTAAATATTCAGGGATTTCATACAAAACTTAAAGGTTTACTACATTTTTATTATTTTAGTCCTGCACCTCATTACCTGATGCTCCAACAGAAACTAACATGATTGATTATTTGAAGCAAATAAATATTTCAAAGTTGTTAACATACTACTTACACTTGTTAATAAGTCACAGCATTTGTTAGTGTGTGCAATTTCCAATTCATAATGAGTGTCTTTACGCTAATTACACTATTTATCAATTAACAATTAACATTAATTATTGTGAATTATGTTAACGAAAGTACTTCCTGTAAAGATTTGTTTCGAGAAAAACGACAAACATGATTTCTGACAAAAAATGGGGAAAATATTATTGTGAAACTATTACGCTAATTTACTGATTTGCAGTTCAAGTAGGTAACCAAAGAAAAATGACTTCATCGTTTACTGAGATACATTGCTGGTATTTAGGATGTTATATATTGATGGCATTATTATTCAATTATTCCATATTATGACATTGATGTCCAATCATTCCATTAAAAAATCTGTCTTTTACCAGTAAAACGATCGCATAACTCTTCATCTCACTTATACAAACAAAAACTGCTAAAGAACATATATTTGTTCATAGATTCCTTCTATATTCATCAATGACAACATCCATCCGGTGGATAATAATTATTAAATCCACCAAAAATTAAAATGTTTAACACAACAAATTTTTCACTATAGACCCTCAAAAATGATTGTAATTTATTCAAGGTATTCCACTCAAGCCAAGCAAATTCTAGGGATTATCTTATTTTTGGAGATCTCTTGTCGTTACTAAGATCATCGAACTTGACCTTCTCAAGACGAATTAATATTGTCTCATTAATCATCATATGGATCGTTAAGACCTTGTTTACTTTCTACTAGCTCATTGAAAACGCGGTTTTTCGTGGTTGAACCTGAACTGATCAAGAGGAAGTGACTTACTTACCTTCCGTTCAAGATCTTTCATGGTCCTTTTTGCATGTTCAAGTTTATTGGCTGTCTGGGTCAAGACTCAGACATCAATTACGTATTGAAGTTTATGGTCGTTGACAAATAAAAACGAATTTAAAATCAATGATTCGTCCTCTACTCACATTCACAAATATCATTAATATCTCAGATTAATAAACAAGAAGTCAAACTCAATGAGCGTTACAATCTGTATCCAATATAAAGAAATCCAGACAAGTGATATAAGAAAATTTTTGATCATATTTGAGTCTGTTCTAATCGGGAATATGATTGTACTATCACTAAAATCAAAAGACAAAGAACCATCAATAATGACAAAAATAAAACAGAACGTGGAATATTTTTCCTGACACAAACAGATCAGTATTGAAAAATCGCTAGGTGAAGATAAACAAAATCCTTTCTCAATTGAATCAATGGTATACTGTGAATGGGGAAGTTGCATCATTTTTTTTTATTGTTGAATTCGAAAGTTCATGAAAAATAAAGAGACCCGTATTTTTTCTTTTTGTTGTTAGTCGAAAATTGAAGGAGATATAACGCTTCGAAGTGTGCAATTGCAAGTTATGATGTCATAACATTGTAATACCATGCTCAGTATATCTATATATACAGAACTTCAAACTTGAATAACTAATGACAAAATCATTTTTGAACGAAATAAAAAAATATGTATCGACTTTTTTGCGATTTTCTTCAGTTTGCAATAAAAAAAATCGATTACATTTTTCATGCAAGTTCCCCATTGCGGCAACCGCTTCTTGTAGGTTTGTTTCACCCAACGTAATAATCTCGGAAGTATATAACAATATGGAACCCGAACCTCTGATAAAAAAAGGTTATGAAGGGATATATTAACTTCTTGACATGAACATAACTCGATATTGAAGATTGGGTAGATACAACTTTTTCCAAAAAATCGACGTTGTGATTTTATCGCCTCATCCTATACAGGGTAATCCAGTTAGACTTGATACTGTTAAGAAGATATTGCTGTCAACAGCATTCAGGAATTAAGAAAACATGCCATAGCATCGATATAAAAACAAATTCCAGAAATAAACAATTTCTAAGCAAATCGTAAGTCAAGAAAAAACAAGAAAGATGTTGACCAAATTATAAAATAAGCAGTGCAGGGGCGCATAAATATTTTTGGATTATTTCGATATTGACTAGTTTCATTGAGAATAAAAAATAGAGATGAATAAAAACTTTTTACAAACAAATCTACAACAAAAAACGAGAGAAATACAAAAAATATCCGTTCAAAGTGCACCTTTGAAAACTCAAATTGACGCACATCCACGTTAACGCTTTATGCAATTTTAACGGCTTATTAAAATCGACGAAAACTGCAATGCTCAGTCACTCCAATTATTCATCTATCTTCCATAATATTGCAGCCGACAGTTCACACTTTCTTATGTGAAACAATACATAGATTCAATACTGACCAATTCAATAAAATAAACATTTTGTATGTCTTGTGATTATATAACCGAAATTTAATTGACTAATCGTTGTTATTATCGATGCTTCGCTTTATTTAGAGTAATTTGTAATAATACGGTCAGCACGCGATTGCAATACTGCAACAAGCAGGCAATCACTTTTATTGATTTAAGAAAATAGTAAAGTGAAGGTAAGCTGACAGGGAATTGTGAAAATCATATAATCACTCCAGGGGTGAAAATCTTTAGCGTTTTTCTCAATTTCTTATCAACAATCATCCTTCCGGTCGCGCAAGGCCCAATCCTTTCCGTAGTACCGTATAACTATTTTCTCAGTACTGTGAGTTTCAATTCAGATCATTCAAGCAAATCTAATTTTTCCTAGCTCTACAAATATTTTTGTTAATATAGTCGTATAAATCCCCAGTTTACGATTGAATTTCCCAACTATTCACAAGACCTTGCTTGTTAAAATTATCTTCATTTTGTTAAGCAATCATATTTATGTACTTATCGACATAGTCACAGTTACTTAGCGAAAAGTTGAAAAAAGATGTTTACTCTATTTTTTCAACCGGTTCAAGAAAATAGAACAAATTAAAATGAAATATTTTTTTATTTCTCAAATATCTTCAAAAAGCTGACATAGAAATTAGCATTCAAGAATAACAAAACAGTAGAAGCGGATGTTCAAGCACCCGAATGAATTCAGATATAAAAATACTTCCATCGTATCAGTCACTTTCTCTCATCTTAAAATTTCATTTTTTAATATCGATTTCAAAATTTTATGAAGATTCAAAGTCTAATTTCTACAGATTTAAAATAAATATTTTCACTTGGAGGCAAAATTGCATGCAAAACATGGAAATAGTCAGTTTTGAAAACACTTTCAATTTGACTCACCTCGAACGTCGTATTACGATAATAACTGTAATTGAGCCAATACGCCTGCTCATCTTCTACAAATTCTTTAAGTACATCAAGTTGTTCCATTTTCACCAAATCAATGGGAGCAAAGCATCAACTGGACAAAAAGCGCCGGCTATCACTACTACCAGAGAATGGTACAATACCACGGCAGGAAACCCACGCGGGTCCAAAATCAAATAGTTGATATTGAAATTGAAAGTATCCGATATGGTGTACTAAAAACAAAATACGAGTTGAGTTCTTCGCAACGCGCTATTTCGGTAAATTGTAAATTGGCACGATGGTTGGTTTCAGCTTTTTGGTTTTGGTAGTCCCCCACCATTTGATATACCATCTAACGATGATGAGGACTGGTTTTGGACGCACTTTGTCCTTCAATGTTTCGCATTTCTTAAACGTACCTACTTGATCATGAAGAGGTTTGGTAAATAAGATATATCATAATAACAAAGCTGAGTTTGATTTGTTCCTTCGGCTATGCATTCAAAAAAATATATGTAGATTATTTTTTATTTCAACTATAAAAAAATAAAGGAAGGCTGACTCATCCTTTATTCAATGTTATTCATATATTATGCTTTGGCATCTGGATAGAAATTTACGAGAAAAACTGAGAAGAATTTGTCCATTTGATAGAAAACGGTCTACTTGATTATATGTTTTGCATAACGATGGAAAACGTAGCAAAATAATAGCATCCACATGCTCAGATACTCAAATGCAGTTTGGCATAGAGGATGTTCTATTCTAGTCAATTTTTGCAAGTTGCAAAAGAGATAAACAATGACTACTTTTTGCAGCACGCTTTTTCTGCACACTCCATACAGTGTAGTTTTGAGAAGTGCACGGAGGCATCACAGCTATACCTACCTATAGCGAGACGGGAGGGAATACAAATCCATACATGTTTTGGCTCTTTCGATACATGTTGAAGGAGTACTTAAATATAAGGGATCTCTGTAATCTGTGGAGTATTAAGAAGTATTTGGGTCGTCATTAAACCTAACGATTCAACACAGGCGGAGACGTTACCGAGAGTAGTGTCCCTGCTCCCTGCTCTCTCCAAGCGATGGGTAAAATGGTCCTAACGATTCTGCGTATTTACAAAGAATTTGTTGCATCGTCTCTTCTTCTTGGTTACAGGCCCTCTGCGTAATAAAGTTTATTCAGCTAACAGTGACCTCTGTTGGAATGTCCGTTATCAGAGGCATGGTTCACTTCTAGTCAGCCAAAGTTTCTGTTTTGATGCAGCTTTATCTGGATAGAATAGTAGCTCTTTGGTACATTGCAGCCTATAGGTACGGTCTCGTCCAACCGCAGTCTGAAAAGCGTTTGGGAGCGTTTCCTGATCATGGTCAGACTCACGAAAGGGCGTAGCCCTAGTTCCTTTCTTTGCTGTCATTATGAGTGTAACCGTGTTGTCTCATTGTCTGATTACGCCTATTATTGTGAGGCAACGGTGTCATTTTTGTGCTAGTTCTATGATGAGTTTTGGTCTAGATAGAGCTTGTACTGCTCGTCTGCAATCGGTGTGGATGGTCACGATTTTACCGGTGTTGCTGACTATATGTTCTGCAGCTATAAGTTCCGATTAGTTCCGTTTGAAGGACATTTTGCAAGAGCCTGAGTGATGAAGGCTTTGGAATATTATGTCTTTGAGAATGAGTTTTTTTTTAACAAATTTGAGATCATGTGACTGCTCTTGACCAGGAAACTTACAAAAAACTGCGTAAACACCTATTCCACTGAATTTTCATCAAAACTTAGACTCCTTACACAGTACACAGAACCTTTAAGTTTTGCTGCCCATACACAACTCAAATTTCACTGCGATCTTCAAACCTGTACAGGGTTTCTCTTTATATATTGACATCCCCTCTTTTTTATTTGACGTTTCTGAAAAAAGTGTCCCAGATAAATGTTTAATGGTTTTAAGTTGATTTTTTGAAAAACTCTGTTTCGCATATACAGAAAGTCTGGACGTGGTTCAACTTTCTTATTTCAAATGAGAACCCTACTTTCTTTATCGATTTTTATATTCTCCTAAAATTTCTAAATATCTTTTATGTAGCATACCCTATACTTAAAATTGACGTATAAAGAGATATTGACTCTTGAATGTTGCCTTTTTACTTTTTTTTTTTAAGAAATTGGACATAAAAAAGCATACAAACATATAAAAACAATCTTATATTATTATTTCATCATACCAAACACAACACTATAACTGCTCGATATGCCCATGCACCATCCTTTTCTAAGCACTGCGTATAATCTCGCTCGATTTTATTTATGCTATTGATGATAAAGTGAGGATAATTCGGATTAGTCTCTTGAATGGTCTCAATAATTCGGAAATTCGGTTTCTTAAGTCTTCTACATCTTCGACCGGTGTTTCAAAGACCTTGTTCTTCAGAAAACCCCACAAAAAAGAGTCGAGCGGCGTCAAATCCGGGCTTTTTATTTATTTAGTTATAGTGTTGTGTTTGGTATGATGAAATAATAATATAAGATTGTTTTTATATGTTTGTATGCTTTTTTTATATCCAATTTCTATAAAAAAATTCTGTAAAAAGGCAACATTCAAAGGTCAATATCTTTTTATACGTCGATATTGAGTAAAGGGTTTGCTTCACGGGAAATATTTAGAATTTTTAGGAGAATATAAAAATCAAATAAAAAAGTAGGGTTCTCATTTGAAATATGAAAGTTGGACCACGCCCAGACTTTCTGAGGCATCTGGAACACTTTTTTCAGAAACGTCAAATAAAACCCCCCTTGTGTATAAAGAGAAACCCTGTACAGGTAAAACCTTAAGCTACGTTGCCACTCGAGAGCTGGATATATAATTATTAGTCTATGCTCCAGAGACATTTAGCAACTTATTTGTTTCTGTTGCTGGTTTCTCGAAATATTTCCCAAAGTTGCTCTATATTACGGAAACAGACGACGATTGTTTGTTTTTGTCGCCGGCATGGGGCGCCGGTTCCCAATTTGAATCGTTATCTTCCAAAGAAAATCGGCGACATGGCGAAACAGTCTAATTTGGGATGTGTGACAGTAGTAGTAGCCGTGGAAATAAACAAATAACTGGGAAACACATTTTGTTGGGATGCTTTGCAAGGTAGTGGGACGGATAGCTTTCGGAAGTTTTCATCTGATTTTGGATTCCTCAAAGCAATTTGTCATTCGTCGTGCATTGACCCACTATGTTTATATCGTTTTTGAAGATTTGGTTTTACTTCCTGTTTCTTTCATATTAGTATATTATCAGAAAACGAAAACAACAAACTGATTGGCCATCCCACTAGATAAAGTGGAAATATCGAGCTGCACTTAAACGAATTCCAGGAATGCATGAGCCAAAAAACTGAGAGTTCTAGTTAACTCATTGCAAGCAAAAAGTTTATAGTTATTTTTGAAAGTTTCAATAGTTAACCGCACCACAAAAAAACAAAAGGTGCCAAATGTTTACTTCTCAGGAAACGTAGCCTTATAGAAAACTTGCTGTGTGAACTTAGCATAATGTCGCATTTAGTACCTACGTTTCTGGTTTGGGCAGTTGTCCAATCAGTGAGTCAGTACAAAATTCTTAGTTGGAAGACAACTTTTCTCAATGGAAAGTTCTATTTCAGTTGAATCATAATATTATAGTCTTAGTTGTTTGCCATTGACCTTCAACCTTGTTGTCGTTGTTGTTGTTTGCTGTTCAAGCCGGGACAAAGCTATTCTTTACCCGATTTGAACCTCAGCTAGGACTGCCAGGAGTAGACGACTGAGCCAAATACCAAGCTCTAGCCAAAAATATTCAATGTGTTCTATTCAAAAACTACCATGCTGTGTAAAATGTTCAGGTTTTCGATGCACTTTTGCATTTCTTAGTATCGGATTCTGGCTGTCCATGTAAAATACTGCAAATTTGCTCATATAAACTTGTTCGATGGACCTTGCTTGTTCAGCGTTCAGCTTGGTCACTTCTTTGATGTGTATGTCCAAAAGGGTATATTCGAGGAGGCTCACTTTCACTTTCCGGTGTTGCAGCATGGTGTATATCCACCTAGATATGGTGTCGTCTATGCCATGCTTCAAGCAACCTTGTGGATTCTATTGAAAGATGCGTTATCAAAGGCACCTTTTATATGAATTAAGGCGCCCAGGAAATGTCCTTGTTATTAAGATTATCTTTAATTCCCTCGAAAAGGTTTTGTAGCGTAATTCACCTGGCTGATAGGCATGTTGATTTCTACAAAGGGGATGTTTTGTCAATGCCGTATGTTCCTCAATGAGTTTTTCTGGAGTTCTAAGCAGAAAGCTTGAAAGGCTGATAGACCGATAAGTCCTTGGCTCTGTGTACGTGTCCTAGCCGGGTTTTGGAATGAATACAGCTTCTGCTGTTCTCCATCCCTTGGGGGTATATCCTAGAGCTTAACTAGACCGGAAAATTCAACATGGGTGCGCCGACTGACTTTGAGTAATCTTTCTTCAGGTTACTGTGAATACGGGTGGCTTCACCTTTAACCTTAGTGATGTTCATATCCAAAAAAAAAACTGGTTTTGCTTGTGTACAACGGTATTCTTGGTTGTTTTGGTGCCTTGGTGGACCAGATGTTCAGGATCATTATGACACTGCTTTTTTTCCAATAAGTCCGATTATTTGATCCAGATTTAAACTTTTCCAAAGTTTTCTATTGATGAACGCGTGCGAGCATTACTAGGTTTTGTCATGAGGCTTTGGAAATTGTAACTCACATGATTTTCCCACATAAATTCCCATACTTGCAATTAACTCAAGCACTGTGTATAACTTGGTAGGTATCAAAAAGTTTATTAAGCACTCACCAGGCACATTATTATTATTCATGATATCCGAGATAATATGCTATTGTGTCCACCAAGTTCTAGGTCAATAATGATCACATAGATCCAGTGTTTTTTGAGAATGTTTGTGTTTATTGTTCCTTTATATGGAGGTGTACCTTTGTTGAGTTGTTCGGATCTACATATGTATGTAGAATGAAACTCAACAAAAAAATATATTTTTGTCGAACTATTTACGGTTCAATCATAATGCTTAAAAATAAAACATAAATATAACATTGCATACCTGATTTCCAAATGCTTTAAGTTCTTGGATAATGAAGAATTTAATTTCACCGACAACTTAATATGTCTTTAAGTAGAATTGTGATGATTTGTCTCAACATATCGATTATCGAAAATAACTATCATGATGATAATGTTTTTTTTTAACAATTTGTTATTCATCAATAATATGAAATAGGTAGTAACTTCTTGTTAATTGAGTTACTTATGACTGTTTAGTGTTTAGTCTTGTATCATAGCAATAATTGCTGACTGAACATATTTGACAAGCTTTGAAATACTGATGATTCAAGATTGATTAGGTTTGTACGCAGACATTATTGGTCTCATCTAAATGATTTCCATCGATATATTTTCCATATGAAACGGAACATCATACAAGTAGGTATTTGTTTTTTTAATATCCATGAGATTGACTTTTTAAACGACATAACTTTTTCAATTCCATTTTATTTCAAGCACTTCACATCTTAGATTCAAAAAATTGACTGTAGCCTGAATTAAAGATCGTTGATACGAGTGTCGAATATAAAGTTGATTAGTCAACAGAACAAATATATAAAATGGAAATCTTTAAATAATGTACTTTTCTTTGAACGGGAAATATTGCAGTCACTCAAAAATCACTTATAGATTTTTTTAAGGTTATGTGTGTCTTGAGTTGAAGAATACCACTAATACCAGTAACAGTCACTCTGTCTTTTCGGAATGTGGCCTCAAGACGTGTTTATTAATTGTCTTCATCTTTGGCAGACGGTTCAAGGACCATGAGGACAAGCGTCAATAATGTTACGAAGAAATATACCAAAGAAAAAGAGGGTATAGAAAAAGGGGTAAACATTGACCAAAAAAAAAAATAGTCAATGGGGGTAAAAACATGATCTTTCCTCCGCCGGCACCGGCAGAAAAATGAAAAGTAAAGCTCCGGCGGAATAGTTCAACATTCGCGACTGTCACACAATCGAGGGATGACGAATATACTGACCTTTTCATGAAATAAGATATTGAATATATTCATGTAAATTTTTTTTTCTACGTTCTTGATAATCTCTGATCGTCCCCTTTCTCTTCATAGAATTCATTAGTATGGCCAGTGATACTCACATTCCTATTCCTACTATAATTTTACTCATTCAATAAAATACAATATTGATCAACCATGCAGTTTCAGTTTTAATAAATCCAATTTAAAATACATAGCACTTAAGTTGTAATTTCGACACTTTAATAACTGGACATTGCTTAATATCACATCGAGAAACAATAGCTATTGCAAAAACCAGTTAATTTAAAACTAATATGAGGTTTGATTTCGGCTATGAAATCTCCAAAGTGATAACAATTAAATAATTGAAAAATACATTTGAACACATTTTCAAACATTCAAAATCGTTGAAAAAGAGTTTTGAAATGTTTTCACTGAATTGAACTTTATGTTTCAATTTCATAAACATTGAATAAGTACAGGGTTATTCATTATATTTTGACACCCATCTACAGCTCTTATTGCGAGTGATAGAAAAAAACTTTAAATACAAAAGTTTTGGTTTTTTTCACGTAGTATCTTCTGGTGATAGAGGAATCAACAAATCGAAATCATAACATAGAAAAAATTCATTAAGTCATATTTTTTTAAATTGAACACCCTGTATATTATTGACTAAAATGAAAGATCTCTTTAATCTGATTTCAAATATATATGGTTTGTAGGCATTTGGTTCAGTCACTTTGAAACTATTTGAATTTAAAAAATATATTTTTTTAAACTACAACAAATATTCACAACACTAACTTAATCATATAAACTATCAACATTCCATTAAAAACGAAGCTACATGTTTTCTACATAACCCCCATAACCAAAACTTTTGTATTTAAAGTTTTTTTCTATCACTCGCAATAAGAGCTGTAGATGGGTGTCAAAATATAATGAATAACCCTGTACATTGAAATATTTCAATTTTTTGGAAATATCTACATTTCATCCATATACAGGGTGTAACAGAGTAAGTGTTACAACGTGAAACTGAAGATTCGATATCAAAAAAGAAAAAGATTTTTCCTCAACGAAAATTTTCCGCGGGCTTTCGTTTTCGATATACAGGGTGTCAAAGTTATGAAAAAAAAAAATTTCTTTAATTACTTCCAAACCACTTGGAATATTTTTATCAGATTTGGTACAGTGTCAAAACTCACTAGTTAGGATTATTTTATTAAAAAATCGATTAAAAAAATTACCCAGTGGCGTAGTTATAATACACCCTGTATATCGAAATCGAAAGTCCGCGGAAAATTTTTTCTAAGGAAAAATATTTTTCTTTTTTGATAAAGAATCTACAGTCTCACGTTGTAACACTTACTCTGTCACACTCTGTATAGGGTGTCTCGGAATTCTATATACTGATTTTTGCAGCAGAATCTACGACCATAACTTATCAAAGAATTGCATATAAACATTGGTCGAGAAATTGAGCCTGAGAGAGCATTTATCAACACGACTCCCTGCATGGTGATGGTTACTTGTTAATTCTCAAAAACCCTTTGTGATAAAATGACGAAATTTAACACTCGTGGAAACTACTGAGAATCCATTTAAGTATAATATATAATTTTGGGACACACAATATTTAGCAACAGATGAATGTAGAACGGTTACTTTGGTGAGATATCCTTGGTTAACGTTCTATCATTATCAAACCAACCTTGTAACAAAAAAAAATTTTGAAACCTTAGTTCAATATATTTAAAGATTGTAGAATGCTGTTTTTTGCATTTTTTCAAGTTCTGCAGTTTTCCGCGACATACTAATACTCATTGAGTTCTATAAGGCTATTAGTAAAGTCAATGCTAATACTATTTACATAATATGATAAATACAAACTTAAACTTACCAATCATATCCGCGATGGAATTCAATGAAAGCAAAAGTGTAATTAACGATCGGAAAAAAACAGCATCAATTTGTGAACTATTTAATTTTAACATTCAAGAAATTATGCCTATAGTCAGTTATCAAGAGGGGTTTATGTAACGTATTGCAAATTTCTGTGCACGGAGATTAATAATGATCACAATTTTCTGTTGTGTTGATCTTAGTGTATGATCGATGGTTCATATTTCATTCTTTCGAAAACATTAATTATAAATAAGCTTACTAAAACCGGTGATTTGAAAAATCTTTTGCACAATATAGAAGGGACTAGTTCTGTAACCTTTTCAAAATATAACCAGCTTCATTTAATAACAATAATTTAGTCTACTCGAACTTTTTATCGTTATTAATATGTATTGTGTGCGTTATTTTTAGAGCTATTTTTAAGTTATAATAATGGACAATTTGCATACATTTTCAAATAACTTTGAATTTTATATACGTATCCTAGAAAATATTTGAAAGTCATAACCAACAACATTTTTCCGAAATACCCAAAAATATACTAAATAAATAAAAAAGAAAACGCAAATTTCACTTTATGATCGAAAACGGGGCGAAGCTTAATGTATGTATAATGTATTCTATGACGTCGTGGATTTTGATCGGCGCTCTTTAATCGTAGGTTGATTTTTTTAAACATCAATAGCATCTAATCCTTATAGTTTTCATATTTCCAAAAAATGTGCAAATTGTCCATTGTATGGAGTATGCGTGGGTTAGAGTGCCTCGCACAAGTCATTTGATTTCTGAGGATGTATCTTTTCGATCTTTTCCATTCATTTGTGTATTTCGACAATTTTATATGGCTGTTCTTACTCTAATTGAGATATGTGAACTTTGGAGTGTATAATTGGTGCTTTAATGCGTGAATTATATACTTTTAAGGAGGATGTATTATGGTCTCCTACTAGTCTTCAACTTCTTGAGACTCAAATCTTTTTTATTTCCAACCCAGTTTTTGTATTTCAGTGCTATGTACTGGTTTTCATTAAATTTTGGAAATAAAATTATTATTATTATTATTATTATTCTCATTGGTTAGTCTCACTTTTTCTATGTGGTAAAAGGTAATGAGGTCTTTCGCAAAACTCACACCTTGTTGAGTATTTCACGATTTTCCTTACTATCCGACATGTTTCTAGGATCACTCATTTTTGCATGTCCGTTATTAGTTGTAGTGGTATATTGTGTTTCTTGAATCCTGCGGGTAACTCCGGTGGTATGAGGCCAGTGACTGAGATGACTACGGGGAGAATGAGGACTTCTTCCATTTTCCACATTGAGTTTATTTCCTCAGCTAGGTCCGGGTATTTTCGTATTTTCTCTGTTATTGTCTTCTGTATGTTGTGATCCAGAGGGTGTGCAATATCTATTAACGTTGATTTTGTCTATTAGTGTTATGTCTGGTCTATTGTTTATAGTTGTTTTATCAGTTTTGATTCCTCGGTCCCAGTATATTTTATAATTTTGGTTCTCGTTGACTGAGTCTGGTGTGTATTTGTAGTACGGCTCTTCTATTGTTTTTATGTTATGTTTGTGGAGTAGGTATTTATGGAGGATCTTGGCTGTCAGATTGTGCCTGTTTAGGTATTCTGGCTGTGCTAAGCTAGAACATCCTGATGTTATGTGTTGTATCGTTTCGGGCATTGATTCACACATTCTACAGTTATCATTTTGTATGTTAGTGTTTGTGATATATTTTTGGTAATTTCTTGTCGGTACAACCTGGTCCTGTATGGAGTACATGCATCCTTCTGTTTCACCATACAGGTGTCCGAGTTCGATCCATTTGGCTGACAGCTGATGTTGTTTATCGAGGTCGTTCTTGAATCCTGCCATGTAGTTTTTTGCTGTTCCATGTCTGTGTGATATTCGTGAAGAATGTTTTCTTGTCTATCTACTGTGGTTGTGTGTGTGTGTGTGCTGAGTGGTGTATATCTTTTGTCTGCTTGTTTGATGGACGCGTGTAATGATGACTGAGTTGCCTTCAAGTTAAAGTATCTTTGTAAGCTGTGTGTTTGAATGTTGTGTGTTAATTCTATATTGATTAGGCCTCTTCCTCCTTGTTTCCTAGGTAGGTATAATCTCTCAACAGCCGAGTTTGGATGTAGGGCTCTAGTATCCGTGAGTCTTGTCAGTCTGTCTAGTGCTTGTACGTCTGTTATGGTCCACTGTATGACTCCGAATGAGTACGTTAATATCGGTATTGCCCAGGTATTTATGGCTTGGATTTTATTTTTTGCATTAAAAGTTGTGTATGCATGACTTTCCTTAATCTGTTCTTGTATTTGTTTTCTATGGACTCTTTAATTTCTTTCGTTTTATGTGTGAGTGCTTCATTCACTCCTAAGTATTTATATGTTTCGTTGTTAGGTAGTGTAGGAAATGATATGTTGTTAATTAGAAGCTCTATGTTGTTCGTTTTTGTTGTTTTGCCTTTTTTTGCTATAATTGATGCGCATTTATCTAGTCCGAAGCTCATTCGTATGTCTTTAGAGAACGTGGCAGTGGTTTCCAATAGCGAGGATAGTTGATTTTCGTCCGGAGAATATAACTTTGAATCGTCCACGTAGAACAGGTGTGATATTTTGTGATCTTTTGTTGGACTGTATCCAATATTTGATGACTTTAAAAGGCTGCTTAGTGGGTTGAGTGCTAGGATAAACCATTTTGGGCTCCATGTGTCTCCTTGGAATATTCCTTTTCTGATCTTTATGTTATTAGTTTCAAGATCTTCATTTATTATTATTATTATCATTATTATTATTATTATATATATATATATATATATATAAGCTTTATTCGTTACCGAATATATACAAACAAAACATATAATACAGAAACTTATGTTGTTGTCTCATCTGTGTGTTCTCCCACATAACACACTTTGTCTAAATCACGTTAAAAAGATATGAGTATTCCTAATATTTTTTTGACATGTTAGAATGGCGTTAAAAAAACGTCATATAGCAATGTTTCCTATAACAACATCAAAATGACGTCGTTTTGGTTCAATACTTCTAACGTTATAATTTCTGAAATCGTAAAGTTGATATTTTTTATGATATGTTTTTATAACATCTATCTAATGTTAGTTTTTGATATGTTATTTTTGTTGACATTATGTTAACATATTTCTGACGTTGTCTTTTATGATAAATTTAATTATTACAAATCCTGATATTTTTAAAGCATTTTTGAATTTGGCGGGTGTGTCATAAGTGGTGGCTGGTGGCGTTAGTGTGCATTGAGAACTTGTCATCAATGTCAATCTTGTGTTGATTGTGCGTGCAGGCACTGCAGGCAGCGTGCATTGTTTGTTGTGTCAACAAACTGTGGGTGGATGAGTCTTTCAAGGTAAGCTAGTAATAATTATTGATCATCATAACAATTCAAGAACAATTTGAGGCTCGGATGTAGAGAGTGAATCAATTTCCAAATAGGTATTTACAAACTTTCACAAATAATTTCTTTAAAAACGCCACCCAGGCCAAAGCCAGGACACAAAGACGTTCTTTATCAGGAAAAGGTCGAATGCATATATATTTTTTTATCTATGGTCGAATGTTTATGACCAGGCCAAGTAGTTTCACACCATTGACCTTTAACCAAGGAATTAGAGGTCAATGTTACACACAAAACACAACGAGCTTTTGAAAAACACTTTCCTCCTTATTGAAATATTTTTTGCAGGTGGGCAGGCTCAGGCTACTCAGGCAGTATCGAACAATTTTTCGTACGAAGCGGCAAGTTGTTCAAGTCAGAGAGAATATACCTAACAGTATACATTCTCTCTGGTTCAAGTAGTGTTTTCTCCGTATTGAATCAAGTCAAAGGCTAATAATCCATATACTTAATAGGTGAGTTTTCTCACACATAGTAATCTTTTTACCATTTATGGATTGATCTCAAAAGTGACCATTTGTTAAAGTATAAGCGTTGTTGTTTCACGCCTAGTCAAATCTTATTTAATATTCTAAGAACACGGATGATGCAATGATAATTAATGGCGTCCTTTTGTCGTTTTAAAATCTATTTTGAATTAGTCACGTTATATATTTTGATAGAAGGGGTATTTTGCCTTTATTCAATAATTATTATCCAGTAATAAAAATTTTAAAACGGATTTAGTTGGGTAGTTAGGTATCCTACAATTATTATAAGTATTACTATAACACCAGGGTACGTGTCTCGGATTTAATCGGCGCTATTGCTTACTCCGCCATTATTATTGTAGCGACGATGATGTATAAATCAGCAAACTAGGTATAGTACCTAGACTTTTTTCTGCTGATAGAAATGGTGAAAATAGAAAAACAATTGAACATCGCGTTTTCGATTTATCTCATGAAATGTATTTTTGTTAAATGAGATATTGAGTATATTTTTGCACAGTGTTGAATAATTTTCTAAGTAAAAAAGTTCATTTGCACTAATTTGCAGAAAATTTCAGATATAAAAATTCTCTATAGAATTCCAAATAGTGAAACAACTGAATAATGGTTGCCATTGACTATTAATCAGCAGAAATAATCCTACTAGTTTGCTGATTTGAACATCATCGTAGCTGCAATAATAATGAAGTTTGCAATAGTGCCGACTTGATCTGATGCACCCTGTATAGGTATTTTCTGGGGATTCTGTTTTTTTTTTATACCTATTGAAGCACTAAAAACCACACGCCAAATGAAAATTCTGGATATAATTAGAACTCAGATAACGAAATATTTTGTTAATTATTATCTATTTCGTTTTTTACAATTCTAGATATTTTCTGTGTACATACCTACACATTACCTACCACCTCGCCTTCCACGAAAGATGAACCGGTCAGGAGACGCCGGGAACGTGGTGAGTTCATCAATTGTTTCTTGAGATTACCCAGCTTCAATCAAATTTCCTTTCACATTTTTATTGATTGTCTATAAGTATATTCTATATTTTTACTTCCTTTGTAAAGAAAAGCTAAATTATTTATCGGAAATATGACTAAGGTCCCACGGACAAAGTTTTTCCACGTAGAGATGGTTTCGCTCGTCGGGATAAGCTATACACGAACTTACAGCTTGGTGGTAATCAATATATTTTTTTGTACGCTGTTTCAAGGACAAGTACTTAATCACATTTTCAGAACAAGCCTATGTCCAATTCTTCGTACACGTCTAACCTGATGAAAAAATTGAGTCTCTTTATAGTACATTATTCACTATATTTTTCTCTATAACATTTTGTCATCATCTTTTATAGTTTGTTTCTCTTTTTTTCTAGAATCATACTGGGATCCAGAAAATGTTTATTTGGAATAAAATTTTATGTTAATTATTTGGAGAAAAATTTTCAGTTTTATGGTAAGAATGTTTGTTTTTTTATGTTATGCAGAATATATATTTTATGTTTGTTTTTTAAATAAAGAGATATTTTATTTTCCAATGCAGTTTTTCATTTTTTAGCCCCTTTATCCTACATTCCTCTCATTAGAGATAATATTTTTTCAGGTAAAGTCTATTTATAACCAAAAAGCACGAATATGAATAAAGGGTTACTGTAAAATGTGAAAACAACGCATAATCACTCATCTCATTTTTGAACTTCTTACATATCAGAAATCCAAAACTGAGTTTGGCGATTTGGTTTTTTCACGTGGCTAAGTTACTTTTTGTTTATATTGGTGTCTCTAGGCTATGAATGAACTTTGGAAATACTGTCAGATCAATAGAAAAATTAGATTTTTTCAACGTCACAAAAACGTTGGAAATATCATTAGTTCAGGTAGAAATAATGTTAAAATAATACATGAATACCGATTGATACAATGTCACAAAAATATCAGGAATATTGGAGTCATCAAGATACTTTCAAGTGAAAAAAACGTTGAATATATGCAAATAAAAATGTTGTCATTACTGACGTTTTTATAAGTATGTTGCAAGTAAGTTAAAAATAAGTCATGATTATATATTGAAAAGATATATCAAAAATGTCATAAACTATAACGTTTTTGAAAGTAACGTTATCTGCTATACAGATTAATCGTTTATTAAACGTTAGATTAACGTCATTACGCAAATGGACGTTTTTGGACATGACATTAGATTGACATCATTTTAATGTTATCTGGCTATGTGGGCTCCTATGACTGAACATTCCTATTCTGGATGAGATAATTCGGCCGCAGTCTGGGCTTATTATTATTATTTGGCTCTTCGACAGTATTTTGTCGCATATGGCATAGCCCACAGATTCTACTGAACCATCATATATACAAAGTGTTCAAGCATTGAAAGATCAAGACTTATTAAAACCTAGACTATAATTTTGTCAATGGGTGCAGACAAAATATCGTCAGGACCGTTTTTTTTTTTTGGATAAAGTGTTGTCTACAGACGAAGATTTACGCCTGAAGGCCGTTATTAAATTTGTTGAGTCATACTTTGCCGGATTTGCTAGAAGAAGTACCAATCGGATTAAGAGCGGAAATGTTTTTCATGCATGATGGTGTGATAGTTCGTGATTATTTAAATACATTGTCCATTTCGTGGACATTTTGTTCGCCTGATTCAAACCCGTTTGACTATTTCCTCTGGGGTTATTTGAAGCAATTGGTTTTTTTGGGTTCCTTCTTGTTGACAACGTGCAGCAATAAGAACAGCGAGTCATAGATTGTTGCCTCAAGATACAGAATAAACAAGGAATATTCTATAGAGTTAGAAGATCTGTGAGAAAGTCATTTGGAGGAATGTATTGAGATGAATAGAAGACACTTTGAAAATTTATTGTAGCGTAACAAAATAATTATAATATCCAGACAATTGAATACCATGAACTAACACATTTTTTCAAAAAAGTTTGACATCCTGTATCTTGAAAAGTATGCATTTCCGGATCATGGTTTATATAAAAAAAAATCATGCCTATTTTCAATTGTAGAATTACCCCTAAATTATTCGGAAGTTATTTCCGATTTCCGACACCCTGTATCATGTAATACATTTTTGACGAAAATGGCGCGTCTCCTGCGACTAACGAGAAGAGTACCTTATATGTTTATAAAACTATAGATTTTCAAAAATTGTAGCCAAGACTACCAAAAACTCCTCAAATCCGTCCATGTATAACTCATGAAGGTAATACAATGCCATGTTTCCTTCTATCGAATGAAGTGTAAAAAGTATCAAATTTTATTCAATCATCTTCACAGGTTTTGGGAATATTTACAAAAAAGTAGAAACCGTCATCAGGTTTTCACCTTTAACACCATAATATCTTGAAAACACAGGGTTTGTGGATACTATAGTTTATAGAAATTTTTATTTCTATTTCAGGAAGAAGAATAAGTGGTTGAAATATTGACGTCTAATTTCGGGACACCCTGATTATGTTGTTGCAGTCAAGCAATCTTTGTGGAATGTCCACTTCTGTCAAAATTAGATACGAAGAACGATACGACATACGACCCCAATCACCAACTAAGAAACTGGAAGAAGTCGATATGATTCAGTGTCACAGCTCAAAATAAAAATGTTTCCAATATTGTTCATTTCATAGAATTATCAAAACATGTTTAAAATTTTGAAAATAGTTATTGGTTCAATAGGTGAATAACGATTTTATTATTTACTTTTTAAATAACATAAATATGTTGAATTATAATCGCTATAAATGCCACTTACGATCTACTATTATAGCATATACAATGATGTTTATCGTTTATCACTTCCTGCTAATACGAAAAACAATATATTTTTCCTACAGCCGTGCGGAAAATTCAATTTTCCGCACCGATATCCGTGTGGAAAATCAGATTTCCCGCACGAGTTCGGAAAATTAACAATATCATTAGCAAATAGCAACCAGGTTTCTAGGTAACTTTGGTTGCTTAGTTACACATTTCGACATTCATTATTATTTATTTGTCAAAAGTTGCATCAGAAACTTTTAAATTACGAATTATATCCTTATTTCCGCACGTCTGTAGAAAAACTATTGTACCGAACACTTGCGGAAAATGTTTTTCCGCCCTCGGCTGCTTCACCGAACTCCGCTAAGCGTCGGTCGGTGCATGAACGGCAGAATCGTGCGGAAAAACTAATTTTCCGCACTTGTTAGGTAAATAGCTATTTCCTACAGCCGTGCGGAAAATTCAATTTTCCGCACCGATATCCGTGTGGAAAATCAGATATCCCGCACCAGTGCGGAAAAATTTGTCTGCACGGAAATGTCAAAATTAACAATATCATAAGCAAACAGCAACCGGGTTTCCAGGTAACTATGGTCGCTTAGTTACACATTTCGACATTCATTATTATTTATTTGTCATTAGTTGCATCAGAAACTTTTAAATTACGAATTATATCCTTATTTCCGCACGTCTGTAGAAAAACTATTGTACCTAAGACTTGCGGAAAATGTTTTTCCGCCCTCGGCTGCTTCACCGAACTCCGCTACGCGTCGGTCGGTGAACGGCAGACTCGTGCGGAAAAACTAAATTTTCCGCACTTGTTAGGTAAATAGCTATTGAATGCTTGGGCTATTTATATCACGATGAGATGTTCTGGGAGTATGTGTAGGTACTTTCAATACCTTTCTACTGACATTCTTAAATAAATGGAAATTATCCAATATTTCCACATCAAGTGGGTAGAACGGGGGATAGAAGTACTATACATTATTCGATAAGAGACACAGTAAAGTGCGGAAAAGTATAATGATTATTCCACAGTAATCATTGTAGAAAAAAGTGATATTGCTAATTAAAAATTAACAATAACAAAATCAGTGGATATCAATCAATTAATGAAAAAATTAGTTAATATATACTATACAGGGTGTTTTTTGATTCAATGCCGATACTTAAGGGTGATAATCCTCGGATGACTCCGAGGATGACGCTAAGGCAAAAAGTTCCTATGAAGTTCCGCAACCGCCTATTTCTCAGGATACCAACATGCCGAGGGTAGGTATTCAAAAATTTAAAAAAAAATAAATTGTTTTCACCCAATATTTTTAAGAATCCTAATGTGTTTAATAGAAAGTAAGTTTTTATTTATCAGAATTGACAGAAATATCAAAAGGAGGCTCAAAAATATTCGATAGAAACCATTTTTCAAAATTCTTGAATACCCAACAAGTATTTCAAAAACTACGCGGTTGCGGACCCATCTTCATTGGAACTTTTTAGAATAATCCGAGGATTATCACACTTAAGTATCGGCTTTCGAATAAAAAACACCCCGTATCATCAAAAATAATTGATGAATCAGAGAGACAAGGTATATGTACTTATTCTAGGTTAATGATAAGAAGAAAGTGGAGCAGTGCCTTCAAAAAGATCCCTGTAATCCTGAAAGCACCAGGAATTTGCATAATCGACAGAAAACGAGTACCTATATGGACTCTCATTACCTAATTGATTTCTTTGAAGAGAACCATTACGGACGACGGACGCAACAATAATAATTGATCTCATAACTGCCTCCGCCTCTTAATAATATCGTAACTTCAAAGTGAAGTTGCAAAGATCAGAAATGTCCAAAATAATACTCATACTTAGGTTTTTTTCAAGGTTTTTTCCTTCTTTCAGTTGTTATGATTCAGGAAACAGTTGAATGATTAATAGGTGTGATTTTGCTCAGTATAGATCTTGATTTGAAATAAGCCTATCTGGTTGCCTTAGTCTTCTCATGTATACGTTTTTATGTCAATGATCTTGTGAATTAAAATGAACTATGAATCGGGAATGATACTTACAAACACAATAAACAACACGAAAATGAACGCAAGAATCCTCGTAAACATGTTGACTGCGTTCAAAGCAATACTACACAAAATAGTATACAAATCACAACACTACTTTCGTCCATATCATTCTCCGTAATTTCCAAATAAAAGAAAATTTATCGGGAGAAATGCAGAATCATTGCGTTTCACGGTCGAGGCCAAAGCAAACTGAATGATAGAAAGTGCTGAAGAAGTAGTAGCCTACTTCTCAACTAGAAGTGGGCCTACATTTTAATTTTTTTTTTAAATCACGAAGTACCGCAAGATTTCTTCTTGATCGGAAGAGCAAACCGACAGTAATTTGAAACTAAATATGGACTCTTGATAGTTATTCATAATTAATTTGTTAGACTTCTCATTTTGCTGAGACTTGTGTTGGTATGGTAGTTGTGAGAAAGATTTTCTTTCTCGAAACATAATTGTGCATAGTGATTTGCAGGATATGTTCTGTATCGCAAGGAGAGGAGAAACAATTATTTATGAATAGAAAGAGAAAATTCGATTATCGTACGATTCAAAAATACAGTGTGTCTGCTTATTGGTATTGGTATTGGTATGGGTGTGGGGGGCAAACCACTGCCCGGCAAGTAGGCCTTAAAGGCCCTTTCGCCAACCTCAGGACCATTGCAGTTCTAACTAAGTTGATGATGGAGAACATCACCTAGTTATATATTTGAACTAGCGGGACCAATTGATTTAGGCTATTTATTTAAACTATTTGACTGTCAGTGATTAATAATACTGCAGTCTACTCAGTAACGTTAGCCAGTGAGAGTACCACTAAATGTCGAACAGAAATAATTCCTGCTCAGCTCGGGACTCGAACCCGATCACCGCGAACTACCTCTCCGATGACTTTCGTCAAATAGACCACTCGCCACCTAGTCGCTCGTGTGTCTACTTAAGTTCATATGGAAGACTTTTTTGATATTAGTTTCACGAAAAAACTTATTCTTTATAAAAAGTTCTGCATGATGTGAAACTTGAAATATCCTATTACATCAGGGTATTGATTCAGACTGCAGAGTCATCGGAGGGCAAAGAGCCTGAGCTCGAAGCAGCTTTCCGGAGCACAGCGAAGGAAATTTGCCATGCGAGCTTTCAAAGAGCTTTTCGAAGCAATTCGTCGCAAAAAAAACCTGCTGGCAAGGTGGGCGACTCAACCTGATGACGGGGCTCTAGCTCAAGATCCATCTGGACAAATCCCCATCACCCCAGCTTGCAGAAGGCGAGTAAGTTCCGATGGTAGCACACCTGATGCGACTTATAAAACTCGAAAAGATTCTAAGAGGCCAAAGAGGAAAACCGTTGAAGGATTCAATGATGCCCTCAAAGAGATTAAGCTTGCGATTGTTCCAGGTGACTTTCCAAGGAGATTCACTGAGGAACAATTGGGGGAAATCCAAATGACACTGTTGAACTCCATAAAAACCCGGACCTGAAAGAACTGGGCAGGATTTCAATAGCAGCTACTTTGATAAGGTTGCTGTCATCATGACATGTCAAAATGAGGGGACGAAAAACTATCAGAGGGTGCAGCACTCAAAGTAGAGATGGCAAGAGACCTAGCAGAGACGGTTAAAGTATTTATGGTGGCTCCCTTAAACCTCCGCAGGTAATAAAAAACCGATAAACATCCTCTCTGGTAAAAACCCAGAACGGAGGGTTGGGAACCGACGACTTGGCATGGCCTAAACCATGCCGCCGACAAAAAGGACGTCACAATGTTGTTGAACATCGCCGAACAGCTACTGAGAAACAGGGCAAAGACCAACATGAAGGCATGTGTGGGTGTGAGTAGGGCTTTTTTCAGAGTGCAAAAGCTAGTGGAAGTAAAGATGGCTCCAAACCAGGACTAAAACCTCTAAAAATCAACTTACATCACAGTACCGTGCCGGGTCCGCGCCTTTGAACCACAGACTATATCTATCTCGATAGCACTCATCCAGGAACTCTGGATTGTGAGGTGTAAAGTAAGAGGGACAAACAGGTGGTCATTTATTTTATATCTAATCATCTGATAAAGTGAGGGCACATGCGTCAAAGACTACATTGATTGCTTCTCTCTTTCCAATTTCTGTTCGAGGGACTCCGCGAGAGCCAAACTAAAATACAAGGAGAACGGAGAACAAGGAAAAGTGGTTGTAGCATCCGCCTACTTTCCTTATGATTCCGAATCACCACCTCCAATGATTATTCGAGTTCACCACACTAGTCGAACACTGTATGGCAACCGCCATCAACTACTGGTGGGATGCGATGCCAACGCGCACAACAGAGCATGCGGCAGACCAATGATAACTGCCAAGGCACCGCTTTGCTGGAATACCTGGCAAGCAATAACCTTCTATTCGCAAACCGGGGCAATAAACCCTTCGAACATTAAACGGTTCGTACTATGCGAGTACGATAAGGAAGTGAAAATCTATTGATATCCAAAGTCTACAAACTGGGACGGTTACCAAAGTTAGCTGGAAGCAAGCTTGACTTCCATCAGAACCAAACTCAGAGCAGAGATACAGCAGCTATTGATGTCTCTGCTGAAAAACTAGAGGAGGCTATAACAAAGACCTATGAAGATAACTGTAGCCTTAATACCATAAGGAGCGGTAAAGAAGTACCCTGGTGGAACTGTCACTTGGCTTAGCCAATAGAAAACACCAGAGCCCGGACTCTGTGAGAAAATGACTACTTATTGGTTACTTGATTCAGGTGAAGTGAATAATAAGAGCCAACTGTTGCTCGACGCCGACGTGGACTGCAGTATTATTGATTACTGACAGTCAAAAAGTTTAAATAATTAGCCTAAGTTTATTGGTTCTGCTAGTTCACATATATAACTATCAGATGTTCTCCATCATCAACTTAGTTAGAACTACAGTGGTACTGGGGTTGGCGAAAAGGGCCATTAACCTACTCGCCTGGCAGTGGTTTTCCCCCCATCATACCAATACCAATACCAATTCCCACTCGCTGTATTTGGATGAGTGTGCATGTCTTATTAGTGACAAAAAAAACAACATTTTTGAGTCTGGCTAAAATTTGTGGATGGATTCAAAAAATTAAAGACAATGCAAGTCCACTGAATACAGATGAAATTTGCTTAGAATTACTAAAAGAACATATCTATCCATGTTTTCTGACTGGAAAAATAAGTACCGAAAATCGTCACCGCCACCTGTATTTTATGGAAGATTCTTGAATCGAGCCATTTTTCCAAGCATCAAGAGGTGCTGCACTCTTTTTTACATCTTTTAAAATATTATTATTAACCTATCACGGATCTTTGTCAACCTTTCGTTTAACATCGGATAGCCGTAAAATAATGTCATTTTTGTTGTTGCTACAAACAATCAAACTGATTGAGATATTAGGATATTATTATTGAGTAACATCGAATTTTGAAATTATTCTCATCTAATTCCAGTGTATTGCCAACATTTACACTCATCGCGTTCACTCGAAAATAAGTTTAGACAAAGAATCTTCATCAATAGTTCCCAACCAAGGCTACAATCAGAAACAATAATTTTATCGGCTTGGTTGTAAGACGAAATTTCTGACCCATCCGCAAATGTCAAGGCTTGGTATCTCATCAGTCAGTTAGCTTATATGACTATTGTAATAATTTAAATGCTTCAAGAACAAGTGGTTGTTTAGAAATCAAGTTTTTTTTTGTAAGCACTTCATTTGATATATTTTTTTATGTGGTTTGGTTATTATGAATTCATTTTTCTACAAAAAACGAGTTTCAAATTAAAAGCATTTTTTGATTAGATATACAGGGTGTTACTTAATGGTATGACATAATTTTAAGGGGGAGTTCCTGGATAAATTTTAAGTCAAAAAGGTCATATAAAATTGGGTCTTAAAATGCTTGGTTTTTAAGATACAGGGTGTAAAAGATCTATTTTATTTTCAGTTTTTAATACATTTTCCAAAGACGGGTTGAGATATTGAACTGAATTTTGCCACAGGATATTATGGTAAAGGATCACACTTTTTTTTATTTTTATTTTTTTATTTTTATTTCATTTTATTATTTTTTTTTTCTTTTTCTTTTTAAATTTATCCAAGAACTTCTCCTTGAAATTATGACATATCAATAAGTAACACCCTGTATAGAGATATGGAGGGGTAGCATGCGCCATCCTTTTACTTAGGCAACCCAGGCGGACCCATTGTAACCTCCTTCGGGGTTTACCCGTCGAGCCAGCCGACAGCGTTGATATAGTTCAAAACTGTGGGTCCGGCCTTTTTTCCCTCATAATGGATTCTCTGCCCCTATCATAATGCCAAGCAGTTATGTTTGAAAGACAGTTGCCCCCGAGCCTAGGGCTCTACTGATTTTTAGATTGAGCTCTGGTTTGAACACACCCAGCCCAGCATCACATTGACTTTGTGAACCGTCTGTGATTTCGTTCTCTGTTAAAAATATAGCGCGGAATCAGAGCATCAGTTCGATACCCCACCAGAGGCTGTCTTCAAACCCCAGACCTTGCCAATCGCACCTCTACATTGGCAGGATGCTCTTGTGACCTTCTTAGATTTTTCGCTTAAGTGCTCGTTCTAATTGAGGGTTATATCTAGAATGATTGTTAGGTATTCAACCTCTTTAGAAATGGCGAGTTGCACACCACACGGGAGAGATGGTTTTAGGTTGGCCAACTTCCTTTTCCTGGTAAAATGTACGAGCTCGGTTTTTGTTGGGTTTACAGATAGTGCTTACTGAGATTGCTTCCAATCTAGCCACCTCCCATAATGGAGGAAGACCAGCGACAGTCCTCCTCTCACAGCCAGTCTACAGAGCAGAAGATTCTTAGGATCTACTCTCTGTGGTTGAATCCTCCATTAAATGTGGGAGGGAGCGTGTCGAGGAGGCTAGAATATCATCCAGAAGCCTCTTCAATGATTCGCGCCTGGTCCGCAGATATCCTTTTCCTGGAGTCGTTGCGGTTCACGACAGCCATTCCAAGATGGCTCACGGCCACATTGGCGAAGCTACTTGGTGGATCTCTTTTTTGGTTTGATGCCGGTCTGAGTTTTTTACCAGGGTTCAGCTTTCCCTGCTGTCCCTCTGCGGATCTCTGTGTTATGGGGAAACACCTGAGGAACACGTTCCAGATTTCCTCGCCATTGTATCTTTAGGTGGCCTACCCTTTGTAGTTCGTCGTTTTCTCGGTTTCGCGCTTCGGAGGTTAGCCTAAGAGTCAAGCTCTCCGGTAGAGTTTGCGGTTTCGGCAGCCTGCGGGGTCTCCCTCGGGCCGGAAGGTTGCCCACCTGATTGGGCGGCAGCCTTCGCAGCTTCGAGGGCTCTCCGGCGCCGTTTCTGATCGGCTGATGCGGTGCCTTTTTTCCCTGTCAGAGCAGCCTGCTTGTGTCCGATTGCTCACTGACTGGGGTTGTTCCGTTGGTGTAGGTATTACCTGCTCCCCTTCGTTTTTCTGTTTGTTTGCTTTATTCCCTTTTTGGTTATCCATGTTATGGGTAAAGAGTTTCGCTCAACCGGCTCCCCATCCTCCTCGGAGCCTCAAATGGGACGTATAATACGTCAGAGCTACAGGTTGAATTTAGCCATCCAGAGGAGTTTGTGCATGAGTTCCATAACCCAAACTAACCCATTCCTCCAGAAGTGTGACGCAGCCGATTGGTCGAATTGGGTTAGGTTCGACGTCCCGTTTACATGGAAATCAGGAACAAAGTGGCGTGTTGCTCCCACTTCAGGGTGACTCAACCACGAGGATCCCTTCATACCACTTGAGGGTCTCCACGCACGGCACAAACACGTGCTTGGGCGGTCGGCGCGGTCGTTTTATATGCAACGATCGTCGGCGTTCGAAACGTGTTTTAGAATTCAGCCATCGTTCGTTCGATCAACGAGCGCCCGGAACGACCGCCTGTACAGAATGCGCCTACACGGAGAACACGGAATGTTTATCGACCTTCCGGTCTAGATCCGTGATCCGTAGGATTTGGTTTTAGCAGAGCCACCACGAGCAGGGTTTAGTGAGATGCTACACACTCTCAATCTTGTTGAGAGTATTCTACGGTCTTGGAGTTCACGCCCAATGGAAGTGCAATACTCCAAAGTCGGAGCGCCCATGCAAGGACCGCTCACTCACTGGTATCGATCGAGTGCTTCATTCCTGCTGAACAAGCACCGACTCAACGACCTCGACCCCGCATTTGTTGATAATCAATGCATTATTCACATTTCATCAGTGCATTGAATATAGAAAAAAAATATAAATTACTATAGATCTCTTGTTAATGCAATAAAATAAAATCTGGAATTTAATTAACCAAAATTGAAGTATTTTTCCGGAACCTTTCAAATAAATAGGTACAATTTATTATTAAATGAGAAATCCCTCGAATTGCTACAATCCTCACAATGACAATCGTTTATCGTTTGTTTTTTTCGCTCAAGTCGATCTCGAAGGAATAGATATGATGGAAACCATTTTATTGCATTACGGAATATTATTAAAATCAAAGCAAGTTGACTGTTGCTAGGAAATGTTGTTTTGCTATCATAAACATAAAGCATTTGACTTTCCGTGACAGTTGGATCATTTCTAGTATGGTCAAAAAATACATCGTGCTATTAAAATTAAAAGCTAGGTACTTATTCCAATTTGGAAATGACACAAACATATAATATGCATTTTCTGTATAGTTTTTCAAATGTTGACACCAAGGCCCGGCGACCGGCGATCCAAGAGGCAGAAGAATCTATAAATTTAAACATTGTATTATTGAAAATAATATCAAAAAAGAACAATAATTGAAAAGGAAACTTCATTGCTGTACAGGGTGATGCATTTTCAGCGACCGGGTGCCAATTCTCGTGAACTATTCATCGTAGAGACCCAGGAAAAAAAAATCTGTACAGTAATATGTGTCCAAGAGAAAATTCTGAATAGTACATTTTGTATTAAGGGCGGAAAGTAGATGATTTTGACGAAGGTATAAGTAGCAGCACGGGCGAAGCGAGGGCAGATATTAGCCGAGTCAAAATCAACTTTCGTCCGTGGTGCAAACAGTTCTTTTTGTACAAACAGTTTGTAATCATTTAAAATAGAATAATAATTATGAAAATCAAAAATAAATAATCGATACTCTGCACTACACTGCTGACAAGTCAGACAACTGAAAAGTGGCAACTGTCAATCATGGTTACATTATAGGTGTGTTCCCGTATTCTTTTGTGGTGCGGATTCATTGCCACCGAGAGTGTCACGTGATTGGTTCCTGCTAGTATGCTAGACTGTCACGTGGTTATTATTTTCAGAGGCGTTGGAATCCAAGGAACCGTTGCTAAGCAACCTACTTTTGCGCCCGCGAGCGCGAAAGTACTTTTAGGCCCGGCTGCCAAAATAAGCGACTTTCCGCCTGCTTTGCACGCATTAAAAAGTGAACTTCACGTGTAGGTTGTACAAAAAACATATTTCAAGCTTCTAGGATCGATAACGTAACGTAACGATACTGTGAAAACGGAAAATCGAAAAAAAAATTCCGGTGAACTACCAAACAAGAATATGGAAACAGATTTGGGACGATATTCTCTAAAAAATTGCCCCTCGACACTTCTCACTAAGTTGTCAAATAAGACAGCTACAGGCCGTCAAACTTGATGATACTAAATTGCCTATAACTTCGAAATTTCCTAACCTTTGACTGTTCTTAAGCTCATATTAAGGAGGAAAATCTGCTTTTTCTGATGCAATTACTCGGGGTCGATTTTATTCGCTCCAGCCGACCACACTATACATGAATTGTGAAAGACAAACCTGTATTTGAGTTTTTTTCGCAATTTTCAAATGCAAACCCACTGAGCTGAACAGATGCCCCCGTCGTGTTATTTGGATAATTTCCTACCACTTTCCAGCGGGTAATGTTTCTATATCTATCGAAATAAAAGAGTTACGAAGACTTCATCAGGAAATCCTCGAGAAATACTTTTGAAACCGCCCCTGTAAATTTGAATGTGTCAATATTATCGATGACCATATTCATTTAGTAATTTATGATGAGACGATGGAACACTCTAATAGACACCCTGGTACACAGACTGTTTAAGAACACTTGGCACATTGCTTGATCGGTGCTTCGATCCTTTAGCAAACCAAGAAAAATAAAAAATCTATGGTGTAGAATTGGGAATTTCATTTCTTTTTACCATCACTTCATCATAACTTGTTTGAACTATTGAAATATCATGTATATGTTAATTCGAGCAATGAGAATGAGTGGACCATAATTACTATTGTATTCAATTTCAAATATGAATTTTTTTTGTCAGTTTTAAATTGAAATATATCGGAAACCTTCGTTTATCAAGTTAGTTCAAGGATATGTTGAACTAAGCAGAGAATACCTTCCATGTGCTGAATTATCACGCATAATCATACAAAGTTATGATGAAATGATGATCAAAAATAAATAAATTTGCCTAAGCCTAAGAAGCTCATGCCATTGACCTATAATAACAACCGGAGTTTCATTTCAATCAAAAACCCTGTTTGAAAATAAAAATAGCTAAGAGCCGAGTTCTGAAAAAGATCTCTTCCTATTACTTTACTTTGTGATGACCTAGTTGATTAACATGAACACAAACATGTTGTTTGGGTATCAAATTTGGGGATGATCGCCGAAGATAAGTGACAAAAAAATCAAAATTTTGAACACATTTCATGATAGAAATAAAGGGTGCCAAACAGGGTAGGATAATATACAGTGTGTACCGAAAAGAAACCGACAAACTTTAAGGGGTAGTAAGGGACATCAAAACAATCATTTTTGTTTATTTTGGAAAAAATGTCAAATCAACATTCTAAAAATTCCTACCTTGGGATTGTCGTGAAATTTATTATTTGAGATTATAGTTTTCTTAGTTTTTGTGCAATAATTATTGTAAACCATAATTCATTTGTTGATAAATAAAATTATATAGAAGTGAACAGTGATTTAACACATGCGCAAAACAATAGGTACATATATATCAAATAGATTTTTTTGGTCTTCAGCCCAAACGGCTCATTTGCAGACATACAGTGTGACCTATTTGTTTTTTGGATCACCCTGATGAAAAAAGACCAATTTTTTAAATTGTAGAGCTTGGAAAATTGTATCTTCCCACAAAAAAATGACCTCGCTAATGCAAAATGCAAAGCCTACTTTTCCAGCATAATTTTGACAAACAATTTTGAAAAAAAATTGTGCACTGTGCCCCCCACTGGATTCGGCATCCTTCAAAACGGGCCTATACCAAGTTTTACCAGGAGGTAACAAACTAACTATTTTGATTTTGTTGAAAAAAAATACATTTTTTTTTCAAAACTTCTCAGTTGGTTATGAATAAACAATCAAATTCTGGTCATTTCCATCAAGGTACCTTTTTCTTCAATACACCCTTTGCTGTAAAGTGATTTCACCAAAAATATTGATATATAAATAATAATCCAGTAACCATGTCATCTGAAAAGGGGGGGTACCTTGCGTTAAATAAGGTACTTAGATCTTATTTTTTGCTGACTTGTTTCTGAGCGCCGAACGCAACATCGTCAAATTTCGAAAAAAATCTCCAAATTTCTACGTTTTATTCAGGTTTTGGCAATTTTAACCCTGAACGACCAAGTACACGAGTGTAACTTCATAACACGTTCTAAAGTAGACTAAATTTGCTACAATTTGAGATCAGAACCGACTCTGTAGACCAAATAGTTTTTGAGATACAGCTTTCCAAAATTTAGCGCTATATTTTCAAACTTGAAAATGTTTAAATAACCGACTATCTAAACCTATTTTCTGCGGTAATGAAACAACAATATATGTGCTCAGAAAGAGTCTGCGGCCATTTTCACTCTTTCGTTTCAAGCATCTAAGGGTTAAGTTCAGCCCTGCTACTGCAGATATGTTTTGAGTGGGAGACCGACGATACTCATCCGGGTCCTTCAAACAGGGCAAAATCTACTTTCAGTTAACTTTAAACATGTATTTGATTAACTTTTTTTTATTGACATTACGCATAATTCTTTTTTTTTTCGAAATCAGCAAGGCGTGAATTTACCAAAGAAAATATGTCTAGAGGGTCGAAATTCCCACAGAACAATAAATTTGTATAATAACTAGCCTTGAGACACCTTCCAGGTAGGCACCATAATAATATAATGTTGTTGTATTATGTAAACATTTGCAAGTGTGAAAAAATAACACTAAATTTTTAAAATCTGTATCTTGTAAACTATTGGGTCTACAAAGACCATTATGATCTCAAATTGCAGCAAATTTAGTCTACTTTCAAAAAGTGTTTCATAGTTATAATCAAAAACTTCCTTCTGGGTCAAAACTGCCAAAAACTGGATAAAAGGAAGAAATGTTGGTATTATTTTTAAATTTGACAATGTTGCGTTTGGCGCTCGAGGTCGAAAACTTGGATTATTCATTGGGCCAACATCATAAACAAGTCAGCAAAAAATCATAACTACCGGATCTAACGCACGGTCTGATGTATATGCATGGTTACTGGACTATAAGTTTTTTCTAGATGAAATTTGGTATGGGCGCGTTTTGAGGGATGCAGAATCCAGTGGCGTGCGTAGATTATCTCTAAAAAAAATCGCTTACGTGATTTATGAAAATTTTCTACTCGCCAACTTTCAAAGTAGGCCTTGGATTCTACCAGCGAGGTCATTTTTAGTGAGAAGAAACAATTATTTATCAAGCTCTTCATTTTAAAAAAAAAATCTGTCAATTATAAAAAATTTTTTCAGGGTGACCCAAAAACGAATGGGTCATACTGTATGTTTACTGAGCAAAAATATTTGTTTTGATGTTTCCTATCACCACTTTTCGGGATACACATTATAAGTGGGGGTAGAAACAATCAAGGAAGAGGTAAAGTTAGTTTCAATCTCAGAGGAAACTAACAAGTTAGAGAAGCGATGTCGGTCAAGTAGTTATATAATGCAGAAATTCAATTTATCCGGCTAAGGCCATGATAAGTTTTATCATTGGCCAAAGGCTATACTTGCAGGGTATCTGGAAATAGAATTCGGATAATTTAAGGGATGATACTACAAGAGAATAGCACTTTTTTTCATATAAGCAATTAATGGTCGGGAAAAGCATAGTTTACAAGATACAGGATTTCAAACTTAAAAAAAAATGGGTTTTTGATAAATATCTTGAAAATGTCCTTAGCAACAAATTCTAGTACATCACAGGAGGTTTATCGTGTTTACATAGCAACCAAGAGTCGTGTCAAATAATACTATTTATTTCATACTGTAATTTACCGGACCCAAAACCAGTCCGGTAAATGACACTTAACATCATCAGAGACTGTAAAAAAATACTTGACTACTCCAAAAATGACATTTTGCATCATCAAAGACTGTGAAATTGAATTGGTAGCATGGTTTGGCTGGCACCATCTCATGATTTTAATTAATAACTTGACATAGAATACATACTTAACCTATCTATTACCCAAGTGGTGACATGGTTTGGCTGGCGCCATCTCATGGTAAGAATGTGAGGCGGACTGCCACTCCAAGTGTATGGTTTGACAAGAAAGCACTTTAAACCGATCAAAAATATATATCACAGAATGAAACAAAACAATGTACGATATCAGCCGTTAAGTGTCATTAAACTACTCGTCTAGAAATTCCAGACTCGGCTCCTTCGTCGCCTCGTCCATAAACATCTCGACTCGTAAATCTTCAAGCGGTTGAAGTGAAACCTCATATCAGTACCAGAAGAATATTTTTACAAAAAATATTCCCAAAAGCAGTGTTTTGGAAATTTTGCAGGGTCAACTTCTTTATCCATATCACCTAAAAAGAGTTCAATGGTAACACGTGTTTCGCCACCAATCTATGGCATCATCAGACCTAAGATATAAAAAAATATGCTGATTACACAGTTTAAACAAACTAAGATACCTTGGACAATAGGTCAAATGTACAATAAACACACATTCACGTATCACTTCCGGTCAAACACTAGATTACGCATGCTGAGTATACGGACGAAAAAACAACCAAACATCTAAAGATAACAGCACTGGAGAATAAAAAAATCAATTGCGAAATGTAAAAAATAAATGATCATCCTGGAATTGATGCAGGGTATCAATGAGAGCTTCGTTCGCGGGAAAAATCCAGAACTAATACGGAACACATTCCGAATTGGTAAGCATACTACTGCATTGCGCATGTATTTTTCCGATTTGACCTCAGATTTTGATTTAGTCTTCCATTTCATAAATAGTCAGTTTTTGGCCGCTTTTTTTTATATGGACATCTGTATACTAATAAATGGCGTGATGGCTTCTTGTATTGACAGCTGTCAAAATGTGACATTCTCTGGACATCTTTTTAAGACGAATAAAATGGCGTACATGACATGACTCAATCGTGTTTTGATCTCCCGCAACCCGCCTCTACTTTAATTTTTCTTATGACCGCCATATTGGATTTTTCGATTTTTGGAAAGAGCGTAAAATTTCCCAGTCTAGTGAGGTCTCACAAGTGCATAAAAGATTCAAGTATCATCAATCACACTTTGTAGTTATGTCATGGCCTTCTTTTCTAAGAAGGCCATGATTCATTTGTCTGAAAATTGGTTAATAAGCAAAATCATTTTTTGTTTTAGCCAAGGAGGCTCTAATCTGTCGTTCAATAATTTAGTATGACAGTAGTGTTCTAATGACGCGAGTATATACGCTTTTCTCATTAAAATAATACATCTGATATACAAATTGTCAAAACCAGTTAAAAATGCCCGGTGTTCTCTATTTCTCTATTTAAATGAAGAAAAGTTACTCATGTTTCATAACACACAATTTAGAAAAACCGTGATTAATTAGATCAACTATAAACAGAAATACACCTGTGAGGTCTGGTATCTCAATGATGGTTCAAGTACATTGGACTGCATCTTTCAACGCAGTTCCACGTTGAACCTTCGTTGAACTGAACTTAAGAAGCTGGGTCTCAGGGTTGTACAAAAAACAGTCGCTTATTGTCAAAAATGTCTCGATGCATGTCCATGCTCTATTAAAAATGCAATGCGTTCAACACATCTGCTGCACGCTTAATGCGTTGACCTTAAGTTGATAGAGTACCTACTTATTCATATTTTGCGACAAATAAATCATGGCCCCCTTAGAAAAGATTGAGTCCCAACTACGGAGTGTGATATTTCGATGATACTCAAATCTTTTATGCACTTGTGACCCACCACTAGACTAGAAATTTTATGCTCTTTCCAAAAATCGAAAAATCCAATAGGGTGGCCATAAGAAAAATGAAAGTCGAGGCGGCTTGCAGGATAACAAAAGACGATTGAGACATGTCACACACGCCATTTTATCCGCCGTAAAAAGGTGTCCAGGTAATGTCACATTTTCATAGCTGTCCAATTAGCCTTTTCGGATTTACTGTCAAATAACAAAATCCGGCATTTTCGGTTTTTCGCCGATATTTCCAAAACCAATTGACCGATCGCAAATCTGAAACCGGATATCGAATGCACTAAGTTTCCTCTAAAACTTTCTCCTTTTAACCTTTGATGTAGGTAGGTAAAACAGGAGCCAGGATCCCTGTATAGGTAAAGAAGCGAATCTGGGACACACTGTATTATGTGTAGGTATCTAAAAGAAAATCTCATTCTCATTTTGCAAATGTTTCCAAACGTTTTTATTATTTCCTGCGTTTGTTTGACAAGACATTTCAAAATAAATAACACTTTGTTATTGCCACTTTTTCTCCTTCACATGCTGGTGGTAAAAAATTGAAAATCTGACGTTTCGTCTTCGAGCTGCCATCATCAACTTTATTTTTTTAAATACGGACCTGAATTTTGTATTTTATTTTTAGTCTTTTGACGTCCCTGAGGGATTCTAGTGATTAGATGAGGGCGTAGAGTGATTATATTTTCAATTATTATTCACCTATTATTTTTATTTTCAATACTTTGTTAAAATGGCAATATTTTTGAACACTTTAGCAGAAATTGATTTCGTTTTCTATACCTATATAATTTTTTCATTTTCCATGTCAAGTGGATCTAATTTCATTTCATAAAATGTATCGTTATAAAAGATGTTATTTCGATTTTGGTTCAGTCAATAAGTTTTGTTTAGTTGTGCAGATTTTCTCGTAGGATTAACGTGTCAAATAAAGAAGGATTCATGAACCAAACTGAGTAGTAGGGGGACAAATGTGGCCTGACTGATTTTCTCTGGTCCAGGTCCGCATTTAAAAAATTGAACTTGCCGATGGCCGCTCAAAGACAAAACGTCAGAATTTTTATTTAATACCGCTATATTGTAGAGGAGAAAAAGTGACAATGACTCAGGAAGTAATAATAACGTTTTTGCGAAATTTCATTCTATTGGGCATAAAAATGCGCAACTTTGCATCCATTTAACCGACCCTGTGTCTGATGATAACTGAGATCCCCATGCATGGACTCGAACCTGTGGCACCCTGTATAGATCAAGTTAGGCTATGGGTTTCAATAATCTGTTTTTTTTTTGGAACCATTATCAATAATTATTATAAGGGACTTTATAATTTTTAATCAAGTTTTAGCTTTCTTAAAAGCTCCGATAAGTTTTGAATGTGTGAAGTACTCAATGACATTAATTTATACCTAATGATGCCTTTTGAGATCAGACGGGATCAGTAAGTAGGACCTCAGTAGGACTCAATAATAAAATAAATATCGGGATAAAATAATTCTATACTGTTGAGTACCTACTGAATCAGATAATGAAGGACGATTGTTTTACCTACATGACAGTCGTGATATAGTATTTTGATTTGGACAAAGTTTCCTGCAGTGTGCTGTGTGTATGCATAGATTGAGAAGAGTAAAGGAAGTGAAGTTTTCTTTGCTCAAAAAAAAAAAAAAAAGAATGCTCAAAATTTGCTACCTAAGAATGTTACCTCAAGTTACAAATTCCTAGTTCGCTAAGAAATTGGGACTCCAAACGTAAATTTTGATAATTTCTGAGCTGAGAGCTAACCACCACCACAGTTTATACCGCATAAGCTGTGCCATCATTTTATGGGTTAGTTTGAGTAAATAATAAGTTGAAAGCGACCCTCTCAGTCGAAAATGTATCAAAACGTTTTCCTTTTAGCGCGGCTGATTGGAAAAGTTGAACTCAAACGAAGTTCTTGAAAAGATGTTTCAAAACCTCTGCTCACTTGACTCTCTCTGAAAATTTGAACAAGATCCGTTGAGGCTTTTCTAATCTAATGACAAAACATCGAAATTTTAACGTGAAGATATTATTTCAACGAAAAGTTTGCGTACCCAATACTTATAATATTCTTTCACAAACAGTGATTTTATAACTGCACCCTATTCATGATAATAAAATGAGCACTCATTTTGGACTCACCTTTTATATTTTTTTTAATGATATTTTTAAATCCTCTTTAAAAAATACTACTGAATGGTATTATGATAATAATACATGATTATTTGATCTTTGATGATTGCAATGTCAATCTTTGGTGTCTGAAGTCAGAACAACAAAGCAAAGCAGACTTAAATTTTAACTACGTAAGGTTGTCGTCATTGAACATTATCATCAAATGTCGTTGAATCTAGCGGAAAAGTTATTATCATTCTATGCAAAAATCAATCATTTATCGTGATGGTAATGAACTATCGGAAATGTTTACCATCTATTTCTTCAAGTTAGGTATTACGCGTTACCAAAAAATTGATTCTTAGAAAAAAAACAGGAAATATGAAAAGCAAATTTCAACATAACCATCACACGTGGAGCTGTGTGCATATAAAAATAATTAGAATAATGAAAGTATGAATCGCTTTTTATCTGAAGCAATTATTTCAATTATTATTGAAATACTTTTCTTTGATCTGAACCCATAAGTGATTTTTGAATCTAGAATCATTTTAAGGCTAATTTGATATTTTCATTCTATTTAAAGGAAAGTGTGATGAACTAGAACCTATATATGAGCCTTTATTTGATTCCAACCCAGTGACTCTCCCTATAACGTTATATCCACTGAAAAAATATTTTCGATTATTTCATGATGGATTTTTTTATACAGAGTGAGCAAATAAATATTGCGTGGACGGGATATTGTGAGTTCTTGAGCGAATATTTTGGAAATTCGTCGCTAAGAAGGCATTACACAGGCCTTATAAGGCTTCAAACAAAATTTTTTTATTTTCACTGTGTATATTATTACTCCACCACCGTATTTGCCAGAATTTAGGCCGTGATTTTGTGTCCTGTTCCCTTTACTGAGAAGATTCGCGAAGGGACGGAGGTTTGGCAAGATCGAGGAGATAAAGACCGCATCACAAGACGAGCTGAAGGCCATACCAAAAACTAAATTTCAGAATTCATTCCAAGATTGAAAGAAGCACTGGAACGAAAATTTCTCGAGAAAAATGAAAACAGTACAGTCTGTTATAATATTACCTTTCATACTCGCTTTCATATCTTTCATTCCATTTCTCATGATTTCATAAACGTATTTCGATCATATATCTATTATTAACTCTATATGGAAACTGTCCCATTTGAACAACGAGCGACGCTTGATGCCAGGATGAGATAGAAGATCCCGCTGTACTGTATACTTTTCGCACATAAAACCTACGTAATACGTTCGGGTTTCGAACGAATCAAAATTCAGACAAATATGACGTCAGTCGGCTCCGATTCGGTTCTGCAATACAAATACACATTTGAAAAAAGATAAAAAATATGGTTCACACTCAACAATGAGAAGATATTCCACGGTATACCAAAAGCTGTGTGATAACTTACCCTCAAACAAGTTTAAAAACGGCCGACACTCTGTAAAAAACCTTTACATATCAATTACCCTTGCACTGTACGTACACTATAGCTTTTCTTGGAAACACCTAGGCTCTACAAATAACGTTCCTGTATATTATTGTTACTACATATTCCCAAAAGATTCGTCCTTTTATTCTGTTTTCTACAACCTTGAATACCATCAAGTCAGTAAAGCTTCCATTCGTAAGAATCTACCAAAGATATTTTTTGTTAATACAATCATCTTATTAGGTAGCAGCATAATCTATAATCACTGACATTTTAACAATCTCCTTAACCCGAGTGGTCCATTGTCCATTCAGTGCAGTGCTTGTGCTTCAAGTGAAACACTTGTAAAATCAACTTCAACGACTTCATACTCTAGACCCGGTTCAAAACCAAAAGATATCAGAAAAGTAGAGGTTCACAAACTACACGCGATCAGAAAAACGGAACGATTGATCAGGTCACGTATGTTCATTGTTCCGCGTTGTCTGTTCACGTGTAGGTAGATTATTCACTTTTGATGTCTGTTATTGGTTTTGAACCCAAGAGAGTGAAAGTCGCCCGGATACGTCAATTTTTGTTTTTTGGGAAACACTTTTTGTCGTGTTTTCACTCTCTACCTGTTGACCCCTGAGCGGGGGGAAAAATAAGTCTGCATTAATTATTGCTTACTTATGTATGAGAAAAATGATTTTTACTCATTAATTCAAAAACATAAAATCAATAGTCATTTTTTGGCCTTATTGCGTAAAAATAAATAAGACACTTGCTCCAAATTTAAACCTCAAACTGATTCCGAACTAAATGGAAGTCCGCATTTCACTACTTCCATAATATTCCATAATTTATACCTACAAGAGGTAATCTTGTACAGGTAAAAATCATAAATCAATATCCTGGAGACTCTCTGCACAATTTTCAAAAAGTGCAAACCTGAAACCAGTCCATATCGTATACTAGAAGCTGCGATACTTTCCACCTACCGATCCCAAGGAGTAGCATGGCGAGGAATTCGGTGATCTACCAGGGTCTTAAGATCTTCAACCGTCTTCCAATGGCTTTCAGAGCCATTAAAAGCTTGGAAACTTTCCGGCATAAAGTTGGCTGCTTCCTGAAAACCAAAGCATACTATACGATCTTGATGAATACCTGTGTGATATTTTTTGAAGTCATTTTACTCTGTTCTTGTTAATGTTTGTACAAACGATCCTTAATTTAGTGTTTCGGTGTTAGGTTTCTAACTACTCGTTGATATTTTCATTGTATTTTATTTTATTTTATTGTCTTGATTGGTGTTAGTTAAAACTTTATATCTTTATGATCGATACATTGTATATTAGTTCAGGCAACGAAGATCAAAAAATGCCGGATAGAGGAAAAAATTGGTGTATTCACGAATTTTGGTATAAGTGTAGGTTGGGGTGTCCTGAACAACATACTGAAAGTCCTGATCGGTGAGGGGCGAGCTAAAGTGGAGAGGGGTCTCTGTTGATCATTTTTCCACGTTTCTCTTGAATAACTTGAAAACGAGACCAACCAGCGAAAAAATACTGGAGTACTAAATTATTCTATGCAAAATTTCCTACAAAAAAGGTCGCTTGTATTTTTTCGCTTGAAGGAGAAAATGGATTAATGTTAAATACTAAAGATTTTCATATTATGAAAATATAAATTGAGTTTTAACTGCTTCCTCTGACGTGCCACCGATGCACTTTCACTCAGTCATTAGCCCCACTCCTCACTCGTTCAGGTGATCTACTAAGTCTTCGTATACCTTCATTTATCGAGGTCTAAGCTATACACTCAATAATTAAGTATTCCTATGTTTATTTGCTAAAGGTCTTGGTTCTTCCGCTATTCATGAAAAACCAAAAAAAAAACTTCAGATATCCTCCACCACCTTAGCTTGCCCCCCACCGATCAGGACTTTAAGTATGTTGTTGAGGACACCTTACCCTACACCTATACCAAAATCCGCAAATACACCATTTTTTTCCTCCATTTCTCCTTCGTTGCCTGGGCTATATTTGGCACAATAAAGCATGATTTGATAAATGCGAATTGTTATTTTTTTTTTGATTTTTATAAATTCAAATTTTCTTCAGTAAGTCCAGAATCAGGGTTATGACTAAATCTCGAGCAAGTTTTTTATTTATCATTTCACGAATCATTTTTTGCTCCTTTTTCATTTTATGTTTTTACAATTTTGAGATATAAAAAAACAATTTTCTCATCGTAGCTCCCATTTTTTTTGGCAAGCAGACTTTTTTTATCAAGAGTGAGTTTTTGTTTTAAGTTTCAATTTTTGGTCCATTTGACCTCTTGTTAACCGCATCTGCGGACATGACATAAACTTTAGATATTGAAAAAGTCAAAAAATAATAATTATCATAGGTCCTTTTAAAAAAAAAAACTAAATTTTTGAAATTTGCTTCATTTTTTCTTTGTTTAATCTGACGGATTTGAAAAAAATGCCGTTGTTTTCACTCTGTCTAATGGCTCTATCCGACGCGACGTTTCGCCTCTGAACCAACATCAACCTAATTTTTCAAAATACCAATTACAATTGTTTTTAAACTACCTAGTTGTAAAATTTTTTATTTTTTATTTTTTTCACCTTTGTGGGTAACTTTATTACACAGAAACATTTCTGTGCTTGATAAATGAGGACATGATGGGTCACAAGATCCTAATCTGTTTCATTTTTGGGAAGAAAATAAGGAAACAAATAACGATTAATATAGTCGGTTTCATTAAAACCGCCAGTGGCTTTTTAAATAGGTACCTATACCTATATGAAATGAATTGATTTAACTGTGTTCATGAAGAAAATATGACAAATTAAGCTCACACAAAAAGCCAGAATGTATTGTTTACACAATTGAACCTGTATCTACGAACTCCGGTAGATACTCATAGTTTAACGGCCAGTGACATTTTTCAGTGATGATTTAGTTGAGGCCTATTTTTTTAAGGGATGTTTTGGGAGAAATGAGACATCAGATGAGAGGATTACCGGTTTCGTTGCTTACCCTGCAGAACTCCTACTTACCAAATTTTGTGAGAACATTTTATTTGTTTTAAATTTTAATTCGTGCACACTCTGTATATCGTTACTTCATGAAAAAGAAATTATATGTTGGTTCTTCTACAATGAAATGTAATTTGAAGATTCAATAAAAAAAAGCAAATAAATTAGAATTTCATGTCGACTTCTTAGATCAAATCATTTTCAGGGCACATGAAATATATCTATGTAATAGATATTATTATTATAAAAAAGGTAATTTAAGTACTAAGCGCAAATAACAAAAAGCTTCAAATAGGTACTTAGAATATCAACAACGCTAAGCGATAGAATGAAATAGTTAATTTTCTATAATCTGCTTGAACTATCAATCTTTGGTAAATTATTTCTTTATAAATCATCCATAACTCCGTCGCTAAAAATGTCCTAAACGGTTGTCTGTGATAAAACTATAACAGAGTAGAAAACAGATTCTACTGCAACTATTTCAAATATTTGATTGCGAATCAAATTAAAAGTAAACCTTCTTAAAAGTAGGTCTATTTTATGCGCGTTATATAACTTTCTCTTAGTCGTACCTCTACGGCCCGAATCAGCAAGGTTGAATCAGAGTTCTTTCACTTTTGACATTGAATTTCTATCTATTGCAATTATTTTGAATATTTTATTTTTTTGTCAATAGAAGGACTCATCAACTGCCTGCAGTTTTATCAAATGTCATCACTTTACATGTTCACCATTTGAATTTATGCAGATTGTGCAAGATTTGGAAACAATAAGAAATTACTAACCCAAACTAACCCATATCATAATTCTGTATCTAAAAAGATTTCCTTCGGGATTTTCAAGCCATTTCTACAGGTCGGGCATGGGCGCCGGTCAGTTGACCATGTTGTGGTTGATTGCAACATGTGTTTTTGCCTGGAGAGCTTTTGTTTTCACTGTAGTAAATAACTTGATCCGGTAAGCATAGGGGTTTTTTCTAAACTAAAACTGGCTAATGTATGTAGATTATAAAACCTACAAGAAAACATTGTACATGATATGGATGTTAGAGATAAATGAATATGGTTGCCTGACAAAATGCAGCCTTGCAAAGGGGTAGCCTCAGGGCTAGCAAACCATCATGAAATAAGGAAACTAGAAGAAATAGAAAAAAAACTAATGTAGGGTTTAGTGAAGGCATGAGCATAATATTAATGATTAAGTCATAAGTAACTTTATCAGTACATAAGCATAAGAGATTTATGGAAGGTGTTATTTGATACATGACAACTGTCAAACCTAGCCTGAACCTGAAAAACCCCTCCTCAAAACTAATCACTACAACAAAATACTTTGAATTCAACAGGTTTATCATTTTCACTTTCGTTTTCACAAAACAGTAACTTCAACACCCAAATAACAAAAAAGTGAGGTTTGTTTGTTTCTTTCTCGTCGTGATCATTCAACCGTGTTTTAATTTACTGCATAAAAGTTAAAAGTTGGGAACTTTCACGCTTATGCATTATGTTATGCTTTAATCATTCAAACTTATGTTTTAAGTAAACACTCTAGTAACGTATCCATACATTTAACTGTAATGATTTATGCACTGAAATAACGATTTGATCAATAAATTATGCTTATGCGTTCGCTAAACCCAGCTTAAAAACTAACAAGAATAATAAAGATTATAAATGATTGCCCAGGAGTATTGTCAATGAAATTTTGGTTTACATCTAATTTTGAAAGAATGGACAATTTGCACATTTTTTGGAAGTATGAAAAATACAAGGATAAGTAAGTATTGATGCCATTGATGCTCAAAAAATCAACCTTCGACCTCTAATAATTTAGTAATCACCGATTAAAGACCGCCAATCAACATTCACTACGTCACAGAATACACTATCTATCTCCGTCTGTCGTGTTGACTGAGATGACTCTCTCTCTCTCTCTCTCTCTCTCTCTCTCTCTCTCTCTCTCTCGGGAGGGTAATATGGCCCCACCCCGTTTGCGATCATACAGTGAAATTCGCGTTTTTTTTTCATTTATTTAGTATATTTTTGGGTATATCGGGAAAAAAAAATCCATGGTGACTTTCAAGTAATGTCTAGAATACGTATATAAAATTTCAAGTCATTTGAAAATGTATGAAAATTGTCCATTATGAAGTTTCCAGGTCAGAGGCAGAGGATGCAATGTCACAGCTTAAATGTTGTAATTTGTTATTTAAGCTGTGGCAATCTTGTGGAAACATGATTCATTCTTAGAAATGGACGTTTTTTTCGAATAGCTAAGGTAGATATCTTGTGTACATCACTTCTAGATAACAATAATTATTACTGATCCTTATAATAATAATAGTCTTTATTAGCAAAAATGCTATAAGGGTACAACAATATAAAGGCAAAAAATATCCTAAAATTAACAACAAGAACAATCTAAATAAAATTCTAAAAATCACATGCGCTACCCGTATAACCAAAATATATATAACCTGTATCGGTTCTATATGAATATCTTTACTCTATAAAGATAATCTATATTCTTTCGGCACAGCGACGATGTGGGTTTTAATACAGTCTGGCTCCAGATAGAACAAAGGTTGTATTTATCGATTCGGTATAGCCACGATATAGCTTGGATATAGATTGAATACAGTTCAATTTATAGAATCGCTATGGCAGCTATACAGACCGACGATACGTTTTTACATGTTTCAAGTAAAAAATATTTAGATTGTTTCAACGTCTTTATTTGTAAATCTTCAGTCTTTATTATAGCTTCATAGTTTTTACCCCTCTTTAAATCCATGTAAGCACATTTCTTCAACTTGATAATATTCTATTATATGTACCTATCTTGTTGGCCTCTGTCGGGAATCGAACCTGGAGCTCAGTAGCAGTGGTATAGAGCAGTGCAAGAGTGCGGCAGCTTAACTCACTCGGCTAACATCTCATGTGTTTAATTGTGGCTTTCACTCTATATTTTCGAGTCATAGATAAATAGGAAGATAGGATCACCTTTTACTTTGCACTTGATCAAAATCTAATGAATAATACCAAAAATTAAAAATAGATAACCCTCCCGTCGCGTCGTTGGCATGATGTGCGACTTGATACGACTAGAGGATATCAAAGTCGTCGGGTAATATTAATTATATGATTAATTAAAAGGTATATATTGAATAAATTAGTTTTATTGAAACGTGCGTTCCAGTTTCACCCGATTCAAATGAAACCAATATCGATCATTTTGTAGAAAATGAAGTTCTCAGTATCTCCGGAACGCAAGCTATGTCTTTACCTATTTTAGGCCATCTGTCATGAAGATTCTGTACAGAAAACTTGAGATAATCTGTATCAATGCGTTATTCCTTCTATTTGATATTATGCAGATGTAGGTACCGCAAAGTTAGAAACTAGATTTAATCGTAGATTTTGTAAAGAGTTAAATAACTCCTGAGTATAGAATACCTTTACTCATTTGTATAATATTATATAATTGACAGATTTTATAAAGAAAACATACATTATCAATTACACTAATTGTTTGTTTGGTAGAACTTTACCGAAACTATATTGATTTGATATCGGTAATATAACAGTACTTTATCTGTCCTATAAAGATCAAATCTATATTCTGTACAGGGAAAATATATATAGACCAAACTTTATATTTACTTTACAGTTTGAATGACGGATATATCTGTAAATATTATGTATAGTAATTCTATAAATATGATATATAGTTCGTAACTTTATCGAAAAATCTTTATAGATTATAAACTAATCTATATAGTTAAAGAAAACCTGTATCGCTTGGTTATACGGGTAGTATGTATCCAAAACATGGAGTGTATGTACAAGTAAAAAAGGGGGCTGAACGAAGCATATAGCACCTACGATAACTCAACATATACTGATATAAATATAAACAACAATAGTGTAAAATTTAAAATATGTATAACAAATAATTAAAATACAGAGATTTTGCAAGGAGATAAAATGTTTAAAATTGTCAAGTTGGACCGCACAATACTCAAGTCTAATATACAAAAACAAATATACCGAGAGAGTTGCCCGTTATGGATGACAAAATATTTACAAGATATATGTTAAAAGGTATCAAGACAATACGCAACATTTCTTAGTTTCAATTTAAAGCTAATTAAATCTGGATCATTTTTCATGTCCAACGGTAAATTATTATACTGGACTAAGCCCTTATAAAATAATGTCTTCGAAGTTTGAGACAAGCGACTAGTTTGTATATGAAAGTTCGCAGTACTTCTCGTGCCGTATTCATGGATATCACTTACATATACCAGTTCGTCACACAAGTACATACTTGGGCAATAGACGATTTTTCATTTTATAGACAAAAATGTTTGTTTTATAAAATATAGTCTGTTCAACACTCAAAATCTCCAACGTACTTAACATCAACTTAATGGGAGTATATCGGTTGCAGTTCAATATAATTCTCATGGCACGATTTTGAATTTTTTGCAATTGACCTATATTTCTTGAGAAAAGTTGAAAAGAATTGTTGACCAACACTCCAAATGGGGTGCGACGATGGATTTAAATAATAAAAGTTTAATGAATGTAGAACAGTTTTTCCCAATTCTCTGCATGAAGTGAACTTTTTTAGACATTTTAGCGCCTACGTGGTTTGCATGACTATTGAAATTCAAATATTCATCTATAACTATTCCCAAGTACTTCATTTCTGTCACTCTCTCAATATCTTGCTGATCTAATGTAATTTTTATATTCAGGCGGTTGATTTTTCTAATCATATCGGGTGTCCCAAAAATGACAAACTTACATTTTGAAGTGTTCACCTTCATATTTTTATCCTTCAACCATTCATCCAATCCAGCAAGATCATTATTAATACATTCAACGATTTTTGTGACGTCTGAGCCACATACATATAGCATTGTATCGTCTGCAAAGAGTTTAATCTTGCAATGCTTAACGTGTTTAACTATGTCGTTTATGTATATCAAAAACGCTTCCCTGTGGCACACCGAATTCTACTTTCTTATAGCTGGAAATTGAATCATTGAAAATCACTTTTTGCGTTCTGTTGGACAAGTATGATTTTATCCAATCATGGACCGTTCCTCTTATACCAATCTTATAGAGCTTTTTCAATAGAAGTTCTCTATCCAAGGTTTCAAACGCTCTTTTAAAATCTAAAAATACTGATATGATGTATTGTCCTTTGTCCATATGTTTCATCCAATCATTGCATACATCCATAACAACAGTCTCACACGAATGATTGTTTCTGAAACCTGACTGCGCTTCGTCTATCACCGAATTTGTATCGCAATACTCCAAAATTTTATTTTTAACAACAATTTCAAGGAATTTCTCGTAAGGAGGTAACTTATTTATAGGCCGGAACTCTTCAATCTTTATTGTGTTCTGGACTTTTTGTACGGGCATTACCGTCGAGCATTTCCAATTTTCAGGGAAAACTCCATATGACAAAGAGGTGTTTATAACTTCCAAAAAGCGATCACCAAAAAGTTGGAAGGAATCCTTGAAAATTTTGGTTGAGATCAAGTGACCTGTGTTTTTCATATTTTTAACTATCTTATTTAGATCACTCATACATACATATAGGTGTAAATTTTTTTAACACTGATCCAGTCACAATAAAACTCAGAACATGGTCATGATCATGAACTGGTTTCACATTTTCAACAATTTCTAAGATGCTATTTACAAAATAAAAGTTAAAGCTCTCGGCTATATCACAGTCATTATCAATCATTTTACCTTTACATAAGATTTGACTAGAATTTTTGGTAGCATTTTTTATCGGTAATAGTCTTTTCAAATTTTTCCATAATTTAAACGAATTTTTCCGGTTTCCATCCAAAATATCATACATGTAGTCATTCTTTGACTTACGAATCATTGAAACGACTTCTTTAAATTCTCTCCATGCATGATCATCATCACGGAATACAGCTACTTTATAACTCGCATCTCGCATCTTATACATTATTTGATTAGCACCAAATAAATATGGATCCGATAAAATGTTTCTCCAATTCCATCATCAATATACGGAAACGGAGGGGCCACAAAATAGGTACGCATTCACATGTGCTTATCAGTGAGCTCGCAAGTTGTTTATATTAACTGATAACTGTATTTTAAATACATTCCAATACTCGGACTATCATCAAGATACATACTGATTGCACTTTGAACCATTGGCCAGTACCAGACTCAGGTCTTTTCATTTTACTGAAACTTTTGTGAGCTATGGCAAGTGTTACCAACGAAGACTTATATAATCTCATTCAGGGACTCATAGTCAAAAATGATGAACTGAAAACAGAAATAAGAAACGAATTTGCTAGTTTCAAAAGTGACATAAAGAACGAGTTAACAGAACTTAGAGACGAAAATAAAGATCTCAAAGAAGAAAATCAAATCCTGAGACAGCGCCTCAACCAGATTGAGAAAACTGTGAAGAAATACAACCTAATAGTTTATGGAATAGAAGAATCTGATTCAGAAATTGCAGACGTCCAAAAAGTTTTACACATTTTGAGGGACAAATTGGAAATATCGTGCCGTTTTGACGACATAAGAGACGTTTTTCGCATTGGAAGAAAGACTTTAGAAAAACATCGACCCATTTCCCTAGAGCTGGTTCAATATAAACTCAAACTAGAAATATTAGCAAATTCCAAAAAACTTAAAGGCAGTCAAATCTACATAGCCAACGACCACACAGCTGACCAATACAAGAAACAAAAACTTTTGAAGCAGCATTTGAAGATTGCTCGAGAAGAAAAGAAAAAGGCCTACATCAAAAAGCAAGTCCTATACGTAGATGGAGTCCCGAAAACGTATGAGGATTTGAAGAATCTACACGTACAGGAACCAGAAACACAGGAACACCGAAGTGAATCGCCCATCGAGTCAGGAAAAGGAGCCGACGAAATCAACCATAAGAAACGAAAGCAATCTGACACTGATCCATCTTCTGAAAACTCCGGAAAACGCTTTACCCGCCAGAACACCAGAAACAAATAGATCTAAGTTGGAAAGATGAATCAATATTTGAAAGAGTTTAAGGTAGAAAAAAAAAATACTGAAGTAATTTTAGAACCACACGAGTTATTAACAAACATAGACATTTCAAAACAATACTTCAATATTTTTCATTGTAACATACGTAGTCTTAGCAAAAATTTTAATGAAATTTTAATACATTTGGATGAATTTAAAAATAGAGGAATTAATTTTGATGTGATCGTCTTCACAGAAACATGGAAGGTGAGAAATGTGGAAATGTTTGAAATTGAAGATTATTTGTATTTCTATAATGAGGGCAATTACAACAAATGTGATGGAGTGATTGTCTATGTTCAAAGAAAATATGAAAACTATATCGAGTCAAAAGTTGAAAAACTAGGCGACATAAAAATTGTTAATACATATCTGAATTTTAAAAAGGATAAAATACTTATAAGCGCTATTTATCGACCACCTGGACTGGATCCATTCTCATTCAATTCAAATCTCGAGGAACTTGTGGAAAATAGTAATCACCAAAATTACATCCATTTTATTGTGGGAGATACCAACATTGATATCAAATTAGATTCAGTATTCAGTATTGAATATTTAAATATTCTTAGTAAAGCAGGTTACATGTCATTGATTAATTCATATACAAGAGTGTTTAGACAATCAAAATCAGTTATTGATCATATATTTGCCAGAAATCCCAACGATGAATTACTGGAGGGGACAAAAGCCTTCATCTATCAGTCCGAAGTCACAGATCACTTTCCCATAATAGCCTGTTTCCAGACCCCAAAAATTGATCGATATTCTCGACCTAGAATGGAAAAAATTATTATTAATACGAAAAAACTGAACACATTTTTAGAGCGGGAAAAATGGGAAGAAATTGGAAAGGTTCAGGACGCAAACACCGCCTTGAAATTATTCTATGAAACGCTAAATAAAGGTGTTCGAATTTCATCGACAAAGAGGTTTCCCAAATATGAAATAAAAAAAAGACAAAAATGGATCACCACTGGCTTAGCAAAGTCAGCACAAAAGAAACAGGAACTTTTCAGGAAGGTACAATCACACCCAGGAAATTTAGAACTGGAAAGGGAATATAAAACATATAAGAACAAACTAAAAAAACTTATCAACAAAGCCAAATGTGATTATTATGAAAAGGAATTAAACACAAACAAAAACAACTCAAAAAATCTTTGGAAAACAATTAATAATTTTACCAATTCAAAGTCAAAGCCTCCCAAAATTGCTAAAATAATCAAAGATGGAAAGGAAATAAACAAAGAAATTGAAATAGCAAATTTATTCAACAAATATTTCTCTGAAATTGGAACAAAACTTTCTGAAAACTTAATACAGTCAACGGCCAATGTCAGGAAAAGGCAAAAAAATCCTCACTCGATGTTTTTTAGGCCCACAGATGAAACAGAACTCCGAACTATTATAATGGAATTGAAAGAGAACAAAGCTCCTGGACATGATAACGTCACTGCTGAGACGCTTAAAGATGTTGTTAATCATGTCACTAAGCCCTTAACCATCATCATAAATAAAATAATGGAAGAAGGCCATTTCCCAGATTCTCTCAAGATTGGGATTATACGACCAATTTTCAAGAAAGGAAATTTACATGAGATATCGAACTATCGCCCTATATCTCTGATTTCCAATATCAGCAAAATAGTGGAAAAAATAATGAAAAAGAGAATGTTGGATTTCATCAAGAAAAACAGCATCGTATCAAAAAGACAATTTGGTTTTATGGAGGGTGTTTCTACAGAAGATGCTATTGAATTCCTCACATCGAAACTCTACCAGAATTTGAGTAAAAATAAGGCAACACTAGGAATCTTCCTTGACCTTGCTAAGGCATTTGATACAGTAAACCATAAAATATTAATAGATATTATGGAGGACTATGGCTTTAGAGGACATGCATTGCAATTGATAGAATCATACCTCACAAACAGAAAACAAAGAGTCAAAATAAATAGCACAGAAAGTGGTGAATTGGATGTCAAGGTCGGAGTCCCACAGGGGACTGTTTTGGGCCCGCTTCTGTTCTCTTTATATATCAACGAACTATTGAAACTCCAGAGCGAGGGTGTGGTCTCGTCATTTGCAGATGATACTGTTGTTGTATATGAGGCCGAATCATGGGAAGAAGTGAAGTCCATTGCAGAGGGGGATTTGAAGAATATAAAGAGCTGGTTTGATGAAATGCACTTAAGTATAAATTTCGAAAAAACGAAATTTATTCCATTCAGTATTACTAAGAGCTGCACAGCACAATATGAAAGCTTGACTGTGAGAGAGGAGGGAAATGACATACTTATACAAAAAACAAACTCTATTAAATATCTGGGAGTTGAGATTGACGAAAACTTAAAATGGAACTTCCATGTGAAATATATTACAAGTAAACTAAGAAGCATTTTATACAAATTTAGACAACTCAAGAATATTTTGAACCTTCCGCAAATGAAAATGATTTATCATACGCTCATAGAACCTCATATGCGATATGGAATAAGTGCATGGGGTGGGGCCTATCGATGTCACACAAAACAACTGGAAACTATTCAAAAATTGTTTATTAAAATAATGTTCAATAAAAAACGTACCTACCCAAGTGATCAGTTGTTTGAAGATGCCCAAATACTAGACATCAATCAATTGTACGTCATTCAAATAATGGTCAAACAACACAAAGACAAACATCAGCTATCGGATATACATCACCAGTACTTGACACGTCACCGACAAAGGATGCAAACTACCACAGTCAGAGTACCGAAAACCCATAGTCAACGGTCATATTGGTTTCTAGCACCACACATTTATAGACAAATACCGCTTGACATTAAATTGACAAATAATCCTCACAAGTTCAAAAGATTGATAAAAGAATGGCTTTGCTCACAGGACCGGTCAATGGCGCTAAATCTAATTAATATAAATTGTTAAGTCTCTTTATTTATTTTTTTCTTTCTTTCAGTTAAATTTTCTTATCTCGAAAAAGTATGAATACTATTAACGACATAAATAATGTATTGCGTAGTGGTTGGAAACGGATGTATAGGTGTAAGAAAAGTCCTGAACTAGTCTAACGACTTCAGGGACATTGATCTGTAATATACCTAATCATAAAATTGATATTTTGTAAGGCTAATGATACTAAGCTGAGTTATTGAGTAGTCATAAATAATATGTCATTATCTCAAACTAGTCCTTGGACTTCTGAGATGTTTCTCTTTTTATTTCTATTGAGTAGATTTATTACTTTTGTACATTTTACATGCCTTTCTTTGGAAATAAAAATTATTATTATAATTATTATTATTCTGGAACGACAAAATCTTTTGACCCCTATTTTCCGACTTAAAAATGAAAATGTGGAAAAACACTCATCAGAGATTTTCGAGTAGATTCCCCTACGGTGGCTTGAGTACTTACTGTAGTCTGTACTATTTACTATCCTCTGTCGCTAACGCTTACAGATACAGATACTATGGTACGAACCTTATACAAATTGAAGTTTCAACTGTAAACACATTACCTACGTGATTAATTAATTGTTTGGCAACCACCGATAGTGATAGTGTACCATCTGTGAATATGTAAACATGGAAAAAATCACAGATTTGTTGTCGCGGTAGCTATAAAATCATTGAGTAAGTTCAAAGTGCTTCCTTATGCACCCTATTTGCCAGATTCAAGCCTCCTCAGATTATTTTCTATATCTCAATTATCGCACTAAAAATAGGTATCTACCCACGGACTTCTATAATGACTACGGGTTAATTTCAGCCGTTATTCTCAGATTGAATACACACATTTCAGAAAAAAAAACTAATGAAAGACTATTCCTGAATTTATGTTTATAGAAATGAGCGAAATTTTAGCAAAAGTAAAACGGCTCATTTATCAGTTTTTACTTGACTGAAGTTATTGAACTGGGTAAATGTTCCATGTCCAAGGAGATATTCAAAACTTGTAAAATTTGTATACTTAAGAAAATGAGTCTTGTAGGCGAACATGGCAGGCGAAATAATGGACCTACTGAGTCCAAGCATTTTATTGGGAAGTGCAAGATTTGAATATAGCTTAAAAAATCTGATAAGACCTTTCCTTCTCAACAGCATCGTACAGTTATGAATAAGCGTAGTAGATTTGATCAGGGCCGGATTCCGTGTACTGTGGAATTCCATAGCGACACATCGTAAAATGATGGGTTGCTAGAATTCCACAGGTACACGGAATTCGGCCCCATATACAGGATAATACCTAAGAAGATTCCAGCATCTGGATAATGGAACCGCGGATTTTCGTAAGAAAAGTGCGTTTACTTTAGAATTGGCTCATCCAAGTTTATATTTTATTTTGAATTATGTTAAACGTACTCAATTTCATGTCTGTGAAGCAAAAAATTATGTTCAATATTTGTATATTTATTTTTGAAATCAAACAGCAATGTGTTTCTATATTTATCTATGTGATAGGGTTACTTATTTCAAAGATAATCATTGCTACAATACCAGAAACTGTGGTGATTTTAGGCTAAGTCATGTTCAAGACTTTTTATTGCATAAGGGTTTACCGCCTGATCTCAAAAACTATGATAACCTTCGTGATTTCAAGAAGCTTTTGAGGAATCATGTCTTGTCCAAATTTTAATTATATGTGTCCATGCCTATATATATTTCAGTTTTATTTGTCATTTTTTATTTTTTGAAACTCATTTCTGTGAGTCGATGTATTTTATGTCTATAATACCTTATTACTGTTTTTTCTCTGTAGCAACATGCTGGTAAAAATATAATATTTATTTATTTATTTATTTATTTTGAAGGCATTTGATTTTGTCTAAATCCAGGTAAATCTTTACCTACTTTTGTCATATAATTTTTTTCAAGTGAGTCTATTTTTCATTCCAAATCCTGACAATTGCATATTCAACAGTGGATTTCATTTTGTGATTCGCCCTTATTTAGAATTATTGGTCTGGACTTTCTCATTTTTTTTTCTAAATTTTTCAGATGTGGATATTTGAATCTGACACTACATTCAAATACCCCTTAAACAGACTCTGCAGTAGCATAAACAACCATCATGGTTGGTGTCATAAATCAATTATTGAGTCTAATAGTAAGTACCCCAGAAACACGTCAATTCACTTCCTATTCATAAACAATAAGAAAAAATTGACTAATGAGGACGTCATTTCAATAACAACAATAATTGCGATAATAATATTTTTCATCAAATATCACTGAATACCGGCAACAAACCATGCTGTTGTTTTTCCTATACGAGTAATGAGAAAATTAAAATAACTTGACTCGCAGCAGTTAGGTAATGCAGTAATATTAGCCAACAGATTGATAACTATACTATTTTAAAGAGACGGAATATCATCAAGATAATTCAATATGAAGGATTATACCAGATGAACTTTATTATTAAATTGCAAAACAGAAAATTTGATCTAATGGTGACATTAAAATATTAAAGCACTGCCTTTCAAGGAATATGAACATGCAGCTGAAAACCAAGATAATAAAATGGTTTTACATAATTAAGTTGCTTTGTGAAATACTTTTCTTTTGCGCAGCAAATTATAAACAATGAAATTTCATTATCACTGACATCAATATTATTTGTAGTTAAAAGTGTTCTTGAAAACATGCATTCAAATTATTTGAAAATGATGATGAAATTCGATCTATAGAATGCAGGTATAGGGTTCGCCAAGGTGGGTGACCTATTAGAATATCTCGGAAAAAAAGCGATTGGGATCCTGAATATTTGTAAGGAATGATTGTTGAAGATGCTCTCTTCAAATGAAATACTAGCGAGGTTGCACGACTTCCAGATATAACGGAAGTAGGTGTCAACTCGCTTGTTCCGAATGGAGCACCCTATATTATTACATTTTTGGATTTTACGTCAAATTCTAGGTAGATTTCATGTATCATGTCCTATGTCCTATACCTAAGTATAAGCGTTTTTGAAATATTTTAGTTTTTATGTCAAGAATGACGTTTGTGGGCTCCTATATTTGAATGTGAATTTTTCCTATAAGAAAGTCTTCATTATTCAATTTGTATTGGATTTCTTGTTGAAAGGGACCTACTTTACAAGATTTTTCACAAAATTGTGAAAACTATTATTACAGAGTGGCCTAAAAATAAGATCAAAAGAATATATGAAAATTATTATACCATTACACTTGATTTTTTTGGAAAAAACTCAAAACTATATATGCTACCATTTCAGTTGACGCCATCTAGCGGCGACGGCGAAGGTCAAAAATTCAAAACCAAAAAATTATTTTGAAGTGCAGATCATGCTCTTTCATATGAGCCCAACCTCGTTTGAATCGGTCAAGCGAAACTGGAGGAATCTCCGTTTGTTCAAAGAAACAGTTGAACTTCCCCCACCTCTTTATTTTGATAGATAGAAAAAAACCGTTTTTGACAAAGAGAGTAGGTAAATAGTCAGTTAATATGAAAATGATACCATCGATATATTTTCATAGGGCAAAATTCTATAGACATCCTCATTTTCTGCATGGTGTTGATTGTTACGCCCCTTAGCGACCATTTCAGAAACTTGAAAATATTTTCCAGATTTTTCTCTTGCCAGTTTTAATAATACATTTTTTTGCCGCAAGCCTCTACGAATAGTTTACGATAACTGGCACCCTGTCGCTGAAAATGAATCACCCTGTACATTACAGTACTAGTGATACGTACACATTGAGGTTGACCTCATTGGTTCATGGGTTGACCTCATAAGTACGAAAATCAACACTTCATCAAGAAACTTCAGATGTAGTATGTCTATTTAAAAGAAAAACAGATCTTACTTTGAACCTTCTTCATCTCACTAGTGTTTCTAGTTTCCTTAATTTACACCGATCTCCATGTCAAATCATAAGTTAATTAGTAAAAATGTATCCGTTGTTTTTCGTGGACGTATGTCGTGCATGGGGTTTTTATGTGAGAATGGCGCATTCAGCACATTCCAACAAATTTAAGTAAAATAACCTCAGTAGCTAACATTATTACTAATTACTTGCAAAACCGAAAGACGTCATAGGAAGTATTTCGACGGTGATCTGACAATACCTGCTAACTGACATTTTTTCGAAAAGTCTGCAGTTAGCTTCATAATTCAGTTTATAAATAACTGCAGTAAAATCTCACTTTTCGAAAAAATGTCAGCTAGCAGGTATTTTGCCCTATGATTGAACATTCACGTTAAGTTGACGTATACGTTGAGATTGTTTACTAATGCAAATGTTTCATTTGCTAACAGCGTTACCATGGTGAAATGGACATATTAATAAGTTAAGGTAAACGTTCAATCATAGGACTCAATGAGTAAACTTATTCTAGCTGATGTCATATCAAAAATCGACGAAAATTCCAACGTTGAATGACATCAAACGTAAGACTTGACCACCCGGAGAGAAAGTCATTTAATTAGTAATTTTTGCTCTGCATATTGTCTAAATGGCCCGTACATTTTCCTCTTCGCTATTTCCAAGAATTTATAGTAATGAATGTGTTTTATTGATTATAGTATTTGATTGCTCGATTCATTTCGAATTTCTTCAGAACACTTTCTCGGGTCTACTTGACGAGTTTGTCACCACAACCTACGACTATAGACTTGGAACATCTTAAGTTTTATGCATAATGAAACATCGTCTCATTTCAATAATACTGTCAAAGACTTTTCAAACCAATGATCTATAGATCATTGTTTCAAACCATAAGATTAACCAAATAATAATGGATTGGAACTGGAAATAGTTTTGCACAAGTTTGGCCTCCACGATCACTATAATACCTCAAATAGGACTTCTCAAGGGACTGTTGAAAGAATTTGGGTATTCTTCGTCAGTTGCGTCTCGAGCAAAATGATCATTTTGAAAAATGTTTGTGAATTTCTCAGTGCGAATAATTATTGTATGTTATTTCTGTTGTTAGTTTTTAATAAATAATTATTGTTATCTCAACATCTTACCTTATTGTAGAGCCTGACGTTTAATTTCATAGCCAACGTTGGAATTTTTGGCCATTTTAAATATGACAACTACAATACGTATTTTCAGATATTTGGGTTTTTGCTGAAAACGTCATTTTTTTTTAAATAACAACAGTAAGAAAACTTTTGGATTAAATTCCCCATAAAATAAAACAATAGATTTTCAAGGCCACAAAATTATTAAAAGGTTCTTTCTTATTTTAAGGGTGCATCATACCTCATCAACCCTTCAAAACGCCTCAACTGAATTCGAAATACTGTCCATCAATGATCTTGATGGTACAGGGCGATCCACCATAATGTCGCCCCCATTCATTTTTTTTTTTTATTTCAAGTGTCACATCAAATTTGAAGGTGTGGTCATGTATAGGCACTGGAAAATACTTTCTCTGTATGTGTGAGAAAAGTTTTAAAAATCAACAGTATACCGGGAAAATAAAGAAGTTTGATTTTTTTAAATGTATCGCCCTATTCATAGTATAATAAACAACAAGTTGCGACAGCTCCATATACCTAAAAGTGGTCAAATTTCATTTATACACTGCTAACCTTAGGAAATGTAAAATAAAACCATACTGTAGCCGATTCCATGACTTCAATGATACTGATACATAGGTGAATCATCAATCAAGTTATACAATACGATTACCCACTATGCAGTATGTCTAAAGATTTATGCGAAGTTTCAAAGTCTTGATTTAGAAAACAGTTTTACATTCCAAAGTGTTATCAGGGTATAAATGAGGCGAATATCTGTCATCGAGACAGAACGAGATTTGACCACAGATATATGGAGCTGTCGCTACCTGTTTAATATACTATGCCCTATTTTTGAATGTATTTTTCAATTTCTCGTGAAATTTTAACCATAATTCATATATTACGTCAGTCGTTTCTGAAATATTCACATTTGAAAATTTGTTTTTCCAGGGTTTGTGAGCGACTGTCTTCTGAGTGTTAGATTAGCAGAATCGGATTTTTTTCCCTTGCAGTGTTTGAGCAGTAGGGGTGTTTCTTTTTATCAAGTTGGGTGCAGGGTTGTTCATTATATATCTCCAAAAATGATCAAATGAAGAAAAAGTTCCTTGTCCATTTATTTGAACAACTTTCATACGGGTCAATTTGCTGTGAATCATTTTTTTTTATCGCCCCAAAGAGCCCATTAAACGGCAACTTAGTCAGGAAATAATAAACTTTCAAAACAATGTCATTTTAGGCAAAATTCCATATTTAACGTTTTTTGTAATAGATCGGGTGCTGCAATGAGTGGTGTGTCTCCGTTTTTTCCAATCACAACTGTATAATGATAAAAATAAAACACTGACTTCCGCTTTTATTCAAACTAATATAATTCAATTCAATCACTGTTGATAGCATATATCTAGATAGTACAATGTAAAAATAAGTACCAAAAAATAAAAAAACAAGGTGTTGATTTACAAAAATAGAATACATTAATACTATACTAAATTAAGTAAAACCTAAAAAAATAAGGAATGCTTTAGGTTTGGGTAGTATAAAAGCCATTTTAGAAAAAACTATGACTATTTTGATTAAGGCACTAAATTAAACTATGTCAAGGCATCCATCTATGTCATTTCAAGTTATTATTGTTCAATGGTCACCTCTGTTAATTTTATTCTAATCTTAATTGACAAGAAGTCACTTTTTGGTGTTAAAATTAAATCTAGAAATGCATTATCGAGATCAATTTTTAATTACGTAATGGATTAATGCTTAATAATAAAACTAATCTAGACAATAGTCACATACAGCGTTGCTTAATGAATATGCGGGCAATTGTTCATAATAGAGAGATAATAAAAATACTGTTTATAATCTTAACCTTGAAATATTCCATGAATGTGATTCCCAACTAATCATCTGGAATTGGAGAAACTGACTGATATCCATTATTGTAGCGTATTTAATTCAACATGAAAAAGGATAATAATTAACATCACCTTTGATGACAAGTGTTAACCCTAGTTACGCCATTAGATAATTTGTGATAAAATAATGTCCATATTCCAAAAACTATCAACCCTTAATTTCATTCAAGAAAAAATGAAACGATCTTGCAGAAAGTTTAAAAACAAGTTCAGATGTTCATTTTTTCGCGGAAACTCTGCAATAGAAAATGGTCATGGATTTGCCAAGCAGAAAATTAATATAATATGTATTTGAAGTTCTTTGCGCATCTCAGTCTTTAATCTTCGAGACTTTTGCTGATGTGTCATCATTTTTGGTATTAGGTAAATATAGAGAGCTTCTGAAGAAACTGCTGATAATGAAAATATCGATTCACATATTCAAGACTATCTTTAGCGAAATTGGAAATAATGAGACCGACGCGGTTTGCTCGAGAATAATAATCGTAAATAATTATTGCTATTAGCTGCAGAAAACCTTCATCTCCGATATCCGAACCCACTCCAACTATACTTTCAAAGATTGTGCACATGTTATTGACAATAAAACGTAACCAATTTTTAAGAAACCAAACAGTCTATAATTACAACTTTCTATAAGTCTTATCAACAATTCCTTACCAAATAAAATCAATGACTACCACTTCTAAATCTTAACCCTATTCAGCATAAAAATGTGCGTTCCATTGAACCTATCCATAAACTTATAATTCTTGGTAGCCAGGAACTTCTTAATTGTTCCAGTTTCCATTTCATTTTCTTTTAAGTCTATTCCAATAACGTCTATTTTCACTCTTTCGAAAGGAATAGTTTCGAGTACCTGCAGTTCGGTACCACCCGTTTCAAGGCTGAGAAAGTCGACGTTACTGGCATTGATGGCAAGTAAAAGTGAATAAATGGGAAAACATTTAACTCTTATAACTAGCCAATCGGAATTATCAATGGAGTTAGAATGGATATCGTTGATCTTGACTTCGTTGTCATTATGAAGAGTAACCTGGAAAGATAATCAAGATTATGTCCGATTATTAAAGTAAAACGATTATGATCAAAATCGAAAGAAGGATTTTTGAGTTACATGGACTCAAACTTTGCTAAAAACTTGCCTATTAGTCGAACTTCGAGATGAGCAGTTAATTTATTTTTATAACATTGCGATCAATGCGATCAAATCAAAATGATATGATAATTGATAATAATATAATTTTTAAATTGTCAATTTATTATCATTACCGTATTATCAATATAGCAAGAGAAGATTCTCCATAAAAATGACATATTTAGTTTGGATTTGTTTGACTTTGTCAAAAAAAGAAAATACTCTTCCAAACTATCAACTTGAAAAAAAATGTGAATTGAAAAATTCGTAAAATGACAAACTGAACGCGAAGTAACAAAACACAGGGGAGGCTATTTATAAAAATCAAGTTATGGTACTTTGAAGTCCACCAAAATAAATGGCCCCAATTTGATTCCAAATTATAGCCAGTTCCGAACGGTTCTAGAACCTACTACACATGCGCACTTGGATATTACTATGTTGATATTGAAGTGCGCATGTGTAGATGGTTCTAGAACTGTTCGAGACTGGCTATCATTTGGAACCAAAACAAAGCTAATATGTCACTGTCTATAATTGAGTAAGCAAAAGATACCCAGTGCAGGTGCTTACACTTTTTTCTCGGCTTACTCACCGACAAAGCCCCAATAGTACGAGATACGGTATTAAAAATATCTACCCTCATCTGTTATTTTGGGTTAGTTTAAATGTTGGATAATTTGTTCAAAAATACATAAATGAATGAGCCTAGCAGAATCCGGGGCTATACTTTCATACAGGGTGTTACGAATTGAAATAATCACTATCAGTATCTTAGAAACGGTAGGATATACAGCAGAGTTAAAATCATGGCAAAGTTGAGTATTTTAGTACTCAATAGAATGCCGTTGGGAAATCCAAAAAATTCCAAATAATTCCGGAGATATCCGGAAAGTCCGAAATTTAGTGAAACGGATTTGATGTTTTCCTGTGTTTATGAGAAGAAATATTTCAAAACAAATATTACATCTTCATAGTGACTTTTATTTCTCTTCAGAATGGCGTTATCAATATGAATTGATGATGTTTGGGAATTAACGAAATGTCGGATCAAAAATCTGATTACTTCATCTTTTAGAGGAGGAAAATATAATTGTGAAGTCTTCCTCAATCTATCTGTTTTAGTTACGTCGGAAAAAAAATCAAAAATTTAAAAACTGTTGGTTCTCAAATAACTATTTTTGTGGAGGAAAGGTGCGACTATGTAGAATATTTTTATTATATGTTCCGTAAGAGTGTAGTACCGGGTGTCTATTTTCAAATTGCGCTGTTTGGTTTTTGTGACGTAGTACATCCAAGATGGGCCCATGCAAGACACTTACTCAATAAATCATCAATAACTCCGTTAAAAGAGCTCATACGTAAAATGCATAAACCGTTTTTTATTCTGCATAGACCAGGGAACAAATTTAGTTCTTTTCAATTTTATCGTATCTAGTACCATACGAAAGTTATGATTCATTATTTATGTCAACATCGGCATAACATAATGGTTTTTTATTATGGGTTGAGAAATATGGTTCTGCTGCTATTTACTCACAATAACTTTCAAAATAACTGAAAATAATACATACAATTAGTAAAAAGACGTATAGTAGTAGCACAGAATAATTATTCTGTGGTAGTAGCATAAGTTGGCTCTTACCCCGGATCCACACATTTGGGCTAACATTGGCGCCAACACAGGGTGTCCAATGTGTGAAACAACAAATATCGTTAGCGCCAACGTTGGGACCAACAATTCCGACATTGGGTCCAACGTTTTCCGAAGCGAGTCGGTTTTTGAGGATACATCAAAGGAGTTGGCGTCAATATTTCGCGTTGCGGCCACACGTTTTTCACGTCTGATTAGGATATGGCTGGTCAGCACTGCACGATTCTATGATTTGATTATGAATACTGGCAACATATGGTACCTATCAGTGATGCCCTTGTTGGTGGCAACTTTTCTCCTTGAGTCTCTTTCTTTGAGAACACCCATCATCTTGGTTCTCCAATGTCTGATATTTTTGTGCCAGTCATTCTGTGTACAGGGCGAGTCGGGAGGAATGGCCCAAATTTCAGGAGTGTGTTCTACACGCGAAAACAATGTAAAAAACCCATATGTTCTCATCCGATATTCTTTTGTCTTCAAGCTATTACGCCATCGAGCTCTACCTCCATGTATATAGCGCAATATAATTTTTTTTTCTACGTCAATTTTATCAAAATTTTCACGTAATTAGATTATGTCATTCTCAAGACTACAAACTATTTTACATCTACGTATTCTTGACAAAGTGTCTGTGTATTTTAGCAGTACTTAAACGTTTATTTTCAAGTTTCATAGGGTTGCAAAATGCCGAATACTTATTCAAATTTAGAGATGAATATCGGATAAGATCATATGGGTTTTTTTACATTGTTTTCTAGTGTATAATACAATCCTGAAATTTGGGCCATTCCTCCCGACTCACCCTGTATATTGACCCATATGCTGGCGGCGTTATCAATAAAGATATGAAAATTTTGTAAGTATGAAGGTTATTCATCTGAACTTTTCAAAAATCCTATAAAAAAAAAACCAAAGACTATCAGAATGTCAATATTTTTTCGCCACACCCTATCAAAAAACAATCAAACTAGTGTTAATATACCGGATCTTGAATTTCTGAAAAAAAAATCTATTAGTAAACAATAAAACCTAACAATATCAAACGTTTCAGAAGCGAATCTGCTTCCGTCGTCAGTGGAACCTAAAAAAGAAACAATTAATTCAAATTCAAAAAATATTCTTCGTCTTTTTGTGATTTCGCAGTAAAAATTGGGTTTTTTTTGTGTTTTTGGCACAAAAAGTCACTTTTACACACAAAAACACAGAAAAAAAACCCAATTTTTACTGCGAAATCACAAAAAGACAAAGAATATTTTTACTGAAAAAGTGACATTTTGTGCCAAAAACACAGAAAAAAAAACCAATTTTTATTGCGAAATCACAAAAAGACGAAGAATATTTTTTGAATTTGAATTAATTGTTTCTTTTTTAGGTTCCACTGACGACGGAAGCAGATTCGCTTCTGAAACGTTTGATATTGTTAGGTTTTATTGTTTACTAATATAATTTTTTTTCAGGTAATATAGAAGATCCGGTATATTAACACTAGTTTGATTGTTTTTTGATAGGGTGTGGCGAAATACCCAAAACATCTGGTAAATCAAAAATATATAGTTGATACATTTTGATGAGTCGTTCAGTAGACATTTAAGTTTAAATACATAAGTGTAAAAATTAGTATTACAATCCCGGTTGCCATGGATGAAGTTGCACAAATTTATCAACTTGTGAATATTTGGAGAAACATCTAGAAAATAAAGTTATTTGACCTCCTTTTCTAATGATTCAATCTATATAATCACGATTCTATCATTTTTTTCCATAGCAACAGGCATGTGAATTTTAATTTTTAAACATTTTTAAACTTGAATATCTCCTGAATGACTCATCAGAAAGGTATCAAAGTATATTTTTTGAAATCAGGAAAATAAGCTCTTTCATAATATATGAGAATATACAGGGGGTTCCATTGAAAAAAATGCTACTTGTGGAAAAATATTGACATTCTGATATTAATGATAATTAACTTTATTTAGCTTCAAGCTATAGAGGAAAACACATAATAAGTACATAAAATGTAAACAATAAATAAATAAATATAAGTGTATAAACTAAAATCAATTACATAATAGACAGTTTTCGTTGCTCCTGGAAATTTCACCGGTTGCGGTTACGAAAGTCGTAGCGATAGCCGCTATTTGACAGATAAAAAAATAGTTTTCGGTGAAGGCAAGAAACAAATCCACTCAATGTTACGTTTAACCTCAACCCTAACCAAAGTCAATGGCAAATGTCATCGCAGTCTTGTTTTGATTATGTGTATGTGTTATTTTCGGTTATTTTTTCAAAATGATTGATGATATGGTATTATTGGACTCCAGTGACGAATCAGATGCTGATTTTGAAGATGCTATTTTATTAGAAGTATTGAACAACAACGTCATCCAATATAGAGAAGATATTTACATCATCTGACACTTTCCGGAAATCGTTGCCCTTTTCTTTTTCCTCAAACATTTTCAATACATATGTAATATGTTCTTAACTCCCCTCAAAGAAGCCTTTTTACCTCAAAAATATTGGAAACAATCACACTCTATATAGATACATCCCCATATGGATTATTTGCCAGTATTCCAGTGAGTAAGATCTGTTCATCTTCATCGGTAAACCAAACTCGGTTTCGTCTGATTGTTTTTGAAAAACTTGCTGCTTCTTGATTTGGATTCATTGCGTAAATTGTCTTGGTCTTGAATCCAGCGAAAGTATAAACAAAACCAATGAAATCAAAACCTCAAAACATTGACAATCAAAATGTCAAATAACATATTCTCTTCCACTGCGCATGCGTTTCGCTACGTTAACCGCTATGACTATCGTCCGTTAACAACCGGCATTTATCGGTATCGATATACGATAAATGACATCCAAATGTCAAAGTTGTCAATTAGCGTTAGTCGGAGCTGCATTTTTTGAGCAACGAAAACTGTCTATTAAGTACAGGTTTATTGATTATAAATGCCCCCCCCCCTCTAACTTTTCAATTTGACGGTTTAGAAAAAGGTGTTCCAAATAAAAATTTCATGGTTGAAAATGAACTAATTAAATAACCTGTTTTCACATATACAGGGTGCTCCAAAAAGTCTGGGCGAGGTCCAACTTTCTTATTTCAAATTGATACCCTATTTTTTTATTTGATATTTGGATTCTCCTTTTATCTCTAAACATTTTCTATGTAGCATATCCTATACCCAAGTTCAATGTATAAAAAGATATTTGATATTTATTAATTGAATAATAATAATTTATTGTTGTGAAAATGTCAAATATATCTATGATTTCGAATTATTGACGCTCGTATTGACGAAAATGTCACGTCATTAAGTACTTTTAAAGTGTAAAAGTATCAAAGTATAAATAATTCTGCATTTGATTCAAAAGTTTTTTTTTTATATAAGACGTTATTTTATTTTTTGTTCATTTTTTGGGTATCAATTTAAAATCAGAGAAGTTTTGGTATATCCTACACACACAATTACGTCAATACTTCGAAACCATAGATATATTTCACTTTTTTATAACAATGAATTAGTATTATTCAATTTATAAAATATCAAATATCTTTTTATACATCAAACTTAGGTATAGGATATGCTACATAAAAAATGATTAAAATTTGAAGGAGAATCCAAACATGAAATAAAAAATAGGGTATCAATTTGAAATAAGATCTAACTTTCTCGCACAGACTTTTTGGAACACCCTGTATATGTGAAAATAAAATAATCCATTTTCAACCATGAAACTTTCATTTGGAACACTTTTTTCTAAAACGTCAAATTAAAAAGTTAGATGGGGGGGGGGCATTTATAATCAATAACCCTGTACATGTGCCCTCACAAGTGTTTTAAAGTTGTTAAAATTATCACAGTTTTTGATCACATTTGGTAGAGCATTAAAGTTCAACAGCCCTTTATATAATACCGAGTTTAACATTTGTTCCGTATAACATCTGTCAATTAATATAAAATCTAGACAGTTTCTAGTGTTTTATTGCTTTTTTGATAAGATTTTTGAAAATTTCAGATGAATATCTAAAACTTTCCTATTTACGAAATTTTCATATCCCCATAAATAATTCTGCTAGCATATGGGTCGATATACAGGGCTTTTCACTTAAAACTCCCCACGTCAATATCTCGGAAACGAATAGGAATATTTCATTTCTGTAAAAAGTAGTCAATGTATGGGGTCGAGTAGTTATTTTTCACAGTTAAAAAAATTCGACGCCTACCAAGAGTAAAGCGTCGCGACGCATCGAAAATATTAATCGATTGCAGGGACTTTGAAATTATGCGCATGCTAAAGTACATGTTATTTATAAACTTTTTTGTTATTCAGTCGAACTCATTTATTCTACACAGTTTTGAGATATACAGTGTGTCCAAGATAAGGATGTCTATCATGGGGATCTTGAAAACCGTGAGAGATACAAGGTCGGTTAAATAGAGGCAAAGTTGCGTATTTTGATGCTTAACAAAATGCCGTTTTAAAAGCCAAGAAATTCCGACTGAGTCCGAAATTATCCGAAAAAAACCTAGATTTTTCAAAATTGTTTTCATTTTTTTTTGACCACATTTGAAGAGATATTTTGAAATGAATGGAACTTCTTCATTGCCACTTTTTGCCCTTTACAAGATACCCTTATTAAATTGAAGAACTGACGTTTCGTCTATGAGCAGCCATCATCAACTTTGTTTTTTAAATACGGTCCTGGATTTTTTATTACGGATTTTAAGAGCCTCTTATGTTCCTAAACCAACGAGTTATCGCACTAATCAAAAAAGAGGTGGTTGTTTTTAATCCTATTAAAAATGTATTTTTTGTCTCTCTCTAACACATGATTTTTTATGGAAAAATCCATCAACATAATTTTTTTGAATAATTGCGATACATTGTTGATTTAGGAACATAAGAGGCCCTCAAAATCCGTCATAAAAAATCCAGGACCGTATTTAAAAAACAAAGTTGATGATGGCTGCTCATAGACGAAACGTCAGTTCTTCAATTTAATAAGGGTATCTTGTAAAGGGCAAAAAGTGGCAATGAAGAAGTTCCATTCATTTCAAAATATCTCTTCAAATGTGGTAAAAAAAAATGAAAACAATTTTGAAAAATTTAGGTTTTTTTCGGATAATTTCGGACTTAGTCGGAATTTCTTGGCTTTTGGAACGGCATTTTGTTAAGCATCAAAATACGCAACTTTGCCTCCATTTAACCGACCTTGTATCTTTCACGGTTTTCAAGATCCCCATGATAGACATCCTTATCTTGGACACACTGTATATCTCAAAACTGTGTAGAATAAATGAGTTCGACTGAATAACAAAAAAGTTTATAAATAACATGTACTTTAGCATGCGCGTAATTTCAAAGTCCCTGCAATCGATTAATATTTTCGATGCGTCGCGACGCTTTACTCTTGGTAGGCGTCGAATTTTTTTAACTGTGAAAAATAACTACTCGACCCCATACATTGACTACTTTTTACAGAAATGAAATATTCCTATTCGTTTCCGAGATATTGACGTGGGGAGTTTTAAGTGAAAAGCCCTGTATACGGAATGACAATACATATACTTGGCATAGAAACGTTTCTGTCAACAGTCAATCTACATCAAGAAATGTTACTGAGCATCCAAGTTTGCTTAAAGCTTCCCGAATGTTATCTTCTGTCGACCTTCAAAAATGAGGTTTCTGCTTTCTTTGCCAGTGTTCCCGTGATGTCACTTCCAGATATTGCATGCAGGCCTAATAACGCGGAAACTTTTTTTTCGACCCAAGGAATAAGTTATTTTTCCGAGATTTAACATTCCTTGATTTTGACGAACGCCAGTTACAAACCTATTGTCTAGTGTACAGAATTTGGAAAACCACAAACAAGAATGAAGACATCTGTCGGGTGAGTAAATATGAAGCTGTGTAGCACCGCGACGATATCATGAGGAGGCAGATTCGAAAATAATTTTGAATTCCATATTCGCCTGTCGTCGCGGTGCGACACAGCTTCATGTTTACTCACCTGATACAGAGATGTCTTCATTCCTGCTTTGTGGTTTCTCAAATTCTTTCCACTGAGCCCTATTGTTTGATTTGGAGTTGGTCAAAATCTAAGAATTATACGTCTCGGCAAATAGCCTATCTCCTGAGTCGAAAAAAAACTTCAGCGTTATAAGGCTTGCATGCAATATCTCAAATCAAATCAAATCAAAAGTATATTATTTCTCTCGGCACAATAAGTTACATTATCAATATACGCAATTTCATGGAAACAACAAATATAGAGCCTCACTCTCACTCACGCTGTTATGTTAGACAGATATTTACAAAGTAGACAGCACAACGTTCCAAAGCGAATGCTTGACTGGATGAATTGGCTGTCAGATGTTAAGTTGGTATCTGAGAATTTTATTTATACAATCCATAGCGGGTTTGTGATTTGTAATAATTAATAATTCTATCTACAATTCTCTATCAGTAAGGATGTGTATATTATTCTATAACTACTTATGATATTCCTTGCTTAGCTTAGTTAACTATCTTATTTTAATTTATGAAAAATAAAAAATAAAAGGGGGATCGATATTACGCAGATCTCGATGGAAGTCTGAGAGCTTAAGAATACAATATTTATAATATTTATAATACAGCCCTAGATGCTGCGAAGCATTTGAAATAGTAAAAACTTTACGGAGAGGGATCTTCCGAAATAAGCCAAAAAGTGATAATTTTTTTGAAGTTTGTTTGATGCTTTTTGTTTTTTAATTGTAGCGGAAGTAAGTTAAATAGTTTGAGTCCAATATAAATATGATTTTTTTTGCGTGAAAGGTTTATGGTAAAGTGGCAATATCAAGTTATCATTGTTCATATGTCTGGTTTCGTATACCGGATTTGCCGTGCGATTTGAAGGACACAGTTTAACTGCCCGTATTAGAGATGCTTTGTAGTACATGTTTTTTGGAAGTGACATCACAAAAACACTGTCAAAGAAAGCAAAAACCTCATTTTTGAAGGTGTTCAGTCGATCATAAGATAACATTCTTGAAGCTTTAAGCAAACCTTGTAGAGTACAAATATTTCTTGAAGAAGATAGACTGTTGATAGAAACGTTTGTATGTCAAGAATATGTGCCAAGCACAAAAATATAAGAAATGAGAGAACTAAGATGGCGGGTGTTCTGAAAGAAAAAGACTTACGAGCAAACTTGTCACCAACAAGAGCATGATTGATATAGAGTTCGTCATCAAAGCATAGAGTGTTGCCGTTTTAGTTTTATGTGAACGATACGTTTTTCGTAAATTTTGGTTTCTTGTCATACTTTGTCTTCACAGAGTGAAGAGTGAACTATAACAAACGGGCAGAATTTGGTTTAAACAAAGAGATAAATGCAGTAAGTATTTTATCAAACCAGAGGCGTCACATAAAGTAAAATGACAACAAAACGCGTGGTGACTTTGTGACAGGATGAACAAAATATGGGGTGAGTTGGAAGCAGGTCTACCTAGCGATCCTATACCTTTCCCATTTTCAATTAATACATGATCTGTACGGCCATGTAGTGATACCCCAGTCCCCACCATGATGCTCCCGCCTCAAAAAAAAGTGGTGAAGATTTTGCCAAAATCGGACAAAAATTAAAAAAGTAACTGGGATGTCAAATTGACTCAAATATTTCTTTTCCGGAATTTATTGTCGGGGAGTGCAGTTATTATGAAAGTTATTGTGAGTAAATGGTAGCAGAACCATATTTCTCATGTTGAAATACATAAATAATGGATCATAACTCACGAATGGTACAAAATACGACAAAATTGATAGGATCTAAATTTGTTCCCGGGTTCATGCAGAACAAAAAACATTCCATGCATATTTCACGCATGAGCACACTGAACGGAGTTATTAATGATTTATTGAATAAGTGTCTTGTATGGCGTCCATTTTTTATGTATCACACAACCAGAGATCGCAATTTGTAAGAAAACACCCGGTACTACACTATTACGGAACATATAATAAACAGATTCCATATAGTCGGACCTTCCCTTCACAAAAAATCCCACGGAATACTTAATGCGCCAGGACTACAAGATAATATCTTGATAATATCATATTATGATGGTGAACATTGAAATTTGTAACACCCTGTATGAAAGTGGAGCCCCGGATTTCGCTAGGCAACCTATTCGCAATCTATTTTTGAACAAATTATCCAAATTAATGACTTTATCCGGATTAAATAACATATGAGGGTATACATATTATATTTCTAACACCGTCTCTCAGACTACAAATAACCTATGGTTATTTTTTTTATAGGTGTCTGCAGACGCATCCCAAAAAATGAATAACTTCTGAACGGTTGACGCGAATTATTGCAGGAACTAAACAAATTTCAGAGGCCCGAAAAAGTGCAAATTCAAATATTTGAACATATACAGGGGTTGCTGTTCAAAAAAAAACTATGTTGAAACCTGCTCACACCCTAAATGTTTAGAACATCTTCACCAACTGCACTAGAGCATCCTGTATCCAAATCCATTTTGTTCATTACGATATCATTAAAGGCTTACTGAAGTTTCTAAAAATACATAATATAGCTCATTGGTAATCTAGGCACACTGCACATATAAACGAGAGGTTTATAGAAACCTATAGTGAATTTCTGCAGCGGTAACAAACTGATAATTTGTATTCAAATTGACTTCCTTAAAGAAACGACTACATGCATGCATATTTATCATATTCAACTCACCTCTCTTGGATATGGCATAGGACTCAAGCAGGCATGAATACATTGACTCTTAACCCTGTTGTGTCGCCTCAAATTAAAATAATGTCTCGGATCAGGTTGAATTAGAAGACCTTTCCAATTAAACTTCCTTTCAAGAGCCTCCGTTTTGGAAGTTTTTCCATCACCATATGCTCCCGCTTCGATAAAAACTCCATTTTTCTGAAAAAAAAAAATAACTACATTTATAAAAATAGAACCGGCTTACTAAACTAATATTGTTCAAATGCATTCAAATTATTACTTTATTTATTCAAATTTGCTTCACCTTATTGTTCAGTAACTTCAGAATATACTCTGTTTCTGGGGTTATTGCATCCTGAGGTTCTAAGGCCCTATGATGAGGCTCTACAGCTGGAAATAAAGCTATTTCTCTGAGGTACATCATCAATTGCGGATTATCTTGCGATATACCGTTAAGTTCCATGTCTTTATTGAGACTTAGTGTGAATTGGTGATGTTTCATGGCTGAAAAAAAAAACTGCGGATAAAACAAAATACATGTACGTTTTATTTTTATATTCAATTTGACGCATAAAAAACCATGACTTACCCGTGTTGTCCATATACAAAATCAAAACTGTCATGACCGTGGTGAAGGCTACAAAAAATCCAGCAATAGGCAACAACCTTTTGGTAAATTTATTATTATCTTCGTCCGCTAAATTGCATTTCATGGGTGAAGGTGGCATTTGTGGAATACTAGTTGGCAGACCATTTTGTTGGGGCAATGGGGGTGCGAAATTTGGCGTTGCTGTCATGGTATATGTGTCAAGTTACCTAGAAAATGAATACTCATATAATATTAGTCCTGTAATAACTAACACAAGTTTATGAGAATTTGGACAGTAATGAAAATCATGAGACATCTATAGACGAATTTATAGAATAATATACTTTAAAAGCACATAATATGCACGTAATTATCATTTCCAAATTGTTGACAACCACGTATAAGTAGATGCAAGGCCAAAACAATCAAGGAAAAATTTGAACACAATAATTGGTGATCATTTGGAGGATATACTTTAAGACATTTAGAAAAGAGAAAGATGTCATTTCGTTTTCTATACTGCTTTTGAATTAGATCATTGGTACCGGGTGACACCGTATAAACTGACACCCCCCTAACTTTTTTATTTTTTATCGAACAGCAAAATAAAAAATACTGACTTCGATAGGAACTTCTTTGTAGTTCAAATATCACCTGCTTTTTTTTGTAATTTCAGCTATTCTTATACGGGGGAGCGACCAAAAGTATTTTTTCTTAAATGGAAAGCCTCAATTATTTCTAGCCAGAATGAAAGATCTTATTTTTCTGATTTCAAAAATACCATACTTATTGACATTTCGCTCAGCCATTTTCGAGATATTTAGTTTCGAATTTCCACCAAATGGGCCGTTAAGCTCTATTTTGTTAATATTGTCTCGCTGCCACAATAATCGCTTTTTTATAGTTGGCCATGTTTATCATAGAAGCGAAACAAAAAAATTTAATTTCTCCCAGAATTTTAATGAAACAAAAGTTGAATTATACTGAAAATCACAAAAGAACAGAAACTAGAGAAATATAACAAAACACAAAACTAATTAGAGTGAATATTTTCTACACATTGCCTTATTCACTCTCTTTACACTGATTTCAAAAATGTGCACTGCGTTTTCTATATTCTGCCACAGAGAACTCCATTTTCAAACATTTTTTTTTTGTTGAAAGTATCAAATGAGCAAATAATTATTATTTGGGTGAAGAAATCATCAAAAGCATTGTTTTCATTGTATCCATGGCCAACTTTTCAAAAAGTCGTTAGTACCCATCAGGGTTGCGTTGATTCAAATCAGTGATTCAAATCTCGATTTTAATCACATGATTTTTTTGAAAAAATCGTCGATTTAAATCACATGATTGCAAAAATATATTTTCCCTTCTTTTTTAAAGAGTAAAATTGAATTAAGTCATCAAAATACAATTATTTAGTCTTGCCGGAGCTTTATTTGATGGTTTCTTTTTTAAAAAATGATAAAATGTCAGTTGAGTTTGTGTTCAGTTATTTTTCATAAATTTTGTTAAAATATGACAAGTTAAGTTTGACATTAGTTGACTTGCGTTGTGTTGAGTGTTGTCTGTCAAAACTTGAAATGAAATATTATGTTCAAAATAAGTCTATCTAAAATATTATTATTATTAAAAAAACAATACATATGAAAAAAAAAATTTAATCAAAAAAATCGATTTAAATTAAAAAAATCCGATTTAAATCAAAAAAATCAGCAACACGGGTACCCATAGAGCGATTATCGTGGTAGCGAAACAAAATTAACAACATAGAACCTAACGGCCTATTTGGTGGAGATTCGGAACTAAATGTTTCGAAAAAGGCTGATGAGCGAGATGTCAACAAGTATGATATTTTTGAACTCAGAAAAGTAAGTGAGATCTTTCATTCTGGATAGAAGTTCTTGGGGCTTTCCATTAAAAAAAAAAAACTTTTTATCGCTCCCGCGTATAGCTTTGAAGTTACAGAAAATAACAGTTGATATTTAAACTGCAAAAAATTTTTATTTTTTATTTTGCTGTACGATAAAAAATAAAAAAGTTAGAGGAGTGTCACTTTATATGGTGTCCCCCGGTACGTATGCGTAGTTAACAAATCAGTTTTTGGATAAAAATATGTTCTAAAGTTGTATCTGATCAATCTGAGAGTTGTATGATTCCTCAGTTGTTTTGAGAAAAAAAAGTTCCTATGAATATTTTTCAAAAAATGCTTGCTAAGAAGCTACGTCCTACGTCCCCTTCGGTTGTTCCGGAAATATTTCCGAAACCATTCATACAAAAATCTTGAAAATTGCTCAGAATTTCAAAATCTCAATCACGGGGATAAGAATAATAGTTTTGATAGTTGGCGAGTATTCAAGAAAGCACTAAAACGCCGGTTTTAGAAAACAGATTCAACACCCTGTACACTGAAAACGAAGCGACATTCGAAATAATTTTGATAATGCATTCAAAGATTTTTTTTCTTGAACAAAGATGGATTTCACTAAACTAAACAGAAAAAATAAATACAATATAGATCCTTTTGTATGGCTAAGCTGAATCTCAATTTGAAAAAACACTCTCATGACTGAGAGCCTGGATTACATTCATGATACTATAACAAACAAGATGATCACGCGTAAATCCGCTGACGTCACTAGGAGACAAAGTCATGTTTTTTATTTGTTTACATCCAAGATGTGACAAATTAATGATTTGGATATCTTGGTGAGTTGTAACCACAACAATACTAACTACTTCGATTAAAAGCTATCTTGAAATGAAGACCATTCTCGTTACTTAAAAAAGTTTAATCAAAAAAGATGTATAAGGAGATAGTATTTCCAACCACCTTCATGCCGTGACAGGGGTGTGAAATACATGAAATTCAAAATTAGTGAATTAGCAAATGGGTCATGAACAAAATAGTGTACAAACACCTTCGTGAACACCGAAAATAAGATTGATCTTCTAGATGCCTCTAGAGATCAGAACGACTATTACGAAACAGATAGTCTATAATTCAAACGACAACTGACAGTACCAGGTTTGGTAATTTATCGTACCTTCAGTGAAATAAAAATAAAAAAGATAACTGCCACGAAATATAACAATCGAATTATTTTTCCCGATATACAAACACATTCTCCACATCAATATCATTCGCATTCCCACCAATACATAAATAAATACCAAATACTAGAGGCACATCTACCGAACACAATCTCGGCCTATAAAATTGTAATTTGATCGTGCAACTTGTGTCACGAATAAAAATGTTATGCACAATTATGAGGTAAACTGATAAAGCCTAACACCTGCTGAAAATAAACAGGCAAACAAGATTAATTACGTTCCGTCACAACATATTTCTTTGTATCAGTTTTTTCTCTAATCCAGGGGAACGAACTAGTATGAGTTTTTCTTGGAGTTTTTGAAACTGAAACAAATAAAAAGAAACCAGTCATTCATTTTTAAGCGATTCAATTTCTGCTTGTGAAGTTATGATGAAGTTCATTGATCAATAAGAAAAAAGTAAATGGAAAGGATCTCGTTTATGATGAGTCATTATTTAATAAAAATGGTCTCCATATCTTTGATCATGTATGATGATAAGTAAACTTTGATCTTAATTTTAAAATCATTAATGAATCTGTAATAACGGTTCTGAATGCTTTGGCAAAGTTTACTTAATAGGTAAACTTTGGCTTTGGTCGCACTATTTATTCTTCGTGTCTCTGGGGTTAACGTCTATTGATTATCCGAAATTAATGGACGGTTTCTCGTTAGTTGAATCTAACTTGAATCTAACGTCCGCACATCAGATTACATGCCAAAAAAAAAAATTGTTCCTCGAATTTTAGAAATACATTTTCAAGGTTACAGAAATATAAAATATCCGATATTAGAATCAGAAACTTCGGTAGAAACACTCAACTTTCAACTTCACTGTTTCATGCAATAGTCATAAATATGTAACTAAGTCCTATCTACATTTTACATCTTGCGTCATACCACAATAAGCGAAGAACAACAGGGTTTTCGGAAAAATCGTTCTACAGTAGATGCGGTGTTTATCGTTAGGCAGGTAATAGAGAAGGCTATTGAGTTTGATAAACCCACTTACCTATGCTTCATAGATTTAACTAAGGCTTTCGATAGATTTAACTAAGGCTTTCGACAGAATAAATCTGACGGTGTTGAGGACGATCTGAAGCACAGAGGAATACCCTCAAACATTATAGAGATGATCAAACAACTGAACACAGGCAATATCACCACAATCAAGACGGGAACGACTACAACCGACGAAATAAAAATCGACACGGGAATAAGACAAGGAGATAGTCTTAGCCCTTTGCTTTTCAATTTGTTGATGGATAAAATCATAGACTGCGTAAGAAAGGTGACTCAAGGGTACAAAATGGGTCATAAAATCGTAAAGATCTTGTGCTACGCAGATGATGCAGTGCTGTTTGCGGATAGTAAAAGTGGTCTACAGTGGTTGCTTCAGGCTTTTAACAAAGAGGCTCGGAAGCGAAGCATGGAAATATCAACCTCCAAAACAAAAACTATGCTGATTGACAGAGAACCGCGCCGATGTAAGCTAGAGCTTAACAGCAAAATAATCGAACAAGTCTCTGAATTCAACTATCTGGGCACGATGATCTCACCATATGGGAATTTGAAAGAAAGTGTGAGACACCAGATGAATAAAGCGGCCAAAATAGCAGGCGCACTAAGAAGCACAATTTGGAAGAATAACCATATGACAACCAAGAGCAAGGTGAGAATTTACAAGGCATGTGTAAGACCAGTTATGACATACACGGCGGAAACAAGAGCTGACACGGCCGAAACAAAAAGAATGGCACGCACGAACGAGATGAGAATACTCAGGACAATTACCGGAAATACGCTAAGAGATCAGAGGAGGAGCAGTGAGATCAGAGAAGAGTGCCAAACTGAGGATGTAGTGAGGTGGATGCGGGCGAGAAAAAGATTCTGGAACGAGCACGTATCACGAATGGGAGATAATAGGCTGCCGAAGGAGGTGAGAAATGGAAAACCAGCATCAAAGCGGCCGCCAGGAAGACCGCCAAAGAGATGGAAAGACAGTTGGAACTCAATATCGCAGGAACGAGATGAGGGGGGTGAGATTGGGTGTAACAAGCTTTTAGCTTTCGCAAAGAAGAAGAAGTCTTATTTGAGAACAATATTAAATGTTACGTAAAAAGCCCGTTTATGCATAAAGACTATTCTAGTATTATGCAATACTAGAATTACCCACATACTGTTAGAATTTTCCAATTAGAGTGGACTACAGACTTAAAATAGCTCGGGAAGCGTATACAGTGTGTCCAGAATAAAATGATGTACGTGGGGATATCGGAAACTACAGGAGATACAGTATCGGTTAAATGGAAGAAAAGTTGCGTATTTGCGTGCCCAAGAATAATCTCACTTTGGTTTGTTTTGATTCGATACCGTAATGGAGATACAGGGTGAAAAAGAAAAATGGCCATTTTTTAAATAGCACAATATTTCGGTTATTATAAAAGATGAGGTATTGAAAATTTCTGGATCTGGGTAAGAAGATACGGTGATTTTGAAAATTGTGTCGAAAAAATTGTAGGCCCACTATGTTGCTTCCGGCCGAAGTCAACTTTTGTTTTTCTTATGGGCGCCATATTGAATTTTTTCATTTTCAAAATCCGCATTGAAAATGATTTTCAAAAATATGACTTTCATAAAAAAAAACAGACTTGACTTTGGCTGGACGCAACATAGTGGGCCTAAAATTTTTTTGACGTCGTTTTTAGAATTGTCGTATCCTCTTAACCATATCCTGAAAATTTGAAAGTTCTAGCATTTATAATAAGCAAAATTGTGTGGTTTCTTCAAAATTTGCCTTTTCCCTTTTCACCCTGTATCCACATTACGGTATCGATTTAAAATAAAACAAAGGTGGAATATTTTTGGGCATACAAATATGCTGCTTTTCTTCCATTTACGCAACGTCGTATCTTTTAAAGTTTCCAATATCCCCATATAGTGCCATAAACATCATTTTATTCTGGACACACTGTATTGCTTGTCGGGAATAAAATTGTTGATACTAGAATCATCCAACAACTGAAAACTTAGATAAAGATAGACGAAAGAAGATTGGAAGATGATAGAACCAATGATCTATAGTTATTAGATCATTGGATAGAACATTAATCGTTCATTTGCGTTCAGGAGCTAGATCTAGAGGCTAGAAGTGACAATATGACGAATAATTTAGATGCACGTTCTTGTTTCAAAAAGCGATTCAACGAAACGCTCTGCGATTTAGTTCCGCGTAAATGGTAAAGACTCAAAGCCATGTCGTATATGAATCAGAAAAATGGGGAATTCGGTCCAATATAGATTTGTGGCTTGTGGAGTCGGCAAAAATGGCGAAAAAACCAAAATCCAAATCGCCACTACAGTATCGACGACTAGAAAGGTTTGATGTTCGTTTATGGTATTGAAAAACTTATTTCTCCAGTGGTGGATGGTGAAACAGGTATTTTGTGCAAAACGAAGAGATCTTTGACATACGTACTGTACGAAATCCACTTCGCAATTGGACACGAAGAAAAACAGCGCCCATGTTAAAAGAAGTCAACAAGAAATATAAAAAAATAACCCAGAAAGTTGTAATGGTTTGTTTGTATTACATGTCAGAAAAAAACAAAAAGCCATGAACAGTAGATGCCAAGTGGATTTAATAGATATGCAGTCAAACCCAGGGGCCTACAATTTCATAATGGTCTATCAAGACTATTTAACAAAATGTGTACAAATCAGGCCTTTACATTCGAATACAAAAAAAAGTGGCAAAACTTTTGCTAGATTGTATTTTGCACTTTTGGTGCTCTGTCCATTTACAGTCGGATAACGGTAAGTGTTATCACCGTGTGTCGTATTATTGACGAGTTGTGCTTGATGTGGAGCGGACTAAAAATTGCTCAGGGAGTCGAGCATATCATGAGCAATACAAAGCCATGTTTGGATTAGAGGCCGAATTCCGTGTACTGTGGAATTCCATAGCGACACGTCGCTCTCTGTGTAAAATAATGGGAAAGCGACGTGTTGCTAGTATTCCACAGGTACACGGAATTCAGCCCCTGATGTCAAAGTTGGACTTTGACCTCCTCTCTACCTAAAGAGAATGAATTACATCTCGGAAATGCACAGTCCGTATTCCAATAACTTATTCAACCTTCACCTTATTGGAGGTATTCAAATAGAAGAACAGCTAGAGAAGGTAGTGAATAAACAGGATTGTAATGAAGATATTATTCAATCAAACACAATAGAAAATCATGAACCGAAGGATGGGATCTGGGAAAAAATATTGAGAAAAAACCCAATATGAACAGGCGTAGCTCCTTTAAGGAGAATTTTTTCGACCAATAATCATAGGAACTTCTCATCATGAAAACGCCTCAGGAACCTCCCCATGAATTTTGTATCGATGTTCAACGAACATCCTGTAGAAGTAGGAAGGTGATGATAACATGAAAATCACTTTTTTGAATAACCATTTTTTTTTTAATGATTGGAGTTCATATTAGGAAGATTTATGTTTTAAAAAAAATTACATTGAGACTAATGGGAATTTTTATAAAAAATAATAATTTGAAAAACCCAAATTTAAGTAGATTTTGAAAACATACGAGAATCGCTATACATATTTGAGTGTTTCAACCGAGGATTTGAAAAAATATATTTATAACTCATTTCAGCAGAGCAGAAAAAGTTACAGCTGACTAAATTGTTATCAAAGATAATGAAACACCATGTAGAACTCCAAATGGAACATGTCATAACCTCTTTTTCTCAAAATTTTGCAATTTGCTCATTAGTATTCGAAATTTCAATTTTTTCCCCCCAAAAAAATTAGCAACATGGTGGAGGCGGAGCGATGTGTAGATATGTGTCGTATACCGTGAAAAGTGGGTCAAAATTTGAATTAAATGGGGTTTTCAATAACTAAACATGAGAGGAGTGGATTCATAAAAAGCGGGACAAACTTTACCTATATCAAAAAAGTATAGTTTTTTCCTCGGTTTTCCCATACAGAACCATACTTTGTTGAATTTCATATGAAGTATGAATATTCGAGCCCAGAGAAGATAAACTATTTTATAATATCATCATAGGTATTAGGTATTACGTTTTCATCGCATTTGAATAAGTCAAATATTACTCCTCACTAAATCTTTTCTAAATATGTAGGTACCTTCTCACTTTTATGGAAATTGAAGTAAACAAAATCATGTATTTATGCAATATGAATATGTTAACAAAATAAGCCAGGTTTTAAAAAAATATATATAATCTAAAACATGTACCCCTGCATGTACCCAATTAAAAATAAAAAGAAGTCGTCCATCCTTCTCAAAGAGACTTGAATCGAGATTGGAGTGAAAATGAAAGACGGTCAAAAATCTCAATCAATAAACCAATAAAATTGATTGAGACTTTTGACCGTCTTTCATTTTCACTCCAATGTACCTAATTGAAAAAAGTTTAGAATTACTTTTTTCAGTTCCTAATAAGATTACATAGTAATTGCATTACATTTTTCTCAAAAATAATTTGTAATGTAAGTACTCGGTAATGTAATTATTACTTTTGAAAGTTATTTTGCCCAGCTCTGTACTAATTATTATTTTAAATAATTTATTAAAAATAAATACCTATATAGATGTATTTTTTGATCTATTCGTATTGTTTACATTGTAAACTGATAAATTGTTAATACTTACCTACCTCCTCTGAATAGAGTGTAGTTTAGGAAGGTAGCGAGGGTAGTTAGGTATGTTTTGTTCCCGATTTTGCTTTGAACTGTTGAATAATAATATGGAAAAAAAAGATATTTTGACTTTCGGAAGACCCTGTATAAAAATTGATTTTTCTCATGGACAACCATATTATTATTTTTTTATAGAGCCAAATTTTAATAAAGAATAACTTTCTCGAGAAATAGGTACAATCTTTGCTCCATTTGTCCCAAGATTTGTCCTGTTACTTGATAGACAGGACAGATATCAATAAATCAGAGCTGTTACAGATAATTTATAAAGGCAAACAGTGGTGGTCATAATATGTACAGATCAAAATAATCAGGCAATGAAAAAAAACTCTGACAAATCCTAATTTAACCAACAAAAATAGTTGCAATCAATCTACATTCATAATACCTACCATTCAATCAATCCGACAACAAAAACGTTTGTTTTGATTGGAAGATCAAATCTATCGATAACACACCACAAGCACCGTTATAAATAATTTGAACAAATCAAAAATTCTTAATATTTACCTTTAAAACTGCAATAGCACTAACACAACCTAACCTATCTTCAAACCAATGCACGGGCCAATGCACTTGTTTTCCGAAAGCCAAATGAAGAAATTCACCTTTCTGAACCCGACGCCATAAAGTTCTTTCTTATGTAAATGCAAGAACGTGACCAAAACAGCAAAGGTAAATGTCCATTGCCCTCTTTACCTTAAATTTTAATTGTGTACCTGTGATTCCAGGACAGGGCAGGCAGGCAGGTGCTAGATAGAATTCCGTCACCTTTCTGCCATATGGACTCAAATGCCGTGTAAATTAAGGCGAATTTGGCCTTTGAGGTTTCGTTTGAGTCATCATGGGTACGGTGTGAACAGGACTGGATCCCGGATATTCATGAAATTATTGAAATTATTATGTGGAGTTTGATAAATGATTATTTCGAATTGTGTTTAGTTAGTGGTATTTAATTCTCTTTTCTATGGTTAGTGGGTTGGAATTAAGAAATGAAAACAGAAAACAATATTAAACATTGCCGGGACTGCGCAGTTGCTCGATTTAGAAATGAGGTCAGTCCAGTCTAATTTCCAACGATTCGAACCCTCAGTGCTTCGGGCTTTAATTTAATTGATGTTCTAGCATGTTCTAGTATGAACGTTAATTTTAATTAAAATTAACGCTTCAATAGAGCTCTAATAGAGATGAGAAATCTTAAAATCAAGGCGGTAGAAAAAAGTTGTCATTTCCGAAGGGTAACAAAATACTGCTGGCAGGTTGCAGGGTTCATCATATCAAGTTTCTATCTGAAATGTTATTATAAAAACATCCGTTTTTTTTTAGAAATACTTACCCACTTCAAATACAGAGGGTGAGTCTTAACTTGGAATAAAATTCAGTAAACCAAAGAAAGTTTTTTTTAATATAAACACAGCGGTACCAGAGAGCTGCTTCATCCCGCAATAACTCCGGCATATATGGAAGTAGCGAGTTGATCGGGAATTCCTTACACGGTTTTGAAGAATACGGTTTTTCCGACGACGTAGAGAAAAGAAAAAAAAAATAATAAAACAAAAGAGCGGGAGAATTGACGCGAACGGGTGATTTTCACGAGAATGAAAACGGGTCTAAACACGAAGAGCAAAATGCTGAACAAGGTCGCGCGACAACTCCAGGAGTCTCTCCGTAGATTTGACTGTGATATTCCCTTTGGCAAAATTACATCCCCTGAACGCAATTATTTTAGAAATTTAAAAGAAACACAAAATAAAAAAAACCTTGAGTTCTTCTCAGAAATAAGACCCGCTTCACAAGCCAACAGGTCAAATGAAGCTAAGACCCCATCCCAATAAAACTCCTCTGGAATCTCACCCGGCAAAATTCACTCCCCTGAAATCCCATTATTTAAACAAATAAGAATATGAATTTTCTTCGGAAACAGACCCGTATTTTATTTTTTTTTTTTTTTTTTTTTTTACTGAAAACTGCGCGCGAGGGTCTTTCAGATCGACCCAATCCCAATACATTCTTTTTCCTATGGACCTAATCCTATAATAGCCTAGTTTACACCGACAACTCGTTTAGTTTGGTCCGATAGGACCAAGCTGGTGGGGATAGTACGGTAGGACCAATGCTTGCTTCTCGCCCGTTTACACCGTCTTGCAACGCGTGAACTAAATGACTACGCGCGCAATTCGTCAAAAACAAGTCGAAATTATTCATCAACCCAATTCGTAACCAAAAAAAACATAAGTAAGTACAAGTACGCTCAGATTGCCTAAGAAACTCAGAACCAACACAATTCACAATAATAACAATCAACATAACCTCATAATTTTGATCCAGATCGAACCAAATTTAGTTCGGTACACTTGCTGGCGAATACTGAACCAAGAGCGGACCAGCTCAGTCCGCAACTGTGTACACCATCCGAACCAAATATTTGGTTCTGATATAGTTCGAATTTAGTACTTGGTCCGCGGACGAAGTTGTCGGTGTAAACTAGGCTAATTACCCAGCGATTATTGGGTAAGCTACACACAAGGTATCGAAAAAAGTTGAATACAAAAGTTGAAGTTTCCAAATACCGCAAATACGTCTAAATATACAGGGTCGAACATGAACTCGTGGCACATCATGGTTGCATTTTTTTGAAGAAAGCCCCTGATTATTGAATATTTGAATTCTTTTTTTAATTGCAAGCAAAAATTACAAGGTCGTACCCAGAATCTGAACCAGGGGGGGAGGGGTGGCTCAAAAAAGACATAATGAATGCGTAGGGTGAAACTGTTGTATGCCACCTAACTATACTTTCAGAATGCGGTGATAATGAAAAATTATCCGATAGCCTGAAATTTATTTGAGGCATAGTATGGCTTACCTTGAAGTATTTAGAATTCATTACAACATAAAAATATCATAAAATTTGCTGTTATAATGCACAAAAATGATTTATCTGAAAAAATATGCATTTTAGCAGATGTCGGACATGCGTCATATCTCTCCTACGGCCAAGGACCTGTTGTCGGACGGGTGTCGTCCAAGAAAATTAAAGCAAATGGATGAAAATACCTATTTATTTTTTAAAATTTAGTCTATCGATATAGAGGAGAAAAAAAATACATGAATGACAGATAGGTATATAAAAAACATATATCTATTAACTCTATATGGGGACCGTCCCATTTGAACAACGAGCGACGCTTGATGCCAGGATGAGATAGAAGATCCCGCTGTACTGTATAGTTTTGGCTTGGTTTTCGCAAAAGTCTATCCTTTTCTATTTTTTTTTTAACATATAACTATTACTTAAAATTGAGGTTTGGTTTGTGAATTCTACAGAATTTAGTAGAACAAGAGATCGTACAAATGAAGCCATTACCTTATGGCTTCTTTCATTTCATTTTTAATGGAAAACCCTTCATTTTTCCCGTAATAATGACGCTTGTTGTGAAACCAGTTGAATGTTTTTATGGGAATAGGAAAATTGTTTCCTTGCATGTAGTAATATTTTTCAGTCGATTTTTGACTTGACGAATATTCAAATTTTGGATAATAAAATTGGTAGATAGCCCTCTCCATATAAACAATGTTAAATGTCCGGGAACTAGTCAACCTTACCTGTTCTCGGACACCTTTTCAAGTGTTTCAAATTTGGCGCCTTTTGGCATTTACCTGTCCGAAATCTGGTCTCTGGTATTCAAATACACTAGTCTGACGTCTATTAAGAGAGAAACTAGATTTAACAACTAACAAGTAAGACAGAAAGAGAGGGATATGTGTATGTCGCGAATTGGACCGGTTGTCGGACAGCTGTCCAAAAAGGGGAATTTAGCGAAGTTTGGGACCGGTTATCCGTACAGTTAATAACAATTACAAAACAAAACATTTGTCAATTTTTCAAGACTAGAATGACAGATAGACATGTTCTTAACTCAAATGTATCATAAAAGTACCAGAATATTGGACACAACTAATTGCACTCACTATTTCCTTCTTAGTTTCCCACTATCACTTATGTAAACTTGTCTCAGTTGACAAGATGGTTGATGAAGCAGATCTTTTTCTAATTTTCCTGAATTGGTCTTAACGTCTAGAGAGGGCGTCTTAATACGATGTGGAAGGAAAGTGATATTTGGAGCAAATAATTTGCTTGGAATAGAATCTTTGATAATATTTTACTATTTCTTTTGTGTTTTCTCGCAAGATGTCCGACAACAGGTAGTATCCGGGTAGCGTGCGTATTGGCATTCCTTACTACGATACAGAGCATATATGATCTGCATCGCAGTAAAGTATGGCTGGACTAGGTGCACAATTTCTTCAGCCATTGTTTACTACGGTGCAGACCAAATGCGCTGTTATGGGAGTAAAGTATGGCAGGAATGGATTTGTTGACTCAATTCATTTATTATCGTTTACTACGATGTATAATCACATACATTATTATTATTATCTATTATAATGGTGAATCTAGAAATATCCTACTATAATTTAATGTGACGATGTGTACAATGGCTTTACGGAGTTATTTCTAATTTCGCAAATTAGAACTGGACAAGGGTTCAACTTCAACAATTTGTGTCTATACAGGGCTTTTCACTTAAAACTCCCCACGGCAATATCTCGGAAACGAATAGGAATATTTGATTTCTGTAAAAAGTAGTCAATGTATGGGGTCGAGTAGTTATTTTTCACAGTTAAAAAAATTCGACGTCGCTTTCCTCTTAAAGCGTCGCGACGCATCGAAAATATTAATCGATTGCAGGGACTTAAAAATTACGCGCATGCTAAAGTACATGTTATTTATAAACTTTTTTGTTATTCAGTCGAACTCATTTATTGTACTCAGTTTTGAGATATACAGTGTGTCCAAGATAAGGATGTCTATCATGGGGATCTTGAAAACCGTGAGAGATACAAGGTCGGTTAAATGGAGGCAAAGTTGCGTATTTTGATGCTTAACAAAATGCCGTTTTAAAAGCCAAGAAATTCCGACTAAGTCCGAAATTATCTGAAAAAAACCGAAATTTTTCAAAATTGTTTCTATTTTTTTCTGACCACATTTGAAGAGATATTTTGAAACGAATGGAACTTCTTCATTGCCACTTTTTGCCCTTTACAAGATAACGTTATTAAATTGAAGAACCGACGTTTCGTCTATGAGCAGCCATCATCAACTTTGTTTTTTTAAATACGGTCCTGGATTTTTTATGCCGGATTTTGAGGGCCTTTCATGTTCCTAAACCAACAATGTATCGCAATTATTCAAAAAAATTATGTTGATGGATTTTTCCATAAGAACTCATGTGTCAGAGAGAGACAAAAAATACATTTTCAATAGGATCAAAAACAAACACCGCTTTTTCAATAAGTGCGATACATCGTTGGTTTAGGAACATAAGAGGCTCTTAAAATCCGTCATAAAAAATCCAGGACCGTATTTGAAAAAACAAAGTTGATGATGGCTGCTCATAGACGAAACGTCGGTTCTTCAATTTAATAACGTTATCTTGTAAAGGGCAAAAAGTGGCAATGAAGAAGTTCCATTCGTTTCAAAATATCTCTTCAAATGTGGTCAGAAAAAAATGAAAACAATTTTGAAAAATTTCGGTTTTTTTCGGATAATTTCGGACTTAGTCGGAATTTCTTGGCTTTTAAAACGGCATTTTGTTAAGCATCAAAATACGCAACTTTGCCTTTTTTTTTTCAAGATCCCCATGATAGACATCCTTATCTTGGACACACTGTATATCTCAAAACTGAGTACAATAAATGAGTTCGACTAAATAACAAAAAAGTTCATAGATAACATGTACTTTGGCATGCGCGTAATTTCAAAGTCACTGCAATCGATTAATATTTTCGATGCGTCGCGACGCTTTACTCTTGGTAGGCGTCAAATTTTTTTAACTTTGAAAAATAACTACTCGACCCCATACATTGACTACTTTTTACAGAAATCAAATATTCCTATTCGTTTCCGAGATATTGCCGTGGGGAGTTTTAAGTGAAAAGCCCTGTATAGGGTGTTACTCAAAGATTGGTCGTAATTCCAGAGACGCATTCCTAAACCAAATTGAAGTATAAAAGGTCTTGTAAGTAAAATGTGTCCTAAATATACTCAGTGACATTAGAAGTGTTACACCGACTTATTTCCCATAAGACTCAATGTAAAGATGACCTACATAGCTTCATAACAATATCTCCTTTGAAAAGAAAGATATCAAATTAACCAAAACAGTATCTTCAGGATGAATGAAATTTCAATATTTAAGCATAGGAGGAATTGCATTTCTACCAGGAAACTCTATAGAGTGTTTTGAATTTCCAACACATTCTATATACCCAATGATAATTGCAATGCTAGTTTGACCACCAAATTTTGAAATAGTTTATAGAGTTCACTGATAGATATGGAATCTCTCCTACGCTGAAATATTGAAATTTCAATCATTCTGAACATTTTGTTTTTTTGGTTAATTTGGAATATTTTTTTTTTCAAAGGAGATATGAAACTTTGTATTAGGTTATTATGTTCACATCTTATGGGAAATCAATCGATGTAACACTTCTAATGTCACTGAGTAAATAAATGGTCTGTGTTTCGAAATACAGGTTTAGAAAAAAATCGGATTTATCATTAGTAAATCAAGTAAACTTTGCTCGTTGCTATGGGAAACGTTGTTTTGTTGTTATGAATATGATGTTTTGTACTTTCTTCGACTGCCTTCCGGAATGTCTCTTTGAAATAACGGTCTATCATTATGTGAACGCCAAGTCAAGCATACTCAATTCAATAGCAATTGAATTCAACGACGTCTCGAACAAAAACACGTAGTGTATTATGCTCAAAAATGAAACTATGTTTATATTCAATAATATATTTTATTTTTACAGCGTACAGGGATATTTTGGGTTAGGGTTAGTAAAATAAAGTTAAAGTGGGACTCATTTGAATGAAAGCACTGTATCAACATATCTGCATGTTTGTGTATAATAGTATTACCCACCTCCACTTCTCGTAAAGATGTTTAACTTGACGTTCAGTCGGATTTTTTTGGGCGTTGGCCAAAATAAGAGCAATATTTGTGCCTTCTGCTTCTTGGCAGCTTTGCAGCATCATTTCATGATAATTTCTTGCAACAGAGTTGGTCATTCCCTCATTAAAGTATTGTAGAAAGGTTTGTTGTACATCAGGCGCCATTCTCAGATAGCTATAAGCTCAGATTAATACTTGTTTATTAATCTGAGGCTATAAGCTTCTGCAACTGTGGTGCGATGCGAATGTTCAAATATAATCTAAAAAAAGTAATAACTTATCAAACTTTGTATATCGAGAGAGAAATTTTGGATATTACAAAATTTTATAGAAACACCCCATATTTATAAAATGCGTATGAACAGGGTCATTCCTTAAAATACCCTTCCACCCTATAACCGTTATTTAAAGCGTTATAGAAGAAAGGTGAACACAAAAGCTCTATTTGGTCTAATTTTTATAATCTGGTGTCAAAAAGAAACACATGAATCATTGGTAATGAAAAAATTCTGAAAAATATTTGTTTTCCAAATGGAATGGTATACTTTTGTCTTGAATGAAAGATCTTTTTCTTGTGAGTTCATAAATTTTATATTAGTTGATGATTGCGTCAGCCGTGCTATTTCAGTTTACAGGACCATTTTTTCCCTTCCAACTTCGTATACAATCTATAAATTTAATTGCTATGGAAAACTAAATAAATAAGTAAATACTTATTTTTTTTGAATGTTGACATTTCCTTTATGCTTTTTTTTCAACCTTTCAAAAAATTTGACCAAAAACAGACAACTTTGGTATTTATCATTTTTTTATAACTCTTAAAATAACGGCTATAAGAGGGGTCGGAAATTATGATGAATCCCCCTCTGAATCTACTGATCTACTGAAATTATGGTACATACTGAAAATATTGATAAAATAAGCGAATACTAATCCTTGCTAAGTAATGTACGACATTTTCATGAGACAAGTGGTAGGTGTACATATGATATATACTTACGTTAATGCAGCAATTGAATCCATTTTTCAGTCATTTTTTATCGTGTTCCTGTTAACTATTTTGAATAAAATATCGATTTTTGCATCGCAGTTCTTATCACGAATGCGACAGTTCTTTCCTTTTCTATAATTTTCCTTAACTTTATCAAAACTATAATGCTGGCATTTGTAGACTTTTCGATATTCATATTTTTTGGCAGATGGATACGTGTAGCGAACAATCCAGTTACTACAGGTCTTGGAGCTGAATTCAGCAACCCAATTATCGCACCAAGTACTATAAGTCACATCACTTTCGACTTTCTTGCATCTAACACAAGCATTGAAACTCCCTTCATTGTTCTCAAACCGTTGAACTGTGGCTGTTTCGGAATTGCACATGTCATTCAATATTTGTTCGTAATTCATTTTAACGTCAACCCACCGGAAATTAGAAATACCAACTAACAACTCAAAGAAACAATATTCACCTCGAAACTCGGGGCTCGGGGGCTTCACAAGGACGATCTCGTGCGCTTTATGTTTACACTTGATCCGGCAAGACTTCTTTCGTCAAAAAAACACTGACTTCTGCGTAGCCGCGCATTCCGACTCGTGCTTATTGTTTACCGAAATTCACAAACATGTACTAAGACTACCTTATGAGAATAGAGTGAACTTCAAAAGATTAGTCCTAATCCAAACTATCCCTGAACGCTGTAAGAGAGAGGGTAATAATATAGCTCCCGTCCTCGATCATACAGTGAAATTTGCGTTTTCTTTTTCATTTATTAAGTATATTTTTGGGTATTTTGGAAAAATTTTTTCGCTGATGACTTTCAAATCTTGTTTAGAATACGTATATAAAATTTCAGGTCATTTGACAATGTATGCAAATTGTCCATTGTACTTATTGAGATGTGTCCTGAATAATCTGGTTTTCGAAAAGAGCAGGTTCAGAAAAAAATCCACTTTTTGATCACATGAAAAATCATGGTCCGTCAAGGAAAGTCAAAAACAATAGATATGTTCATAACAACAAAACAACGTGGTCTACAGCAACGAGCAAAGTTGACTTGATTTGACAATAATAAATCCGATCTATTTCTAAACCTGCATTTCGAAAACCAGACTATTTATATATATTTATATTATACACGCACTCTACACTTCCTTTTTTGATTGGACTATTTCTACTTCAGTTTGGTTTAGGAATGCGCATCTCTGGAATTACGGCCATTCATTGAGCAACACCCTGTATAGACAAAAATAATTGGAGTTAAACTCTTGTCATTTGCGAAATTGAAAATAGGTCCGTGAAACCATGCATTGTACACATCGTCACATTAAATGATAGTAGGATATTTCTAGATTCACCATTATGATAAATAATAATTATTATGTATGTGATTGATTTCTATTATACATCGTAGTAAACGAGAATAAATGAATTGAGTCAACAAATCCATTCCTATCATACTTTACTCCCATAACAGCGCATTTGTTCTGCAGCGTAGTAAACAATGGCTGAAGAAATTGTGCATCCAGTCCAGCCATACTTTACTGCGATACAGATCATGTATGCTCTGTATCGTAGTAAGGAACGCCAATCGCATCCGGGTAACAGGTACTTTTACCCTATTCTCTATTTTTCTTTTTAGTTTAAACATTTTCAATTAATATCAAAATGGTCGTGCGAAAAACAAGCACGTTCTTAACAGATAAATGGGAGGAGGAGTCGTGCATAGTGTATATTTGGGACACCCTGCGTAAAATTGCAAGAGTTCTAGTTTGACAAATTGACAGGTTGCCTCACTTTCACGGACATGACGTCATCTGTTTCCAGTGTTGCCAGATGATGCCTATCAAAAACAGTAGAACAGAAACCCATGGGTGGAATCAGTGGATCTCTTGCATGTGATGAATACGAAATTATTTTAACTTATTTCCAACTTTTAACATAGCATGCTTTGGAATCATGCGCTATAAGTTTTTGTTGAAACAAATTTGATTAGATGAAGTTTTGACAGTAAGTAAGTAAGTAAATTTTCACATTTTTTTTTTTTATTTTTAGTATTTTTGTCGTTTACCACCATCAGCGTAACATCAAATTCTCCAAAAATGTCCAACTTTCATGACTCATTTTTCCGAAACTCGTTTCTACGGCAACTATAGTACATGTTTCCAAAGCATGCTATGTTAATGGTGGAAAATAAATTAAAATAATTTCGTATTCATTACAAGCAAGCAAAGTTATTTTAGCGATTTATCGTAACGAAAGAAAAATCCCTTTCTTATGTCAAAAAGTCGTGAGAATAAAAATATTTGGTCGAAAGTCACATACAATGTAGCACCAAAAAGTTACCCATGTAGCAAGAAATATTTGAACAATATTGGCAATTTATAGTTTTTATATTGATTAAATATTGTATTCCAATATTGCGCCAATATGGAAATGTGAACATTTTTTTTTATTCTGCCAATATTACTTCGCAGTATTGTTACAATATTGCAGTGTATTATTGTTCAAATATTCAAATATTTCTCTTCCGTAATATTGAAGCAATAAAGAGAAATATTTATGTTTCAATATTGATGTAATATTTAATTAGAATACTCACCCTTTATTGGTTAAATCAAATAATTACTTTTAGTCTCAAATAAATAAATATATTACATTCTAGTTTCAAAAATATAAACATAAAAGTTATTCATTCATTTAAGTAAAAACAAAAATAAAAGAAATGAAGCGTAGAAATATCACATTAATAAATAACATGAACAAATATCACCCACATGAAAATCTATAGGAGAAAAGTTAATTTGCGTGTTCCACTCCAGGTTCCACTCCTTCGTTGGCGTCACTGCCGTCCCCTTCGTCGCCCTTTTTTTTTGTTCTGGTCTTGCGACCACCATCGCGATCCCCTGCACTTGCAAGTGCAAATCCTATAAACCTTGAAATTTCCTGTTCCGTGGCATTTTTATAGGTGTGACGGACAGCATCTGACAAAAAGCAAAACAACCTACATTTGCTGTTATTCGTTGAGAAAAATTGCATCTTACCAATAACTATCTGATACAAGGGTAGCTTATGGAATGGCCTTTTCGTTTGTTTTCCACGTAACGAAAACTGTAAAGCTACAGACTTCGACATCAACTTCTGCAAAACCTTGTTGACATTTTGGCGTACACTATCTCCCCCAATAAGAGAAAGGAGTCGTACCTGTAATAATTTTTTATTATATCGCTAAGTGATATACAAATTTCGAGGTAAATACCAAATGATTTCTTTGAATTTGGTATGTATCCAATTTATTTTCTATTCTAGATAGGGTTTGTTTCAGTTCCCTCATTTCGTACTTGAGGGACTTAACGTCTTTCATAATTATGGCGCCATGATCAGAAGTGAGTCTTCTCTGATTGGTATCACTCTTTGGCGTAGATGCAGGTGTTGCAGATAATGCTGAAAATATTTGATTTGCATAGATATACAAAAAAATAAACGAGAGATTCTTACAAATGCTTACATAGAAAAATAGTTAGAAAAGATGATTTCAACTAGTCTGAATGGACCGGATGTTGTAGAAGAGCCAGGAAAATTAGAGTTTTGGAAATATACAGGGTGCCTCCGATTAAGTCGGCACTATCGCTAACTTCTTTATTATTGAAAATACGAGGTCGTTCAAATGAGAGAACTAGTAGTATTTTTTCTCCGGATTAACGTTATGCTGACAAAAAAACAATTGAACAACGCGTTCTCGATTTATTTCAAAAAACGTATTTTTTTTAAATGGGACACCGTGTATATTTTTATCATATTTGATTAGCTACTCTTTTCTGAACATAAAAGGTTATTATGAATTTTTTCCTGAAACCAAAAATAACGGAGTTATGCGTATTTTCCTCGACTAATTTATAAACGTCAAAGTAACAAGTTTTTTAGTAACTGCCATGAAATTTAAAATGTTGACAAAATAATACATATCGGTTGCCATATTTGCTATTAAACTTATTATATCGTGCTAAACGTATTTTGTTTGTTGAGCTCATCTTGAAACGATTAAATCACATATTTGCATGAGTATGAAGCAAGGGGAGAGGAGGGCCCCGGTGAGTACATTTTGTATTTCTCAATTAAACAGAACAGTAATTATTTATTTTGTCTGTTTTCATGTTATCTAAAAACTTCGCTGACACTTGCACAATATTATTGAATGAATGGCATTGCTACAACCCAAAACTCGGAGCATGTGAGTAAATTGTACGCCCAAAAACAGGTGCAAATAAACTCCAGTTTTACATTTTATTATGGAATATAAGTATAGTTGAACAAAACAGCCTAAATGAAAATCGGTATTCACCCAACACCATGCAATGCCATGCATGCAACAACCAATTACCCAATAAAAACAAAAGCAATAAGTAGCCGGTAACTTTCCATTACCCAAATAGGTATACAATATAGGTAATTATTATTTTATTGTAAATGATGTTGGTACTTACATCTTCGCAGATTGATCGTCACAAGTCACAAAACACTTATAATGTCAAGATTACACAATTCAATAACGATCTTTCGGTCACAAATAAGCAGCCGGCGTCACCTGATACCTGAAAACTACTAAAAACTAAAAAGTGAAAAGCTGAAGGGCGGCGGAGTATAGAAGTAATGTGCAAGGACAAACGTTGAGCTGTTGCCATGCACGCTTGAAACCCGGTCTGAACATTGAATTCGAATATTGAGGAGATATTCCATTATTATAAAAATGCAATATTTGATATACATTGGAATATAATATGTAACCAATATTTCAGTTCCAATTCAAAAAAATACAAATATTAGTGAGACATTGCACTGATTTGATTATGCAATATTTGCTATCTATTGAAAAATTATATTCACCCAATATAACAGTTCCAACACAATTGAATACAAATATCAGTGGGATATTGGATTGATATGCTTATACAATATTTGCTATCTATTGAACAATTATATGTATCCAATATTCCAGTACCCAATACAATTGCATGAAAATATTGGTCAGATATTGCATTGATATGACTAATACAATATCAGCTATTTATTGAAAGATTATATTGAGTCAATATATAGTCTCAATATCATTGAATAGGAATATTGGTGAGATATTGCATTGATATAAGAATATGCAATATTCGGTATGTATTGCGAATTTATATTTGTCAAATATTGGCATACTATCCCCAATATTGCGAAGGCAGGCAAATATTGAAACAATATTGCACCAACAGATTACCAATATTTGATGCTACATGGGTAGGACCATTCAAATCAAAGTATAGGTTCGCATGTGGCGCCCTCTACAAAATACGAGAAAATGGGTGTCAAATTTGAATTCCTCATCTCTATAAAGACCCAAATACGAGATTTCGTCAAAATATCATAAGCGTGGCAAAAGGAATAACAAAAAAACCGCAAATAAAAAGCAACTTCAACACCCTGTATAATCAATTTTCGGAAAATATTTATAGGAAGAGATGGCATTTATTTTTCGTCTAGAATCCTCACCTGGATTTTTTGCTCATCATTTCCGGACACCCTGTATATTACATTAATATAGAGAAAAACATGTAGCCTTTGAATCGTTCAATATTACGTAAATTTCATGTAAAATACGTGACGTAACATCAAGGGTTACATGAAGTACATATTTTTTACAAAAGCTCTGTTTTGGTTCCAAGTTCTAGCAATTCCGAACTGACGACAAATGTGCAACATGGCAATATGAGTGCGCATGTGTAGAACAGTTTGGAACTGCTACTACTGCTAGGACTTTGGACCAAAACAGAGCTATAACCAAATAGATGTCAATTACATATTACATAAGCGATTCATGTCAACCATTGACTAAATAAGATGTCAACTATTATGTAACAGAGACTTGTCGGGTTTGAACGTCGGTACATCGGCATCGTGACAAGCAACATGGATATGAGTCATCATCATCACATTTCCCACTAACCGGCGTTTTTTCCAGCGAGTTTGGATATTCCCACCGGAAAGAACGCTCTGGTCTATGTGTATCTAATCTGAAGCTCTGTACTATGATTTTCCATGGATCCACAAAGTGTTGTTCAGGAATTGTCTCCAAAATAGTTGTTTGTACTTTATTTTTTCCAATAGAAAACTTTTTCAACACAACACACAGCGTAATTATTATAATTTGATATATTATAGTTTTAGGTAACCCGGTAGCATATTTACAGATGCTAGCGTGTGTTGGCACCGGGGTGTTGAAATCAGCTAGTCTTTGAAAAAAACATTAATCTACAAATACTAGCCGATTTGGACACCCCGACTAGAGTGCTGAAACCAGTGCGCTTTCGTAGTGCCATGTTGTGGGTAGTAGGTATAATACAGAATTCTCATAATACCCATACACAACACATAAATTATGATTTACAATAATAATTTAAATGTTAACCTGTTGCTAACCAACGAACTGGTTCGCTGGGCAAGAGTGTACCTTTTTACTCGGGCAGGAGCAGCCATATGGGCAGGAGCGTCACTTCTTGAACGATATTTAAGAGAACATCCATCGGCGACGCTGGGCAGGAGCGTACCTTTTTACTCGGGCAGGAGTAGCCATATGGGCAGGAGCGTTACTTTTCAAACGATATTTAAGAGAACATCCACCGGCTACGCTGGGCAGGAGCGTCACTTTTTAAACGGACTAATAATGTATATCCTCCCAATCTCTTGACAAACCAGCTATACCGCTTTAACCTGAGTGTAAACAACCGTAGCATCTGTAAATATATCCACTACGAAAGCTCACTGGTTTCAGCACTCTAGTCGGAGTGTCCAAATCGGCTAGTATTTGTGGATGAATGTTTTTTTCAAAGCCTAGCTGATTTCAACACCCCGGTGCCAACACACGCTAGCATCTGTAAATATGCAACCCGGGAACCCGGTACTTAAATTCAGGATCACAATAATTCTTTTTGGCAATCATGACTATATATGAAGTTTCCAATAACTTTGGGAAATATTTGGATACAGATTAACTCATTCATTTTAATTTTTTCAAAATATCTGGAAAATTTCAATTTGAAACCGAATGACGGAAAAGCGGCACACATGATGACGCATTGTATCTTTAATAGGCAGTATAGGCACCATTTCCTTCTGTAGTTTCTTTCGAAACCAAATTCCGAACTTGGTTCCGTTTCCGTCAGTCAGCTGTCGCCTGTCGCTGTCAGAAGTGTCAGATGATTGTACTGTCTTTTTGCTTGTTTTTGACAGAGAACTAATGAACAAATAAAAATATTTCCATCAAAAGAACATGAACATGAAATTCTAAAATGGAAACAGACGGTCCACCTTTAGAAACTCCAACACACTCGTTAACAGTTGAAGACTTGAATATTGAAATTCTTCCTGTTGTTTATGAAATTATCAGAAGGTAAACTCAATAGAGGTTATGTTGATTTGCTTACATTTATTTTTGAATAGAGAATATCAAAATAAAAGATAAAAATAGAAATATCTGCTCATCTGACATTGATTTCCGTAAAAGTTATATAAGTACATTTTTGGGTTTATAGTGTCGAAAAGGACCACATAGATAACACGGCAAAAACTAGAGAGTCCCAGGATTGTAGTCAGAAAGTATTGGAACTTCAAAAAAGACTTGATCAAGCTAGAGCAGATGTAAGTAATTTTTTCTTGATTATACTCGATTAGATGGAGAGGTTTTTCTGATTCTGATCCACCATCCACCCTCGGACGTACCTACCTATTTCATAAATATGATTTTGTCGTTCAATATTCGGGCATCAGTTTTGCAACACAGATGCTACCTAACTTGCAACTCACCTACCTCTTCGATCCAGTATAGTAGGTGTAACACATTTTACTTTGCCGAAACATAACATTTTCTCAAGTAAAAAAAGATAGTTTTACACTTTCATAATTTATTTCTTTGATATGACTGAATAAAATTTTATAGTAGTAAAATTAATAACTCATATATGATTATTTTATTGAATAATGAACGTCTGTTATTAATACACGGGTCTTGTAAAGATTAGGCATCCACACATTAATGATTTTTTTTAATTTTTGAGCATAGTTTTGGGTTTATAGAACAATTTCAACTAAAAAAAATGCTGGATGAACAGCTTTTAACAAAAAAAATTATCCCATAACGAATTAAAATTTTGTCAGGATTCAGTGAGAGAAACTCCCTTAAATGACAGCTTTGTCACATTGTTACAATCCATACAAGCTACATATTGGCTGAGTTCGGCTTGGACACTCCTTTGACTCTTTTCACTCTCTCTACTCTACTCCAAAATCTTTCGGGTCACGCCATTGGAGTAGATCAAGCTGCTTTGTAGTCATGCGTCATTAAGGTTTTGGAGTGAAAAGAGTGAAAAGTTTTCAAAGTGTACGCCAAGCCGAACTCAGCCATTATAGAACAAACAGGCAATGTTGCCAAACTTACCCAAACTTCTTTAAAACAATGAATGCAATCGTTTTTGTTTGTATATTTTAATATACTATGACAAACATAATAAAACAGTAAAAAAACAACCATATGGGCAGGAGCGTTACTTTTTAAACGATATTTAAGAGAACATCCACCGGCTACGCGGGGCAAGAGCGTACCTTTTTACTCGGGCGGGAGCAGCCATATGGGCAGGAGCGTTACTTTTTAAACGATATTTAAGAGAACATCCACCGGCTACGCTGGGCAGGAGCGTTACTTTCTAAACGATATTTTAGATATGGCGGCATGATGGACATCTGAATATACATCAATAAAATGGCGCCAAAACGAAAAAGCAAAATAAATGAAAAAGGAAAACTTGGCAACAGCGCGTATTTTTCACTCTCGGTCGTTATTTAGTGAGTAGTCTAGTGTCTTGACAATCTTGACAGTTGTTATTGATCATATCGAGTTCGCCGGGATGTTCTGTGAATCAAATTTTTAAAAATTATTTTTCCTGCTTAACTATATGTTTTAACTTCTTAAGTGGTTACGTGAGGAACTGTTGTACATGAGAACAACTGAAATTGTCCATTTCAATGACCCACAACTGGAACAAATCGAGATTTTTGGAAAATGTTCTTAGGAAACAATGTGCCTAAAATAGTGTTTTTTCTACAAAAAAGTGATTCATCCAGCATTTTTTTCTCTTGAGAATAGTTAAACGAAGGATAATTTTCCAAATTCGCCTTTGAAAAGTAAAAAATACGTGGATGCCTAATGTTTACAAGAACCTTAATACACAATACACACAATCTTGCACACAACATAAATGGCTTTTTAGTACAAGAAGGAGGGTTGATTACGATTCTTATTATTTTAAAGTTTATTTATGTTCACCACAAAAAAAAATATACTTTTCACTTTTTTCAAAACACTATTTGGGATTAATAGCAAATTGCGTTAAAACTTGAATAATATCGATTTTTAAGGCTTTTTGGAGCACCTTAAATGAAGTTTAAGAGAAAACAAAACATTCATTGTATCGGTTGTTACAAATGTTTGCTAAAAAAAAAAACAAAATAATCATATGGCAAAATAAGTTTACTGTTTGTTTTCGCACCATTTTTATAGCCTAGAAACAGAAGAATCATTGACACCGGTCATATATTTCATGTTTTTCGCTGTTCCAATTCACCCCCAAACTATGTCCCAAATTACCCCACTCAAGAAAACACCTTCTTAAAAATCTAACATGTAACATATCGACGGCGATCTGACAATACCTGTTATGTCCGTAAATACTTACTATTTTTACAGGGGGAACAAAAAACAGTTTGTGGAAATAGCTGCTATCAGGCAACTCATTTATAGAATGCATTTTGTCGGCGCATTGCTATCTACAACCTCATAAAATAGGTGCTCTTTTGATTGATGAGTAATCATATTCGGACCAAAAAACTTATATCTTGAGTTCAGTGATTAGTTACACGACCGAGAGAAAAACAGTTTTTTGTAATAATTGATCATAACACAGAACTGGAACCACCCCTCTTCATAAACCCAGCCTAAAATTCATGATGAACTGGCACATAGCAGGTATTAACTCTTGTTTGCGAGCACAGTCTAGACAACAGATATTGTTTTACCTTTGTATTATAAACACCGATTTTTTTAACATATAGCAAGATCTGCTATAATGTGCGCAACTGAATTATGAAGCTAACTTCAGTAAAATCTCACTTTTAGAAACAATGTCAGTTAGCAGGTATTGTCAGATCACCGCCGATATTATGTATATATACGATATCCACAAAATATCCCATGTTTTGTGACGATATCATAGAATAATGTTTAAGGGGGAATAGAACGGACTCTTCCATATTGACAATTGTAGCAACAAACTGCGCCCCCCCATCAGCATGGTGAGAATTATTTCGTTAGTAGTTGAACGGAAGATGGGGCTAGTAGTTCATGTGACATCACAAGACTTGGCAAGTTCAATAATTAATTTTCATTTTATGAGGGAAGTCTGCGAATTTTGTATTTTTTTCTTTCACTCTAACTAGAACTAGCTTAAAATGCCATTAATAATTATTTATTGGCATTTTGTGTAGAGTTCTAGTTAGCATGAAAGAAAATTTTTAAAATTTGCAGATTTCTTTAATAATTAGTTGATGAACTGGCCAAATGGAAGTTCAAAAAACCATCCATTCTTTTTTAAATTCGGAAATTTCTCTCGAAAAATATCAATCCAGCTAATTGCCATGGAAAACGAATAATATACTGGGAAAATGATTCTTCGATCATCACTGTTTTCAAGTTTTTATTTAATTTATCTTTTTTTTTTTATAAATAAGTACTTTGGTTTTAATATGTGCCGCCAACTCTTTTGATACAGTTTCTGCGGAATTCTGAAATAAGTAAAATCGTAAATTTCATCATCTTCTGGCAATCCCTGTAAAAGAAATTAATTATTGCTAAAATAAATACATCTCGAGTAGAATCCTGTGAGCCTTTGAAGAGTAAGACAAATTTTTGAGCTATCATCCTCATAATTAGCCCCAACAGATTGTAAAATATGTGAAATTGTCAACCAAGAGTCTTTTAAAGTAGGTAGTTGGTGAAAGGATTTGTGGAGAGATTGACATTCTTGCACCTGTTTGCCTGATTTTTGGATAAAAAAGTTCTGGACCCCTATTTTCGAAAGTGTGATCACTTGTAGATCAAAGGTGAACTACATTGGTTTTGTACAGCACGTTCACTCGATGATCACCTCGCCTGAATCGAATATAGGGGCCCTGGGGTATCCTGATTAAAAGATTGAAGCATAATATTATGGTTGAATCACAAAGAAAGCATAATGTTTCATAGATCTAATATTTTCAATTATTGTTTGATCCAAATTTTCTTGCTAAGCGGAATACATTTTTAGTTTCCTTCCTTTTTTTCACAAAAAAGTATGATCCTAATTTTATAACTGCCTCTCCAGAATTTTAAGTGATGATGATTTTGTGACTCCAGTCCTGAAATTTGTTCCTGGAGAAGTCTTGAATGATCTTCCATTCAAGCTATCGAATAAAAGTATATCCAAGCCACTCTTTTCTATCCTGACCAACTCATTACCAGTCTCAAGAAAGTATGTAGGTATAGGTATAGGACAATAATGATTATTTTCAAAGATGAAATTAATTTAGGTTAATACAGGGTGTTACTTAATGATAGGCCGAACCAAATTCAAGGAGAAAAGGTCCCATAAAAATGTGTTCTAAATAGTCTGATTTTCGAGATACAGGGTGTTGAGGGTTCAGAAAAAAAACGAATTTATTATTATAAAAAAATGTGCGCTACTGACTTTTCTGAAAATTTTATATTTTTTTCAGATAAAGCAGCCAAAAATAATTTTTTTTGTCTCTTTTTAGCAGAGTTAAGGTTAATTTATTTTACCTAAAAATTTTCCGTTATGCAATAAAGTGGTTTTCATTTTTTTCCTCGAAAACGAATAAATATTCCCACGAAAAACTATCAAGATACAAAAAAGTTGTATTTTTAACTGCTTCATCTAAAAAAAAATATAAGATTATCAGAAAATGTCAGTGGCGCTCATTTTTTTGTCAATATTATTCGTGAAACTGTACCTCGGGGCGCCACTGGAACTCATAAAAACCATCTAGTTAGTGCTAATTTAGCGTCTTATCATAATGAAAAATACTTCCAGACTTCAACAAAATCGGCAAAAAGATCTTGGAGATATAAATCCGGTTTTTCCTACACCTTTAACACCCTGTCTTTCAAAAAATAGACTATTTGAGATAAATGCTCATAGGACCTTTTCTTCTTGAATTTGGTTCAGGAATGCGTCCTTAGAATTACGGACTATCATTATTAAGCAACACCCTGTATATAGTAGGTACAGTAAATCCGTGCTTAAAATAGGGTCATCCGAGAATTTCGAGAAATACACAAAAATCTGTTTTTAACTTGCTCAATAGCTTAATAAGTTTTCGGGAAAATCAGAGGTGAGCTTACCACGCCATCTTGAGAATAACGGAGCTACTTTTTTTCTTCATTCTTATTTTAGACTTACGATAAAATATCACAGAACCAAAATTGTTCGAATTTACATTCTCAATAACTTTTCTACAAAACTTTCTTTTTTCTAAAATCTGTAATTAGAAGTCTACAGGGTGATTCCATGGTGGAACGAAATCGTACAGGACGAAAGTTCTGCAGAATAAAACTTCCAAAAACCATTTAGATAAAAGTTGCTCGTCAAGGTTGCTGGGAATGTGATTTTGCACTAATTTCGTCCTGTACGATTTTTTTCTCACATTCCATATTGATGATAATCACCCTGTAGATTTTTTATTGTTGATTTTAGAGAAAAAAGTTTGGAATATAAGTTTTTGGGAATGTAATTCTGAACAACTCTGGTTCTATGATATTTTATCGTAAGTCTAAAACGGCCCACAGACGATGCAATCTGTCGTACAACTTGGTTACTAGATAAACATCAAGCTTGACGTTTTTGTCTATTTATTGGTAACGTCATGAGTAGTTCGTTACGTAAATTCATATGGAAATAAATATGTCTTTTTAAGGAACCATTGTACATCACAACTCTCTCTTCTTTTTCACTCCATCTCTCAAAGCATCCGAAAACATCCCGACTACAGCTGCTAATGCTTTTTTTTCACAAAATTGGTGCCGTGTTGAACGATAATATATACTGACTGAACATACTGAACTATAGTTGTCAATGTTTGACACTGTTGTACGATGCAATTTGTTGTACACCTGCATCGTACAACGTGTCAAGATGCATGACAACATTGACAACTATAGTTCAGTAGGTTCAGTCACCAACTTTGTCAAAAAAAAATTAGCTGCTGTAGTAGTCGGGTTGTTTTTGGATGATTTAAGTGACAGAGTGAAAAAGAAGAAAGAGTTGTGATTTAAAAATGGTTCCTTGAAAAGACATATTTATCCCCATATGAATTAACGTACCGTCTACGCATCACAGAACCAGAAAAAGTCATAAACGTCAAACTTGTTGTGCGACAGATTGCATCGTCTGAGAAACGGAGAAAACACACGCGCCCTTATTTTCAAGATGGCGTGCTAAGCCAACAACTCCTATATAATAAGGAGGTATTGGCTAAGCTCACCTTCGATTTTCCCGAAAACTCAGAGTTGAGTTATTGGAGAATCCCTCCACATGTTAGAATTTTTTTTTGCGTATTTCCCAAAATTCTCAGGAAAAGCACGGATTTACTGTACTAATAGTACAATCACATACATGTAGTTATTATTTTTGAAAAATCTGAAAAATAACTTACTTACCAGAAAAAGCAAACACATCTATGGCAGTCGCCGCGCCGTTGAATTGTAGAACACTTGGGTGCATAATTCTGATAAATTCCTTCTATCACCATACTATTTTATTGATTTCATAAAACATATTCAAATTCAAAAGGTGACAAGTAATCTGTAGATGCCAACGTCATTATACGTCAGATTGACAATTTGATTTTGATCGATGCGCCACCTTATCGGCTTGGTGAGAAAAATTTGTTGTTCTGTTAGAAATTTAGGAACAAATATATGTATATATATATTATCTGAAACCCTTTTACCATACAATGGTGTAGGGCCATCAATATAATATATTGATGAGCACAAATAAGGCTGTCACCTGCACCCAAATCAAGTCGAAAAATCCAGTTGATTGTTAATAACAGCAATGTCTTTTTTTTACTCCACCCCGATTAGCGAAATATTCGGTTGATAGATTTATCCGATCACCGCCTTTATCTGTAGGTGATCCACTCCGAAATTTACCCCCATATTGTGGTATCCACTAGTCACTAAATCCACTATAAATACCTACTTAACCCACCTGAAATAAAATGAGTATCAGTTACATCAAAATACAGGTACCTATCAGGGTAGTCGAAAAAAAGAAAAACCTTTCCGGAAGTCAATAATGCAGAATTATAATACTCTTGTTATTTTATTAAAAACAAAATAAAAAGTGTGTTTGCTCAAAAATAAATAATGCATTATTTTGTGATGATTATAAGTAGATATAGCATTCGGCAATCAGCCAGCTGATCAGCAGTGATTTGACTGATTTGCTGGTTGCCTATAGCACGTGAATGTTTGTAAACGAACCAACCAATAGGAGAGACCGATTTTGGTATGGGCTCGTGGTAAGGTAAAAGGTTTGTTCCAACCCGACCGGGAACCGTACTTGGAACGATCCTCGTCTTGCGCACTAAAGAAATTCCGTTCCAACTGCGTATGAATGATTCCTTGCACCGTCCCGTTACGCGTTACAACCTTACTTGGAACCGTGCCGTAATTGGTTGATTTTTTACATTTGTTGAAGTCAAAAAATTTAAAAAAATGTCAAAAATTAACCAATTGGTTTATTTTGACAAATCAAACGGGGTAGTCCGGTGGTTCCGGAACAATGCAAGAAATCGCCTCTAACGTTACGAAGGTAGATCTGAAACAGGGCTGTTGGGAAACTTCTGTTGATAGTGTTAGTTCCTCATACATGAGAGAAAGTTATCAAGAATTGAAGAGAAAACCGCTTTAACCTGAAGAAAAATTTGCCTTAATATTTTTTCATTTATACTGTTTATTTTAAGTTTAGTGCATGGGTACCTATCTACGTTTTCCAAAAGGATTTTTTTTCCAATAACTACAATATTTGCTTCAGCGAAACTTTTGCATACATGTATTAAATTAACTTGACATCAAATTCATTGAATGGCATACTTTTCAAATGTTAACGAATACCCTATTAAAAGATATTATATTCTAAGAAAACTGAAATAAACCTCTGTTTCACAGAATTATTTTTACTCAAAAAAACCTTAAACAAAACCAACTGAAAGAAATACTGATATATCTGCGTTTGTTTTATTTATGATTGATTGAATGGTCCTTGCATCCTTTTTGTATAATTGAATACATTTTGAAGCGCATAACTTCTTCAAATTGTTTTCAAAGTGTTTCAAATCACGAAATCTATCGCCCACTTTATTGTCAATAGGAACTTATTCAGTGGTAATCGTGGTAATTTCAATATTTTGGAGTTTATTCCGCTTTACACAACATGAATAACATTATTGAAAATAAGGAGATAGTAAACAAACTCAAGCATGAATTTTCGAATTTTGATTTTGAATTTAAATCAACTTTTTAGGTTATACTTATATTCATCGTTTGGTGAATTACCTTTATTTACACTGGTAGCCATAGCAAACACTCCTATTGTGTATGCAGATTTCGAAACGGGCTATTTTTTTCAAATTGTCAATGTCAGTTTTAAAATTAGAATGTTATAAACAAACAAAATTGTTTGATAGTTTGGGAATTCTCAAATAAGGTATATTTTGCTGATGAAGTGAGTCAATATTTCATTACTATCTTCAACATATAGGTAATTTTCTCAAAATGGATAAAACGTTGTATATGTTATTCCTACAATAATAATACACACTTCAGTCAGTGCCCCATTATGGCTGAGTTCGGCTTGGCGCACACTTTGAACTCTTCTCACTCTTTTCACTCCAAAACCTTAATGACACATGACTACAAAGCCGCTTGATCTACTCCAATGGCGTGACCCGAAAGATTTTGGAGTAAAGAGAGTGAAAAGAGTCAAAGGAATTTCCAAGTCGAACTCAGCCTATGTAGTTCTCTGTTTCAGTGGAAGATCATTTGAAACAGATTCACTGCTGTTGCTTAGAATTCCCTCATTCTTTCCAATAAAAGGAGCATCCAAGAATTTTCGCTTCCTCCAATGTTGCTCCCTGTGTAAAAGTTGTGTTTCCTTTTGATGTTATTTTTCCGGTTTTGTTTTCGTTAGAAAACTTCTGATTTAAGTTATCATATCTGAAAGTTATCTTGTTATCAAAGTTTTTCGCAACTTTGGATTTCCTCGGGTATTCATACATACCTTTCTAGTCTGCGTTTGGAAAGTTGATGATGGGTTATTATATTAATATTATTACAAAAATACTAAACATCATAAATATCCTCACTTTTTTCTATAGAAAAATATATTATTAATTTCGAAAGCAAATATAGAAAAATTTGCTATTTTTACTTACCCTGAAGTGATATAAGCCCAGTTTGAGCTATAATAATTATTATACGGTATAAACAAGGGTATAAATCACTCGTATAATATATTATATATTATTATTTAGCATGTCGTAAATTTATACACATCTTCATAAGGGCTCACCAAGTAAATCGCAATGCACGTGACAAGCAAATAAAATCTAAACTTTCAATAAAGAAAATAGTCCAACGAACCAATTCACATAAACAACACAGAAAATAAATTCCATGAACAAAATATAAAGGAGAAAAAAGAAACATGAGAAAAATTCCACTTATCATAATGATCCTTTATTTACCATCAGCTATAACTATAATAAAACAAATACAATATAATAAAAATGAGATAAAATGGGTGAACCAAACTTATCAACATACAAGTGCAATAGGGTATTAAAAAATCAAAAACACATGTTACCTAAAATTAATTACGAATCAACAAAATGCAACAATACTACAATTTGAAAGTTCAAAATGATATCATTTCGATGTCATTGAGCTAGACTGAAAACTGTGTGAGACCTTCAATAATACACTATGTTTGGTTCTACTCAGTCTTGTTGTCGATACATAGAATTGATCAGAACTTCTTGTGTTATGTTCATGGATATCACATACAAAATATTGATCTCGATATAAGTATTCAGGTACCAGTTTGTTTCTCATTTTGTACTTAGATAAACACACATATGTTTTGAACAAAATCACCTGTTCCACATTCATTCGATCTAATGTAGCAAGCATAAGTCCAATTGGTGTATGTACGTAGATCTATCACAGTGATAAAGTGTACGCATTCAACGATTTTGTATTTTTTGCAGTTGCTGTTTTTCTGTCTTCGACAGCGTGGAGTATAATTGATTTATATGATAATAGTTTTACATAATACGTTCATACCTCATTGTCAATTTTTTCATGCCTTTTTTATAATTTGAGCGCTAATGTAATCTGCATGGCTATTAAAATTGAGGTTTTCATCTAGCATCACTCCTAAGTATTTTATCGTTTCAACTCGCTCAATACATTGACCAGTAATACTTAGACTATAATTATTTCAATTGTGCAACTTTTTTCAAATCAAATCAAATCAAAAAAATCTTTTTTTTTAAATCCAGAGATTACACATAATCTATAATATGGACTCATCCTTTGGAAAAAAAAAATACATTTTATACAACTATTATTGAGAATAATGGGAAAGAACAATCTTTCTCCCTTTCATTATAACACAGGTATACACGGTTGGCCAAAGTAAGTAGCCTATTAGAATATCTCGGGAAATAAAGCGATTGAGATTCTGGAAATTTGTAGGGAGGTTTTTGGAGATGCTCTTTCCAAATTACGTAATAGTGACGTTACGCGACTTCCGGTTGTACCGGGAGTAGGTTTCAACTTGCTTGTTTCAAATGGAACACCCTATACAGGGTGTCCAAGAAGTCATGGATCAAACGGCTTTGGGTGATAGAGGACGCTATTTGCAATAAGAAAAACCACATATCCAATTGTTGATCGTTTTCGAGATACAGGGTGTTGAAATTTTCATGAAAAAAAAACGTTTTTTTTTTTATTTTTTGCCAAACCAAAAATCATATTTCAACCAAATTTGATATACGACATGATAACATGAAAAGCTAAAATATCCACCAATATCAAGCTCTTCAGTCGACCAGTGGCGGAGAAAGAGGTTACCGGGAAAAATAATTTCGCAGAAGAAGAATGTAACACTCTGTGAACGACTCAAAAAAATAATATTTTTAGATACACATTTTATTTTATGAAAAAAATCATTTGAACAATGTTTTCTGATCTGCTACCATTTTGCAAAAAATGAATCTTCTTTGGTTTTTTTAACATTATTTTCAATCTACTTGGCAACGCAAAAGTGAAACTCGGGCTGAAAAATGGAATTCAATTGATTTAGATATTCAAGGAGATGTTCAAAAAAGTCCCAATCTGCACCTGCGAAAAAAAATCGTTTGATTCGTCGTAGGGCTTGTTTATTGCGCCAGATCTGCTTTCCAACAGTTATTATTTTTTTGAGGAGTGTCAGCTCATCAGGGGACTGTTGAATACCCTTCTTCTTCAAAATAACCCCATAAAAAATCAAGTCGGCTCACGTCGGACGAATAAGTTGGCCATTGTATTGGCCCTCTTCTTGTTTCTCGGAAACTAGCAACAATTGGATAACAATATAATAGTATGTGGTTTTTCTTATTGCAAATAGCGTCATCTATCACCCAAAGTCGTTTGATCCATGACTTCTTGGACACCCTGTATATTATCACATTTTTGGATTCTACTTTAAATTCTAGTTTTTAATACCAATTTGAGTTTTTATGTCAAAAATGACGTTTGTAGGTTCCTATTTAAATGTAAATTTTTCGTATTAGAAAGCCTTTGGTGATTGATTTGTGTTGGATTTCTTGTTAAAAGGGACCGGGTCTTGTAAAGATTAGGCATCCACACATTAATGAATTTTTTCAATTTTTGAGCATAGTTTTGGGTTTATAGAACAATTTCAACTAAAAAAAATGCTGGATGAACATCTTTTAACAAAAAAAATAATCCTATAATAAATGAAAATTTTATCAGGATTCAGCGAGAGAAACTCCCTTAAATGACAGCTTTGTCACATTGTTACAATCCATACAAGCTACATATTATAGAAAAAACAGGCAATGTTGCCAAACTTACCCAAACTTCTTAAAAACAATGAATGCAATCGTTTTTGTTTGTATATTTTAATATACTATGACAAACATAATAAAACAGTAAAAAAAACAACCATATGGGCAGGAGCGTTACTTTTTAAACGATATTCAAGAGAACATCCACCAGGCTACGCTGGGCAGGAGCGTACCTTTTTACTCGGGCAGGAGCAGCCATATGGGCAGGAGCGTTACTTTTTAAACGATATTTAAGAGAACATCCACCGGCTACGCTGGGCAGGAGCGTACCTTTTTACTCGGGCAGGAGCAGCCATTTGGGCAGGTGCGTTACTTTTTAAACGATATTCATAGAACATCACCGGCTACGCTGGGCAGGAGCGTACCTTTTAACTCGGGCTGGAGCGTTACTTTCTAAACGATATTTTAGATATGGCGGCATGATGGACATCTGAATATACATCAATAAAATGGCGCCAAAACGAAAAAGCAAAATAAATGAAAATGGAAAACTTGGCAACAGCGCGTATTTTTCACTCTCGGTCGTTATTTAGTGAGTAGTGTCTAGTGTCTTGACAATCTTGACAGTTGTTATTGATAATATCGACTTCGCCGGGATGTTCTGTGAATCAAATTTTTGAAATTTATTTTTCCTGCTTAACTATATGTTTTAACTTCTTTAGTGGTAACGTGAGAAACTGTAGTACATGAGAACAACAGAAATTGTCCATTTCAATGACCCACAACTGGAACAAATCGAGATTTTTGGAAAATGTTCGTATGAAACAATGTGCCTAAAATAGTGTTTTTTCTACAAAAAAGTGATTCATTCAGCATTTTTTCTCTTTAGAATAGTTAAACAAAGGATAATTTTCCAAGTTCGCATTTGAAAAGTAAAGAATACGTTGATGCCTAATGTTCACAAGAACCAAGGGACCTACTTCAAAAGATTTTTCACAATATTTTGATAACTATTATTACAAAGTGGCCCAAAGGTAAGATCAGAAATAAAATCAAGAAAACTGCCAAAAATCATTTTTTTCAAATAGAAACTCACAATTTTCATAATTTTATCTTATTGAGCATTGAAAATAAAGGTGATTTTATATGATATTGTCCATTCCAAAAATTCAAAATCATGAATAATTTTGGAATGGACAATCTTATACAAACTGACCTTTATTTTCAATGCTCAATATGATAAAATTATATATTATATTTTTGGCAGTTTTCTTGAATTTATTTTTGATCTTATTTTTGGGCCACCTTGTAATGATTGTTATGAAAATATTGTGAAAAATCTCTTAAAGTAGGTCCCCTTCAACAAGAAATTCAATAGATATTAAATACTAGTGGCTTTCGTATACGAAAAATTTACATTTAAATAGGAACCTACGAACATCATTTCTGACATGAAAACTTAAATAATATTTCTAAAACGCCTATACTTAGGTATAGGAGATCATACATGAAATCTGCCTAGAACTTAACGTTTAATCCAAAAATGTAATGATAGGACATCTCCGAGAATCTCTCCCTACAAATTTTCAGAATGTCAATCGCTTTACTTCCCGAGATCTTCTAATAGGACACTTACTTTGGCGAGCCTTGTATAATATGGATGATATAATACTTACAGAATATAGATACCTTATAAATAATATACAGGGTGTTACAGATTCGAGTATAGTTGCGAATTTTGATGCTTAACAAAATGCCGTTTTGAAAGCCAAGAAATTCCGACAACGTCCGAAATTATCCAAAAAAAAAAACGAAATTTTTCAAAATTGTTTAAATTTTTTTCTGACCACATTTGAAGAGATATTTTAAAATGAATGGAACTTTTTCATTGCCACTTTTTGCAAGATAGCGTTATTAAATTGAAGAACCGACGTTTCGTCTATGAGCAGCCATCACCAACTTTGATTTTTTAAATACGGTCCTGGATTTTTATTACGGATTCTAAGGCCCAATGCACATAGAAGTGGCGAAAGGCGGCGGTGCTGTGCAGACGCTTGAGAAACGAGGTGCACCGGCGCGCCGCCGACGTCAATTCCACAACACGAGGCGCGAAAAGGCGATGGTGCGGTGCGGAAATGGCGGAGTTTAGTTTAATTTAGTTGTTCCGTTGTTCGTGTGGTATCCAAAATGTACACGGAAGAAGATAGTGACGAGGATATTTAAGATCTTGTAGTTTTATCAAACATACATAGACAAAGGAAGTTTTGGGTTCATCCTTTATGGTTGAAAGAAAGCAAACATGGATTATTTGTCGTGATGAGAGACCTAGACATGTACCCAGACAGGTTTCGGAATTACTACAGAATGTCCTACCAGTGTTTTTATCGTGTACTAGGTATGGTGAAAGATAGCCTAACAAAAAAGACTACGAATTGGAGGGAACCTGTTCGTCTGGAAGAGAGACTGTTGATAACACATGATAACCATGCCTGATCGGCAGCCCGATTGCTGTAGTCTGAACGAGTATTATCGTATAGAATGGGAAACTTCTCTACCTCTTCACAAAATTTGATATTAAATTCAGGATCGTCACGCATTTTACGGCGGTGTAGTCACTAAAAAACAACAAAAACCGTTACGAAACAAGGAGCGCGACGTGAGGCACGCTTCCTCAAAACCAATCAAGAAGTACAGAAGCAGCGTGGCAAAGGCGCTGAAGCGACAGCCCTCGCCACGTCACATTAGTGTACATTGCTCAATAAGTTTACATAGAGGAAGTGTGAAAACGTTGCGCCTCTCGCCATGCCTGCACCGCACCGCCGCCTTCCGCCACTTCTATGTGCATTGGGCCTAAGAGCCTCTTATGTTCCTAAACCAACATATCAAAGTATACATAGACACGATAACATTTTCGCTAATGGAAATGACTGAAACACGATTTTTTCAAATTGAACACCCTGTATTTCTTGTTTGCAATGAAATAAGCCTTCAATTTTAAATAAAAAAATGTTAATACTATCCCTTGCTTATCGTCATTCATTTTTGAAATATTCACAATTTCATAACAAACGTGCTTCAACATTGCTTTCATGAATGAGCATTCTAGTGGTCAGACGAGAATGTTGGATATTATGTTCTTCACGATAATACCTTAACATTGCGAATCAGATGTAGCGTGAAATAAAATAATCAAAGAAATTTAAGATACCAATTATTTATAGATGATTGTTAGATTCACATAAACCTACAGTATTACAACTTGAAAAAAAACATTCAGTGACAATTGACTAAAGCTTAATAATTGATCAAGAACTATTCAATATGAGTACCATTTCTTCTTAAACGTTCGAGAATGTTTTTGTGAACATGAGATGTCGTAGCACTTCTAATTTGCCTTGGTTGAAGTTCATCAAAGGCCACGTTGGCTCGGTCAATGAGATCGTCACGATTATTTATAGGTACACCATTATAAACAATATTTTTTATATGGCCGCATAAAAAAAGTCCAAGGGGTTAAGTTCAGGGGATCTAGGAAATATTTTCTTTAAGACTACTCACTCCATATGGCATATCTTCCATTGAGTTATAACTCATTTACAGGCACAGACATGTTTCAAATACCACGCATCGCCAACATTTGCCTAGTTGGCCACATAGTGTGGAGCCGGTTTTACTGATACCTACTGAGAAATCTTAGTTTGAAAAATCAATGGCATTTGTCATTTTTTGATTAAAATGACAAGTATTTCTGAAACTATTATCATAAGACATATAACATATCTTCCATTGAGTTATAACTCATTTACAGGCACAGACATGTTTCAAATACCACGCATCGCCAACATTTGCCTAGTTGGCCACATAGTGTGGAGCCGGTTTTACTGATACCTACTGAGAAATCTTAGTTTGAAAAATCAATGGCATTTGTCATTTTTTGATTAAAATGACAAGTATTTCTGAAACTATTATCATAAGACATATAACATGTTCCATAAAAGTTATCCAGAATTTCATACAAAATTCAACAATCAAATAATATACGGGGTGTCCTATTTGAAATAAGAAAGTTACTAGGAAAAACTTGTAGATCCGGCCACGCCGCAATCAACAAAATATTTTAAAAAGATGCATCACACTTTCAAATAGATTCATACCAAATTTCAAAAGATTTAAAAAAGCTGTTTTCGAAATACTTGTAGCAGACGACCTACGCGAATCACCCTGTATAACACCTCTGAAGAAAATACTATTTTGACCGAAGACAGATGAAATTCTTGCAACCTCTAAGTCCTGTTACGACGTCAAACATATTAGGTGTGCCAAATACGATATATTTTGACTTGAAGCCATATCATTATCACATAACCACTCATGAATATTTCTTAGGTTACACTGCATTTTTTGTAACACAGAGTTTAACTTAAACCACTTATACAGAGTGTAAATAAATAAGTGCGAAAATATTCGGGGGGTGATTTTAATTTTAAGAAAAAACTTGATATGAAAGCCTAACTTTTGAGATACGGTGTGTCAAAGTTTTCGGAAAAAAACGGTTTTTTATCGATTGCTCAAAAACCCTTTAGCTATTTTCAACAAAATTTGACACGCTTATTTGTCGTCTTTCTTTTGTGTGATTAAAATTAATTGATTCATTCCAGTGGTGTCCCAGAGGGTCATCGATTTGATATTTGTATTTATAGGTGAAACTATGGTACGCCACTGCTTTTTTGAAGATTTTATTTATTTTTTTAGATGAAGCAATTGAAGATGTTTTTTGACATTTTAGTTTTTCCTGTATCTAGCGTCATTTTTAAGATAAAAGAACCGTTTCCCTGTAAGTACCCGAACACGTTTGCTCTCTTTAAAGAAAATAGGTTTTTTATCAATTATTCAAAAACTTTTCAGCTGATTTTGACAACCGTTTTTTTCTTAAAACTTTAGCACCCTGTGTCTCAAAAGTTAGGACTTTTGGGATATGAGTTCATATAAAGTTTTGTTCTGGAAATAAATCCAAGAATCACCCCCTGACTTTCTTCGCACTTATTTATTTACACCCTGTATACAGGGTGTCCCGCGAGGTAAGGGACAAAATTTCACTTCTATGAACATGTGTCCGGAAATGCTTTATTAAAGAACTACAGGGTGTTGAAGTTTTATGTTTATTTATTTTTTTTCTAAATAATATGTGAACCAATGTGGATATTTTGATAAAAATTAGTATCTGGGAGTTTCTTGAGATGCCAAGTTCGAATTTGATCTTGGTAGGAGTCTAACTTGTAGATGGCGCCAACTACACTTATTTTTCCTGTTATCCTCAGCCATAACTTTTTTGGACGTTCCTGTATCACATTTTTCAAGTATTAAAACAGATTTATTTGCATTTCTCACGCAAAAAAGGATACTTGTTAAAAGGACAAGCATTCTCGAGATATTCCTATTTGAAATTATAAATATATGCGATTTTGTAAATATGGAGGAAGTTATAGAATATTTTGTATGATTGCTACATATTTCCAGTAAAAAGATAAAATTCAACTAATTCAAGTAGTGTGTGATGTGAACAACAACTTTCATACAAATATTATTGAAAGAAAGATTGGAGAAAAAAAAAGAAAAAAAGCTCCAACACCCTGTAGCTCTGCGACGGAGCATTTGCGGACCCATGTTCAAAGGATATTTTTGACTCGAATTTACCTAAATAACACGTGGTGAAATTTTGTTCCTTACCTCGCGGGACATCCTGTATATTCAAATCAATAAAGTTATATTCTAGTTGACATAAAAAAGTTGATGATACTTTTCAAGTCATAAACTCGTTAACTTATTGGTTTGGTTTTGTATTTGTGGGGAAACAAACAAAAAATGTCTGCACTGACGATCTAAATATCATTAACGGATTTGTGTCGATAATACTAAAATGAAGAGATACCGGGAACTTTATAATCAAAAATTAAATAATGTTTTTGTTTGCAGTGTGTCGTAGATGAATAAAGCCCTGTATTTTCTCTGTTCAGAAAGGAGTGGGGGTTCGAAATTTTGTACGATCATACAGACGGATGAGCCACACGTTATATGATATCTAACTGAAATTTAAACTCCAAAGCCCGCATACTACGTTTTCGCAAGGAGGCCAATTCTCGTTATTTTGCTTCCCGTCAGAGATCGAAAAAAATATTTCTAAATTTCAAATTGTGTTCCCGGATGTCAAGTTTCATGAGAAAATTCCAATTTTATTTTTCAATATTTACTGTTTTTGTTCATTATCAATTGTTTTCATTCTTGGAATGGGTCATTGTCATTCTGAGAAAACGTTGTGACCGTCCTATCTATAACCGTATTCCATGTTTCAATTATTTTCAGATTTGCAAACTACCTGGGATAGAGTTTAGCAAGGAGCAGCAACTCAATCACTTGGAAGCCCTCAAAACTCAACTTCGACTTAAACAAGAATTGCTCCAAAAGTACCGTTATTTATACCCATTTGATTTTCAAAAATCTTGAGCATAGGTATGGTACTACGTCTACTGATAAGACTGTTGTCCAACAATGAGCAATTGATCCAAAGGCTTAGCGAATCTTATCCCATGCGAAAAGCCGCTCAAGTTGTTGTACGGGCTGTATTCAGCGGAAAAAACTTTATCGAGGAGAAGCAGCTGCACGAAAAACTGAATCCAGAACAGTTCCGTGCACTTATGAGAGAAGTCTCAAGCAATTTCCAAAACCAAATCAAGCAGGCACAGGAAAATATGCGAAGAAAAATGAAGTGATAAATTTTGAACAGTAAAATATTAGTTTTAATAATCGCTGTTTACATTTCTTATTCTATGATGAATTCCGCAATTATTTTCATAGGATCTCCTGAACACGATTCCAAAAAGAACTCAACAGAGTTCAAGAATGTCTCTCAGCTTTTTTTAGTTTCACCACAAGATATAATTTTTAGAATATGGGCTTCATTTGTGCCACCTATAACACAAAAATATTGCAAAGTTTATGTGGATCTTGTTGGCCCTTTATTAGGCTTTCTGCTTCTCACAGCCTTTTTAGAATACGGGTATTCATATAAAATTCACAAATTGGAGGTATCTCCTGTGGAAGTTATGTTATTATTCGCCTTGAGCATTCCTTCCGTTTATTTTTTGCTAGCAAAATTAGGTAAATCTTCAATTAGCTTTTATGAAACTACGTCTTTGGTAGGATATTCCTTTTACGGTCATCTGTTAACACTCTTGGTTTCTTATATACTATTCCATGAAACAAGTAATACATTCTTTTTTATATCTCTGATTATTTTTGGTGGATTTAGCTCCTTCAGGTTGATTCTAGTGTTTATGAAAACAATTCCCATACCGGGAGCGAGGTTGTTAGTTTGTGCTAGCATTTCCACTATTAATATTTTGTTTTTGATCTATTTACATTTTGGATATATGCATAAAACGTACAAGAAATGATTTTAGAAGAAATAAAGAAATTTTGGCAAATGAAAAATCTTGTATTATTTGGACCATGTAGCTCAAATCAATATTTATTTAGGAACTGCTCTTATCTTTTATCTTTTCTTTCACTTTTCTCAAGTCACAAAAAAATAGGTGTTTGGTGGAAATCAACTAAATCGATCTTCAATCGTCTCATATGATATGCAATAATATAAAGGGTGTTCCAACGAGATCTTGTGATTTAACACATTGCGACATCTTTCTTTGGGGCCACGTGAAAGATGAGGTCAGAGATGGAATTCGTGAGGATATAGGGCAGCCATTTTGCGATTTGGTTATGGAAATTTTCATGAAAAGGCGTAGCCCTGTAGTAGGCGTGCTCGTCGTGATCATTTAGCTGATGTTGTTTTCCATTATTAACGGCATACCTTCCTCTTTGTAATGAAATAAACTCCATTATTCATCTAAAAAAATGGCTTTTTTCTTTGAATATCAGAATAACACCTCTTATTGGAAAACCCTTTATGAAATTATAAAATTGACAACCGCTTTATCAAATGATGCTTAATATTTATTATTTGGGGATGATTGAACGTTTACCTTAACTTGAAATATCCGTTTCACCAAGGCTACGCTGTTAGATGGAACATTTTTTGCCTTAGTGAACAATCGTAACGTATACGTTAAGTTAACTTTGACGTAAACGTTCAATCATAGCCACCAAAGTTTGTTACCATCTCATCATCGGTTTCAGGGCATTAGACATTAAATTGCCACACTGAACACGACTAAAAGAGGTAAAAGAAGGTAAATGACGGGTTTTTAATCTTTGATGTTATGATTCGTCGATTATGCCAGCTCGAAGTCGAAGAGTGGGTCGAGGGAGCAACCAACACTCAAAATATTGTTCTTGTTCGGAAAACAGCGCCACTCGCTTTACACTTACCCTTTAATCGACCGAATCTACAAAGCGAGAAATAATTTGTACCACAAACAACCACCAATTTCCAAAATATACCTTTTATTTACAACCAAATTTTAAATTACGATTACCATGAAAACGTAGCCAAACGCAGCGTTATTCCCAAAACTTATTCCCGGCACTGACAACTAGACAGACACGTCGTAGTTCAAGTGCACCAGGCGATTTGAAGTTGCCGCTAAAAAAAATCAACAATGACATGTCATACAGCAGACGCAGTTTTTTTATAAAGTTTCAGCTTGCAATGTCTGTTGTAAATTGTAATGTGATATTTAATGAGACGCAATATAGATATAAACCAAGGATATTAGGTGTTATGAATTATTTATACAGTGTTAGTGATATTACCCGCAGTTGATTGGCCAATAACTATAGGTTTACAGTGAATTAGGTAGAAATATCACGATGTAAGTACCAATTAAATCCTATAAATAATTATCCACCCATCACAATAATTGCATCAACGAACAACCAGACGTTTGCTTAACCAAGTTCGTAAAGTTTTTATGAAAATTGAGTGAGATTATCAATACTATAATATGTTTCCGATGAATGATGAAATAAAGTTATTCTGGTAATTAATCAAGAACGTATGTTCAACTCACTGCGCTGGTGTGGCCTCTATGACAAGTGGGAGAGAGAGGGGTGCCTTGGGGTGTGATGGTCATCCAGTTTTGACAGTGCCCAAACAAGAAGGGGCCTATCGTGAAGGCTCTGCTTGGCAGGGACGCTCCCAGATAAGGGGTTGATCAGGCCAGCCGCCAATGCTCCAGATCAGCAACAATAGTGGTAGTTTAGGGTTGCTTTTCACAATCAGGCGTAAGTATAACCCGGAATAGGGTCCACAGTGTATCACCAATTTTCTTGAAGCGGCACCGTCCAGCCAGGATTGGCACGTCGAACAACCACGTTGCCAACAGGGGAGAAATTAAGCCAGCAATAAGTTGAAGTAACACAAAAAAATAAATAAATAAGAGAAGGGAAAAAAGTGAAGTAAGAGAAGGAAAATATATATATATATATATATATATATATATATTTATATTTAGGCCACAGTTTTTGTAGGGCCACTATGTGATTTTCCAATCGTATAAAATGGGGAAAATTCCAGTCGACGATCCACAAATTTGCTCAATGCAGTTGATCCAGCGTAGACTAGCTGCGATCACTTTTGGATTCGAATTCGATGAATTTCCTTTTGAAATCGGCAAAAAGCCATGAGACGAACCACGCGGTAATCTCGTTAAATTGGAAGTGTCAATCTCTTAATTAACCCTTCTAGGACCTTCAAGTGTCAAATACAGGGACACAGGACCGAACCTTGGAAGAAAAGGTTCATTCTTTTGCACCATGAGCAGTAGGTCAAAGTCATGACTGGTTCCGAGTGGATGCAGCACCGTACTCCAAATAACGAAGTCACTCGAAGTGTACTTCGACTTTAAGATTAAAACCTTTTGAACTGGACTAGATTGTAAGATACTTGAACTTTTTAATTAACAACTTTCGAACTTTTAAATGCGTGAGTAACTGATACGCAACCTTCACTAAAAATGCTGCTTAATTTCTAACTTTTTAAAATCGAATTGTCCGGAATAACATTCGCTGGCGTTTTGGCAAAATCGTAACGTTACAAGTTGTAAGAATTTTCTTGCTATAGTCACTATATTCAACTTTGCAATATTAGTCCAGTAACCATATACATAAGACCTTGCGTCAGATCCGGTAGTTCTGATTTTTTGCTGACATGTTTATGATGTTGGCCCAATGAATAATCCAAGTTTTCGACCTCGAGCGCCGAAAGCAAAATTGTCAAATTTCAAAAAAGTTTCTACCTTTTATCCTGTTTTTGGCTATTTTAACCCTGAACGACCAAGTTTTCGATCATAACTACGAAACACGTTTTAAAGTAGACTAAATTTGCTACAATTTGAGATCAAAATGGTCTCTGTAAACCTAATAGTTTACATGAATCTTGTAAACTATTAGGTTTACAGAGATTTTAAAAATTTAGCGATATTTTTCACACTTGGAAATGTTTTCAGAATAGAACAACATTATATTATTATGGTGCCTACCTGGAAAGTGGTCTCAAAGGCTAGTTACCATATACATTAACTGTTCTGTGGGAATTTTGACCCCTTTGACCTATACAGGTCGGAATACAGGCCTTGCTAATTCCGAAAGAAAGGATGAGTAATTATGCATAATTAATTTAATTTTAATAAAAAAAAGTACTAAATTAAACACATGTTTAAAATAAACGGAAAGTAGATGGCTGCAGACCCTTCCCAGGTAGATATGATGTTGTTTTATTACCTCGGAAAATAGGTTTAGGTTATAAAGTTATAATCGAAAACTTAGACATCCAAAATCAGGATAAAAGGTAGATATTTTGGATTTTTTTTTGAAGATTCCTCACACAAAAATATTGCGATCGACCCCAACTTGCCTATTCCGAAAGTTGATATCAAGAGAGATACAGAGGGTGTCAAAGTTGAATTTTTCAAATAACTTTTGGAATAATCAAGTTATTTTGATGAAATTTGGTATATGGGGTTGCTTTACATGCAAAATTCCTATCACTACTATATAATTCAAAATTTCCAATTGATTCAAAACAAAGCTTTACGGGTGATATTGAAATGTGATAGATACACACCTCCTTATAAAATCAATGTTTTAAACTTATTGTCCGTTAAGCAAAAAATCGTTTTGAATGTGTTGGTCTTCATTCACGGAAATTAGAAATAGACTTTTACCGGCATATTTATGTGTTAAAACCAAAGTTTCGAAAATGTTCATGATTATATTACGAGAAATAGGAATGATTTTATACTATATGATAAGTGCATGTCTAGTCAACTATATACAGATCAATTTTATATAAGGAGCTCTATGAGTTCAACTGTTTACCAATAACCATTGATTATAGTCAATGCCAATAACAGAATCAGGTGCTAGCTATGACGTCATATTCACATAACCTCAAATTTTGATCGGGGGGACAACAAAGGGAGTTTAGAAAACGGTTTTTTGCCATTAAACTTATCATAAGCAATTTGGCCTATATGGAAACATTCTATATAGAATATACAAAACCACGTGCACAGATGAAAAAAACGTCTATTTGGACTGAAAAAAACAATTTTTTGATATAAAATGTATATTACCCATTTTCAATACACTTGGCAATACGGCAATGGTAGTGACACGGTGTTGACATTTGCCAAAACATGAAATTATTTTTTTAAATGTTCACGCGACTTCACAGCACTAAAAACTGAAAGTTATGAGTCCAAATCTCACAAATGATGAAAAAAAGTCCAAATACACTACAAAACACGAATAACTTCACTGAACAAGAGCATTAGCTACGTATTGTTGTCCCCCCGATCAAATTTGAGGTTATGTGTGTGACGTCACGAGCTAGTGCCTAATTGAAAGACTGTCATAATTTATTTTCACTCAATGAGTTACCCGTGAATATGTACAGTCTGTTCATGGCTTTCCTGCGGTCACGTCACAGTATTTGACGTTTGGCAGTATGTCGTAGATTGGTCGCTCCTCCGCTCCACATGTGACATTTGTCAAATTGATCCGAAAGACCCTCGTCCAGACGTACGTGATTTTTTTTTCAATGTGTAAGAGAGAGACGAAAAAGTATGACGTAACCGCAGGAAAGCCATGAACAAAGTATAGTTATGAAATTTAAAAAAAAGAGACTATTTTGTTGTAGTCTACTGCTTTTTTGTGTACGTTTTTTTGGTGTTTTTTGGATCGTATCTGTATATTTACATTATTTTATTTATTTTGAACCATCTAATTTTATCCAAGCTAAATAAACGAATATTAATTTTTGATGAAGTTTTAGTAACGCAGAAGCACGACCCGAGATACCGAACATACCCACTAAATTGGATGAAAAACGAAGGCGACAAAAAAAAAACAAGTTTTGGTTGCTATGTAATGTTTTTTGACATCTATTGTAATAAAGGTCTAATAAAAAAGCTCTCCGTTGTAAAATTGAACGAGTTGAGTATTATTCATAAAGATTAGTGGATATCTGCAGCCAAACCTCATACCGGCGAGATCCACAAAATTATACATGGTCCTTCGTGTAACCGGATAGAAGAGCGTATCTGAAAAGTCCGAAAAAGCCAACCCGAATCCGCAAGGAGTGAGAACTAGCGGCATTGCTGTGTAATTTGGAACTGGATCACGATATACATAACTGGTGCAGCCAAAGGAGCAACGTCGTATAATATTTAAAATTCAAACCATCTGAACCTTTTTTTGCGCGTTTTTCAACCAGTCTTCTGGACATTTATTTATTACTTGACTAGTAAAAGCCTCATTGTTGATATCCTACTACCCAACCCATAAATTTCCAAAATGCTTAAATCTAAAAAGCTGAGCAGCATTTTTGCTAATACGGATGAAACTCAAGATGCTCATTCAAAGGAGCAGATAGATACGTATAATAAGCTCGTAGCTCATCGTGACGCTCTTTCGAATCAAGTTAGTCGATTTCAATCGTTTGTGGAGAATAAATGTGTCTCTTTGGACAGCCAAACACTCAAATTTGACTTAAACACCCGCTTAGCCAAAATCGAAACAGTTCTCAGTGAATTTGAACAGATTCAACTGAGAATCGAACAAGTTTGTCTTGAAAATAAATTTGATGAATATAAAGATCAAGAAGAAGAACGTTTAGCTTTTGAAAATTCTTATTATGACAATGTGTCTAATGCTAAGTTGGTTTTACAAAGAATCAATTCAATGCAGCAGTCATCATCAGGTAATTCACTGAATTGTTCAATAGCGAATCTGCCAGGATCTCAATATGTTCCACGTCTTCCACCCATACCCTTACCTAAATTCAATGGCACTTATGAAACTTTTGGACACATTTTAAGGACACCTTCATATCTCTCATTGACAAAAGCACTCAAATAAACAATGTAGAAAAATTTTACTATTTGCAATCAACCTTACAAGGGGAAGCAGCCCAAATCATTAGCTCTTTGGCAGCCACTGAAAACAATTACACAACAGCATGGTCTTTATTGCAGGAAAGGTATGAAAATCAAAAGGCCATCATTCACTCTCATGTGAAATGTATCTTTGATTTACCCATTATAAAAGACGATTCTCATGTTCAGTTGAGAAAATTCTTGGACTTATTTCAAAACCATTTTAAATCATTGCAGAATCTCAATGAGCCTGTAGATCAATGGTCTACGCTCATCATTTACCTTTTAAACTCAAAGGTAGATTTTATAACACGCAAAGAATGGGAAACTTATTCCAGGGACATTGACCAACCTACAACACAAGATTTTTTGACATTTTTGTCGCAACGTTGCCGTTTCCTGGAATCCTTGGACTTTAAATTGAATAACAAAAGACAACAGTTTAAAATTGAGAGGCCTTTTGAACGCAAAACCTTGATTTCCCTGATTTCTAATCCACCTTGCCCAATCTGCAAAGATAACCATTTCATTTACTCCTGCAAAAAATTCCTGGATTTACCAGTATCAAGTAAGTTTTTTGAAACAAAAAAGGCCAACCTATGTACCAACTGTTCACTACCAGGTCACCGAAATGATGAATGCCACTCAATCCATACCTGCAGAAAATGTCAAGGTGAACATCACTCCCTTTTACATACATACCATGCTTCAAGTTTCAATGTGAACCATCTCAACATGTCTTTAATCCCATCCTACTCTACAGATATGCCAAGCAATCAACCCCAGCCCAACAGAGGCCCAAATTCGCATTCCATAAATGGCTCTAATTCTACAAATTTAATGATCAACGAAACTGTCAATTATGTATGGTTTAGTGAACGCATAAGCATAATAATAATGATCAAGGCGTAAGTCACTTCATTAATGCATAGAGCATAAGAGAGGGTGTTTATGGAATGTGGTATTTCATACACAACAACTGTCAAACATATGAAAAGCATATAGTTCTCGCCTACCAGTAGACGCGGTGATCGTTGTTATTTTGGTCCAGGCATTCTCCAACATGATTTTATTTTTATGATCTACATGACCCAGATTCAAAATGCATGAAAACTGTTCAAGGGTCTCAATAAAAAATCCCTCCTCAAAACTCATCACTCCACTAGACTAATTTCACTCAAATTCACCTCAATATTTCACTATTTCACCGTTGTAAACGACAAAAATAACAAAAGAAAGAAACCAGTCCGTCCAGCAGATTGTCAATGTCATCAGACAGTCCCTGATCATGCATAATTTAGTGCATAAAAGTTGAAAGTTGGGAACTTTTACGCTTATGCATTATGTTTATGCTTTAATCATTGAGACGTATGTTTTCAATAAACACTGTAGTTTGTATTCATACATTTAACTGTTATGACTTGTGCCCTAGAATAACGCTTTGATCAATAAGTTATGCTTATATGCCTTCGCTAAACCCGCCATTACCCAGTTGGATCCTCTAGTCCTAATCCCGACTCGCGTCTTGTACCAAATCATGGCAGAATCTATGAATCCTCAAACTCAAACCTCTATAATGAAGCTGTTCATTCACCCAAACCGAATATGAGTCAAAATACTCAAAATTTGCACTGCTCCAGCCAAATTTCAAACAGTTTTGTACTCTTGTCTACGGCATCCATATATGTCTACGATAAAAATCATAAACCCGTTTTATGCATTCTGGATAATGGCAGTCAATCCAATTTCATCAGTGAAAGGTTATTCAAAATCTTGGATCTGCCTCACCAATCTATAAACATGTCTGTTTCTGGTATAGGCCCAGATGCCACCAACCTCAATAAACGAACCCAACTGCATATCAAATCCTCCGTAAATAATTATTCTGTCAAAATACCCGCTTTAGTGATTAACAAAATCACAGAACTTACACCCCAATTACCTATTGATTTTTCTCTATTAAAAACTCCCAAAGATTTGATTCTTGCTGACCCAGACTTTTGCGTTCCATCAGAAATTGATATTTTGTTAGGTGCAGGTTTGTTTTATGACCTCATTGGTTCTAGACAGATAAAAACTGGTAGAGGAAACCCTATTCTAGCCGAAACTCAACTTGGATGGATCATAGGCGGTCCAATATCCCTACTTGCCAATGTTTCGCATAACAAAGGCTCTTGTCAATCACTTCCATGCAAGAATGCACTCCAAAATACCCTAGAAAAATTCTGGTTGATTGAAGAAACTACGCAGCAAACTTCGCAAACCCTTTCTAAGGAAGAACTTGAATGCGAAAAACATTTTCAAGCCACCACTCGTGTTGACCCATTAGGCAGATTCATAGTGGAGCTTCCAGTTAAACCCACTGTTTTTAAGCTAGATGACTCTTTTCAACCAGCTTTGAACCGGTTTTTTTCCCTAGAGCGGAAATTTAGCAAAAAGCCTGAAATTAAAAATGCCTACACTGATTTCATTAACGAATATATATCCTTGGGTCACATGTCCGAAGTGGATCCTGACCAACCAATTGATTCCGAATATCCAATCTACTATTTCCCACATCACTGCGTTGAGAAACTTGATAGCACGACCACTCGATTCAGGGTAGTTTTTGATGCCTCATGCAACTCAAGTACCGGAGTATCTCTTAATGATGTCCTCTTGGTCGGACCTAATGTTCAAAATGACCTATTTTCCATAATTTTAAAATTTCGCAAACACAATTTTGTTTTTGTTGGTGATATTGCTAAAATGTACCGGCAAATTCTAGTGGATCCCAGCCAGCGCAATCTTCAGCGCATCATATGGCGCGACCAACCCGATGGAAAGCTTCGGCATTTCGAGCTTAATACTGTCACTTATGGCATGACCAGTTCAGCTCATTTAGCTACTCGCTGCATCATTGAAATTTCTGATCGATCTGTACATGATTATCCTCACGAAAGTTACGTGCTTTGCTCCGATTGCTACGTCGACGACATTTTGACTGGTTCGGATACCAAAGAAGAACTTATCATTCTTAAAAAAAATATTACTGATTTGCTCAAGTCTTTCGGTTTTGATCTGAATTTTGCTCTAATGACCCCGATGTATTAGCTGATTTGCACCAGGAAGATTCGGCTAATACCAATTTATACCTGGACAACGACCAAAGCACAAAAACCCTAGGCTAGGAATATCATGGAACTCTAAACGTGACTCATTCATATACAACTCAACTATTGAACCCAATTCCAAACCTTTTACTAAACGTACCATATTGTCTTTGATTTCACAAATTTTCGACCCTTTGGGTCTCCTTGGCCCGATGATAATTCAAGTTTAACTACTTCTTCAAAAACTATGGATTCTCAAAACAGAATGGGACGAACCAGTTCCTATCGATATTTATAGAATCTGGATAAATTTCACCAACCATTTATCTCTAATTGACTATTTCACAATACCTAAACAGGTCACCATTAAAAATGCTATCTTTTTGGAACTCCATGGTTTCAGCGATTCATCAATAAATGCTTTTGGCGCATCCATCTATGTACGTTCAATTGACTCATTTGGAAATATTGCTGTAAACCTTTTATGCGCAAAAAGTCGCGTAGCTCCATTAAAGGCAATAACCTTACCTCATCTTGAGCTTTGCGGAGCTTTAGTCTTAGCGAGATTAATGAATAAGGCAATTATTGTTTTGAATTGCAATCCAGACAAAATTAATTTCTATGCCGATTCTTCCATCGTTCTTTGTTGGCTTTCTCTAGAACCTCGCCAATTAAAAACTTATGTATGTAACAGGGTGTCTGAGATCCAACAACTTACTAATGTTAACGATTGGTACCACGTATCTTCGGCGGAGAATCCCGCCGATATTATTTCCAGGGGCATCAATCCCCAAGACCTGAAAGATAGTTCCCTATGGTGGCATCCTTTCTATCAAAACCCACAGAATTCTGGCCTAGCGAAACCCATATATCTAATTTTCATCGCAGGAAATTTAATCCCCCCAAGCCAGAGTTAACCCTTCCAGACCTTTTTTACACACTGGCGTGGATTATTCAGGCTTCTTTTTGATCAAAAATTCAAAATTAAGAAATCGAGTTTGCATCAAGGCATATTTGTGCGTTTTTGTGTGTTTGGCTACCAAAGCGGTACATCTGGAACTGGTCACTGACCTTACTTCCCAAGGTTTTTTAGCTGTGCTCAGAAGATTTGTTTCAAGACGTGGACTATGTCATCACTTGTATTGCGACAACGGAACAAATTTCGTTGGGGCTGACAATGAACTACGAGAAATATACAAACTGTATCAATCCTCCGAATTTCAATCTTACCTTAAGGCCAACATGATTCAATTTCATTTTAACCCAGCGCGTTCCCCGCATTTTGGCGGTTTATGGGAAGGAGTAGTGAAATCATTCAAGTACCATTTGCGCAGAGTACTATCCGATAAAAACCCTGTCAGTTACGAGGAATATTACACTTTTGTGGTTCAGGTGGAGGCCATTTTGAATTCTCGTCCCTTGCTACCCCTGAGCAACGATCCTAATGACCTAGAAACATTAACCCCTGGACATTTCCTTGTCGGTCATCCTTTAAATATGGTTCCTGACGTTGACCTTCAACCAATTACTGCTAACCGTTTGACCAGATACCAGATGCTCCAGTCCATGCTACAACATTTTTGGCGGAGATAGTCCGAACAGTACCTACACACTCTTCATGAACGATCCAAGTGGCACTTCAAGGCCGAAGAGCGAAACCTATTAGGAGCTTTAGTTTTGCTGAAGGAGGAAAATAACCCCCAATCAAAATGGACTACTGCTAGAATCACTGCCCTACATCCAGGAAAGGATGGCATCACACGTGTAGTCAGTGTGCGCACGGCCAATGAGACCATTTTAAAGCGCGGTGTAGTGAAAGTGTGCGTTTTCCCAATTCATGATGAATAGACTGTTGGTGAAGACACTATTAGCATAATATAAACTTATTCTCATTTTCTTTTTGAAATTTAACGCAGTCATTTCAAGGGCGGCGGTATGATGAAGTTTTAGTAACGCAGAAGCACGACCCGAGATACCGAACATACCCACTAAATTGGATGAAAAACGAAGGCGGCAAAAAAAAACAAGTTTTGGTTGCTATGTAATGTTTTTTGACATCTATTGTAATAAAGGTCTAATAAAAAAGCTCTCCGTTGTAAAATTGAACGAGTTGAGTATTATTCATAAAGATTAGTGGATATCTGCAGCCAAACCTCATACCGGCGAGATCCACAAAATTATACAATTTTAATAAGTGGAGAGATGAGTCAGTGGCGATAGGCATTTTGCATGTCAAACAACTCCCATAATATACCAAACTTTATCAAAATAACTTGATTATTCCCAAAGTTATTTGAAAAAATCAAAATTCAACTTTGACACCTTGTATCTATGTTCATCAACTTTCGGAATATACAAGTTCGGGTCCATCGCAATATTTTTGTGAGAGGAATCTGTAAACTCTGTAGGTACTTCTCTGAAAATCTTAACCGTCCACCTAATTTGCGCATAAGTTACTGATGGGGTGCTTTGACAATAATTATTTCTATTGTGTTTATCCGTTTTCTCTTGAGGGATCTAACCACCGCCGCATATTGAGGAATTCGAGTGTATGGACTATTTCCTATGAGTTTTCTCCTATCATGTACTTCAGTGATGGTTGATTGCTGGGATCCTGGGAGATTTGGGAATGCTTTTCCTCGGTCAGGACACTGAAGCGTTTTTTTGCTCTGTGTTCCTGGGGAAGTTGGGGGGCCGTAGTTTATTGGACATCTTTTCCTTGCATCAAAGTAGGTTAGATTTTCCAGGGCCATTATCTGTTTTATGTTTTTCTGCCTCGTAAATTCTGAACAGATTCTACTCGTCGAGTTGTGGTTTGATTTGCAGTATATGCATGTGCTGTTGTAATATATTAAAAATCAGTATTTGTACCTTAGACTGTGTGATATTGTGAACAAGTTGTAAGGTAACGAGGTAATATATTAATGTCAAAGTCAACACTGAGTTTGAAGGTTTTTAGCTTCCTGATTCTACAAATTTATCCATACAATTGGCTATTAACAAATCTGCTTTTCAATAGGTTATGGGCCCAGCCTTGGGACTCCGTGTATCTGTCGAATCCTAGCGACGGTCGCTTTCCCATTCATTTTATGCAGAGAGCGAAGTCTCGCTATGGAATTCTACAGTACACGGAGTCCCAGGCCAGGGCCTTTAGCACTCGAGGATTGTATATAGTGAACTTTGTAATCAGTAAGAAACAGTAACTACTACTCTGAAAGCGTGTGACAGGTGGATTGACACAAGAAATGGCGATGATGAACTATTTATCTGGTGTACCCAAATTGACTGGTCGAGACAACTACGATGAGTGGAGTTTTGCCGTGGAGAATTTTTTAATTCTTGAAGGGTTGGACAAGTGTTTAGATGGTTCAGAAAACGACGCCATTAAACAGAGCAAGGCACGGGCAAAGTTGGTGCTTACAATTGATTCTTCACTGTCTGTTCATGTTCGTGATTCCAAGGATGCAACGTCATTGTGGAAGACACTGGGAACAATGTATGCAGATACGGGCTTCACGCGTAAAATCTATTTACTGCGAGCCTTGATATCTTTACGTTTTGAAAACCGTGAGAATAGACACTTTAAGCACGTCCTAAATTTCAAACGTATCCGTACCCGCATCAATCTGCGCATGCTCAAAATAGATGCGGAGGTTCCGATTCGTTCCGTTGCACGTATCGTTGCGGGCCTTTCATCGTATCCGTATCTGAGAACGCATCTCAACTAATCGAAGAATTATAACAAAAGCTCTTCAAAAGCGATATAAACGAAAAATATACAAACATCCAAACCAAACCAAAAATATAAACAAAAATCAATATCTAGGGTACAAAACGCGAAGTTTGACAACTTTGACGTTTCACCAATCCGTTTCGTATACGTAGAACCGATCGCTGCTTAAGCGGGTTTATATATGATTAACGTATGTCGGTTCGTTTAGGGATCCGGATGCGGATACGTGAAAAAAATTTGGGTCTGCTTAAAGTGTCTAATATGGAGGGCTACGTGACACAGGTTGTTGAAACAGCACATAAGTTGAAGAAAACAGGATTTTCCATTGATGAAAAATGGATAGGCATTACTGTTGGCAGGGTTGCCAGAGAAATTTGCTCCTATGATTATGGCGATAGAGCATAGTGGAATTGATATATCAACTGAGAGTATCAAAACCAAGTTGCTAGATATGTCTCATGAAGATATTCATAAGTCAACGGCTTCGGCTTTTGTTGTGGGAAAGCCTAATTATGGAAGGAAAAAGGAATATCACAAAAAAGATGCCTCAAAATTGCAGAATGTCAAGTGTTACCGATGTAAACATTTTGGACATTACATGAATAAGTGTCCCAAAGGCAGCAGTGACAGCTCAGATGGCAGTTTAGGGTTAGGTGACAAAAGAAAAGGTGTCAGTGCTCTTAGTGCAGTCTTTATGAGCGGAGAGTTCAGCAGCAGTGACTGGTGCATAGATTCAGGGGCAAGCCATCATATTACATGTAAAAAAGACTGGATAAGTGATTTTCAAGAAGTGGATGAACCAAGGGAGATTACTATAGCTGATCAATCCAAACTACCAGTATTGGGTACTGGAAACATACAACTCATAACCATTGTGGATGGGCAAAAGCATGATGTGGAAATTAAAAATGCTTTATATGTTCCAGGTGTGACGACTAATTTATTATCAATTGGACAAATAATCAAAAATGGAAACATGGTCAATTTTAATCAAACAAATTGTAAGGTCACTAATAGTGATGGAAATGTTATTGCCATTGCTCAGTTTACTATGGAAATGTCTATAAATTGAATAGATGGTTATCACAAGGCAGTGAGGTGTGTGAGGGGATGAAATCAGCAAATGCAGTCTTGAACCTGACAGTTTGAAAAGAAGTGTGGCATCGTAGATTAGCACATTTGAATTTTCAAGATTTGACGACCATGAAAAACCACAACGCAGTAAAAGGTTTGGACAGTATGGAAAGCAATGTTTGTGTGAATTAGTTTTGTATAACTTGTTGTGAAGGAAAACAATCCAGACTACCTTTTAAGCATGAAGGTCAACGAGCCAATTCACCATTGGAGGTGGTGCATACTGACCTGTGTGGACCCATGGAAGAAGTTTCTTTAGGAGGTTCAAGGTATTTCCTAATCTTTGAAGATGATTTTAGCAGATATGCACATGTCTACTTCTTGAGAACTAAAGATGAAGCTTTAAATTATTTTAAGGAATTCAAGCAGCTGGCTGAAACTCAAACTGGGAAAAAACTCAAATGTTTACGTTCGGATAATGGTGGAGAGTTTTGTGGGAATGATTTTGAGCAGTATCTCAAGAAAGAAGGCATTGTACATCAAAAGACCAACGCATATACACCACAGCAAAATGGAATGACTGAACGTTTAAATAGGACAGTTGTCGAGAAAGCCAGATGTTTGTTATTTGAAGCTGATCTATCAAAAATGTTTTGGGCTGAGGCAGTTAATACAGCCATATATTTGAGAAACAGGTGTATTGCTAGAGGTTTGGAATACAAAACACCATATGAAATTTGGTATCAAAAGAAGCCAGATATCAGCCATATAAGAATTTTTGGTAGTGAATCTATGGTTCATGTTCCAAAGATTAAGCGACAAAAATGGGACAAGAAGTCAAGAAAAATGATACTAGTTGGTTTTGGAGATAATATCAAAGGATATAGGTTGTATGATCCTATTGATAAGAAGATTATCACAAGCCGTGACGTAGTTTTCAACGAAAAGGAAAATACAGCGAAATAGTTATAAGCCATGCTGACAGCTTAGAAAAAGAGAACCAAGAGAACAAGGATTTAGTGGGGGATGATACAAGTATTGAAGAGAATGCTGTAAGCTTGAAGTCAGATGATGAAGAACCTGTGATCCCAAGAAGATCGGAGAGAGTCAAAATTCCAAACAAGCAGCTAGAAGATTACGTCACTAACATGTGCACAAGTGACATCGACTTGGAAGACGTTCCATTGAGTGTCGAGGAGGCTTTATCAAGACCTGATAAAGAAAAATGGAGACAAGCCATGTTGGACGAAATGCAATCATTCAAAGAGAATGATACATGGGATTTAGTGGACGTACCAAGCTGTGGCGGAACTATTGTTGAATGCAAATGGATATTCAAAATCAAACGCTGTGACTCAGAAACCGATCATATCTACCGTGCAAGGTTAGTGGCAAAGGGATTTACGCAGAAACCAGGAATAGATTATAATGAAACTTTTTCACCTGTGGTAAGACACAGTACAATTAGAATGCTTTTTGGACTATCAGTAAAACTGAATTTAAATGTTTATCACTTAGATGTCAAAACAGCTTTTTTGAATGGTCATCTTGAGGAAACCGTTTTCATGAAAGAAGGTTTTGAGATGAATGGTTCAGAGAACAAAGTATGTAAATTGAAAAAGGCTGTTTATGGGCTCAAACAGAGCAGTAGGGCATGGTACAAGCGGGTTGATGAAGTTTTGTTAAAGGTGAATTACTCGAAATCTAAATATGAGCCATGTCTTTACATTAAAAAAGACAATAAATCATTGACAATTGTTGCATTATATGTTGACGATTTTTTCGTTTTTGGAAATGATAACGAAGAAATTGATTTTTTGAAAGACCATAAGTAACAATTTTAAAATTAAAGATTTGGGAGAGGCCAGACAGATTTTAGGGGTAAGAATAAAAAGGCAAAAGGGTCAAGTCACATTGGATCAAGAGGGTTATATTGAACAAGTTTTGAGAAGATTTGACATGAATAGTTGTAAAAGTGTAGCGACACCTATTGAAATTAATTTAAACTTTGAAATCCATGATGTAAATTCTGAGGGTATATGTAATGGTAATATTCCATATCAGAAGTTGATAGGAAGCTTGATGTACATTGCGGTCTTAACACGCCCAGATATAGCTTACTCAGTCGGTTTTTTAAGCCAGTTTAACTCATGTTATACAGACGCTCACTGGAAAAGTGCTAAAAGGCTGTTAAGATACCTGCAAGGTACAAAAGCTAAATGCTTGACTTTCACAGAAAATGGCTGCAATCTAGAGGGTTATTCAGACTCAGATTGGGGGTCTAATAAATTGGACAGAAAGTCGTATACTGGTTTTGTATTCAAGTTAGCAGGAGGAGCCATTTCCTGGAAAAGTTTTAAGCAAAAGAGTACAGCTCTTAGTAGTACTGAGGCTGAATATATGGCAATGAGCGAGGCTGCGAAAGAAGCCATATATCTTAAAAATCTTTATGAGGAGATTCTGGAGATTGTTGAAAAATTGGATTCTTTGATTTTGTTTGTTGACAATCAATCAGCTCAAAAATTGGCTGCAAATCCAATTCTTCATTCTCGCTCAAAACACATAGATGTTAGATACCATTTCATTCGGGAAACAGTGGCTGATCACATTGTTACTTTGAATTATTTGGCGTCTTGTGATATGACTGCAGATATTCTGACCAAGGGTTTGCCAACTATCAAACATAATAAATTTGTCTTGCAATTAGGCTTAATTTAAGAATTTGTTATGTTGATATATTTGTGGCAGGGTTCCCTATGATATTGTTAATATTTTTTTGTGGTCATTTGATTTTCATTCTTTATTGTTAAATGGTGATTTTTAATAAGTGGGGGTGTTGTAATATATTAAAAATCAGTATTTGTACCTTAGACTGTGTGATATTGTGAACAAGTTGTAAGGTAACGAGGTAATATATTAATGTCAAAGTTAACACTGAGTTTGAAGGTTTTTAGCTTCCTGATTCTACAAATTTATCCATACAATTGGCTATTCACAAATCTGGTGTTTCTTTTTCGCATACGGTTTCCTCTTGCTGGTCTTCACATCTTGCTCACCTTTTTGTTCCTCTACAGATATTTTTTATGTGTCCATATATATCTGAAACAATTCATACATTGAATCACCGGAAAGATATATATGTATTGACTTTGACGTGATAGTAATCCTAAACAACTGTATTTGGGATTTTTTTCCCTCTGAACGAGACCAACTTGACTCAGTTGGGCTTCGGAGTCTAACCACACCTCTGCAGGTGATCAGACCCACGGGGATATTAATTTCCAAGTTAAATGTTTTGCGAAAATCTGAATTTATAAAAAAAAATTGCCGCCCTATAAGAAGAGTATTCAATACCTAACCGCCTACTACCTATCCTGGAAATCCTGACTACGCCAGGTACCTTCGTGATTTTGAGAATTCTGCCAAGTTTGATTGGATATGAATTTACCACATTTTTGTCGTTACTTTTTATGAGAACTAAGAATGAACCGGTATCTTCTAATTTAAATTCTTTTATTTTCAGTTGAGATGATGCAGGGTTGTTTTTAAGGCCGTTTTCGGGGGCAGATCTGCCCCCACTGTTATCACACATAACCTCTATTTAGTAGCAAGCAAGGATGGGTGAGCTAGGGGAGGAAATTAATAGTCTACTCTTACCCGTTCCGGGAACGTCTTGGATGACTGTAGTTAAACAATATCACTGATTTTCAGTATTATCACTTAAAAATCCGAAAAAAGCTACAACACGCTGTTTTATCTGTATCGAATTTCTTGTTGAAGGGGACCTATTTCAGAAGATTTTTCACATTATTTTGAGAAATATTATTACAGGGTGGCCCAAAAATAAGATCAAAAATAAAATAAAGAAAACCGCCAAGAATCAACTTTTTCAAACGGAAACCACCAATTTTTATAACTTTTTCTTATCGAGCATTGAAAATGAAGGTGAGTTTATAAAATATTGTCCTTCCCAAAATTCAAAAAAGAATTTTTGGAATGGACAATCTTATACAAACTCACCTTTATTTTCAATACTCAATAAGATAAAATGATAAAAATTGGGGGTCTTCATTTGAAAAAAAAAAGTTATTGGCAGTTATCTTGATCTTATTTTTGGGCCACCCTGTAATAAAAGTTATCAAAATATTTTGAAAAATCTATTAAACTAGGTATGTCCCTTTAAACAATAAATTGAATACAAATTAAACAATAAAGGCTTTCTTTTAGAAAAATATACATTTAAATAGGATCCTACAAACGTAATTTCTGACATAAAAACTCAAATATTTCAAAAACGCTCATACTTAGGTTTTGGACATCATGCATCAAATCTTCCTAGAATTTTACGTAGAATCCAAAAATGTAATAATATATAGTACCGAAGCTCTGAGGGGCCACATAGCGTGATTTATTAGGACGATTGTTAGTCGTGTTATAACGCGACTGTTAGTCGTGTTGCAACGCAACTGTTAGTCGTGTTGTAACGCGACTGTTAGTCGTGTTGTAAAATTGGTTCTTTTCAGAATCAGAAAATTTGATTTTGATAGAATATTCGCGGTGATATGGTTTGTTGTGAAAACGCATTGATAATAAGATTGTATTTGAAATTGATATGCCTAAATCTTGATAAAAGGCGACTTTCGTATTTACATGCCCCTACATTGATCAGTGTGTATTCGACAGTCGCGTTGCAACACGACTAACAGTCGTGCTACAACACGACTAACAGTCGTGTTACAACACGACTAACAGTCGCGTTACAACACGACTAACAGTTGCGTTGCAACACGACTAACAGTCGCGTTATAACACGACTAACAATCGTCACGACTTACAGTCGCGTTATAACACGACTAACAATCGTCTTAATGAATCAAGCTATGTGACCCCTCAGAGCTTCCGTGATATAGGGTGTTCCATCCGAAACAACCGAGTTAACACCTACTTCCGGTATAACTGGAAGTCGCACAACGTCACTATTATTTCACTTAAAAAGAGCATCTCCGGCGAAAATCTCTTCCTACAGATTTTCAGAATCCCATTCGCTCTATATTTCCCGAGATATTCTAATATGCCATGCACCTACTAACTATGGCGAGCCCTGTATATTTTCAAAATTCTCTATTCAAAACCACATTGCATGGATTACTTCAAGTGAAAATATCTTGAAATTGGTAACTCCTAGCGACTCTTACAAGATATACCTTCTTCATGTAAATATGACGGAAAAATCAATTTTTAAATGAGAAAAGAAAGTACGAGTGCGTACAAAAAATTTATGTCTATTTGAATAAGTGAAAAGGCGACTATAAAACCCATATCAAGGCCAGATTTGAATTTTGCATCTAAAACCTCTCTCATATACCAAATTTTATCAAAATAACACTATATTATTTCAAAAGTTATTTGAAAAAATTAAAAGTTCAACCAGGCTTAATAGATTTTATCTATTTATTAAGTGGTCAAGAAACAGGATTAAAAATGAAATGGAGGAAACTACAATAAACATTTTTTTTTTCAAAAGAAAAAATTCAAATTTTATCTTATTGTGCTTCAAAAAGGTTAGTTCGTGGGTATGAAATTTTTCATTTAAAAAATTTTCGTTTTTTAATTTTTTCATTTAGTTTTGGAATGAACAAAGGGAGTTGGATTAAACAAGTCAAAAATCAATAAAAAATCAAAATAACAAAAAAAAATAGTTTTTCTAAAATATCTGAAAAACAAAGATGAGATATCACTAACTTCTTTACTCTAACTGTCAAGAAGTCACCTATGTTGGTCTACGAATTTGGGATAATCTTGACTAATAAAAAAAAACTATAAATAATACTTTTTACTATAAAAACATGACCTCTTGGCAACATTGAACATTTTGACTCCGCTTTCGCTACGTTCAATTTATATGTCACTCCTTCACTTTATGCAGAGTGCTCCGGACATGTATGACAGGTATGCGTCAACTGGGCGCATTGTTGCCAAGCTTCCAGCAGGGTCACACGTCATCATGAGTACGCTTTCCTCCTAGCCATGCTTTCAATATGCAGGGCAATAATTATTATAACAAGAATTATGTTATCCAAGAGACAACAATAACAAAATTCAACTATGTTAGATGTTCAAATATTTCTTTTTTTCAACGTATGCTACTTTTTTAGGGATAAATCATTGAGTTTTATTAAAGTCAATGGGATAAATATATTTTATGTTTCCATGGCACAACATGAATTTGTGATGAAAAAATGATGTGGAAAAAAGTCTTCAATCTCACAAATTCCTACTGTTTATTCAAATATTTATTATTAAACAGTGGGAATTTGTGAGATTGAAGACTTTTTTCCACATCATTTTTTCAAAAATGAACTCACATCAGTTATCATTTCTTTACTTGAATTTGTGATGTTTACAGTTTACCTATACCTTTATATCCCATTATTAAATAACTGTGCATTTATTGCATTTATATACAGTCTGTCCCCGGATCGCATGAAAAGGAGAAAAAAATTGAAATTTTTTGAACTGAGATTTCATCTTCTGGGGTTCAGCTCTGCCCAGATAGAAACTGATTTGTGTCATAATTTTATTAGTTTCCAAAAATCAAGTATGTCTTGGAAATTTACCTGGTTGCTTTTTTTCTCACCAGTAAAGTGCTTCTTCTGCAGATCAGTGTTCTTCTGTCGAAGATTCAACAAAATATTATTGAAGAAAGTTTCTTTAGAAATGAAGACTTAATGAATATGCAAAATTTCAAAACCCTCCGTCTACTTTGATAATTTGTATTTTTTCATTCCAAGTTTTTGAAATAGAACGAAAATAGATTTTGATCTCAATATTTTAAGTTTGTTTGGTTTTTTTATTTCAAAATTTGTTCTTAATTTGCAAAAATGCGTAATTCATCAATTAAAGAGTTTTTGGTAATAACCTTTCTCTAATATCTTCAAAAAATCAAAGTGTGCGGAGGGTTTTCAAATTTTGCATTCTAACTCAGTTTTTTATTCTGAACAACTTTGTTCAGTAACATTTTGTCGTATCTCCTATAGAAGAAGCAAACACTTCACTAGTGAGAAAAATACCTTCTCGGTATAATATCCAAGATATGCTTGATTTTTCGAAACTAAAATTGAGACACAAATTAGTTTTTACCCAAGCAGGGCTGAACCCCAGAAGATGAAATCTCAATTCATTTTTTTTTGTCTTTTTCACCTATTCATGCGTCGATCCGGGGACACACTGTCACTGTATATTGTTTGAGCTGAATTTGTGAGCATTCATAATATTATATTTTGTATCGATTCCCTTGTGGATTGAATCCAAAAATTCTCACAAAAACAACCTGTATAAGCTTTATGCGATTTGAAAAAATAAAAAACCATTTATCTACACATTTAAGCAAAAAAAGGCCAATTTGCGTAATAAAATGACATGATTGAGCATTTTGCTGATACTCACTCATTCATGAGAAACGTCAATTTAGGAAATATGTACTACTTTGATTTTGAAGTAATCAATTCTTTTTTTAGGTTCCACTGAAGAAGGCAGCTTTCGAAAAGTATGATCTTCGAAGGTTTTGTCATTTACATACTCATAGAGGATCTTTTTTAGATAATAAAAAAAAAATAGGATAGGTAGGTTGGTGGGCTCTAAAAGGTGGGGGACCCTTCTTTTTTTAATGTGTGCACCAAAAATTTTGAAACTTGGCATACTTCAATTGCTGTCGAAATACTACTTTTTGATGTTACTGACGTACTTTCAGTGTTTGTTCAAGATGGCGGCTGGTCGCCATTTTGAAAAAAAAAATTAAATGGAAAGGGGGGTCGTGTGACACATCATTCGAAAGGTCTTATCGAGTGGATTATTGTGTGGAAATTTCATAGGATTGAACGCATCCGTGCGGATATGACAGACTGTCAAACTAACAAGATAAAGAAATTCGAAAAATAGGAACAAAGAAAGCATACTTCAATTTTTATTGTAAAAAATGTTGAAAATGTCCTACGTTGATCCCCAAACAATGAAATAATCTGAGAACTCCTGACGGACTTTTTCGAAAGTATCGACATTAATATTTTGACAAAAGCAGTAATTCTTTGTTGTAAATCTAAAAGAGAGTCTTGCTCTGTGTTGCATATTATACATTCTGTTTTGAATATCCCCATAAGAAAAAGTCCAATGGTGTTAAATCGGGTGACCTGGCAGGCCATTCGGTAGGAACCGGACGACTAATCCAACGATTGGGGTGAGTTATGTCCAAATACTGCCTTACATTTCTGCTGAATGAGGAGGCGCACCATCCTGTTGAAAAATTGGTCCATGCCAAATTCGTTGGGATTATTTTGACGTATTTATACAATCAAAGGCTCTATTGCAGTTTCTAACAAGTTCAAATACAGGTCCCCTGTCAAATTTGCATGAATGAAAACAGGACCAACAATATGGTTCCCCAATATGCCAGCCCATACGTTAACCTTTTTGGGATATTGCGCGTGGGTTTCCCTAAAAACATCCGGATTTACGTCACTCCAATAACGAAAATTTTGCCTGTGTACACGGCCATTTAAAAAGAAAGTACACTCGTCACTAAATAAAACAAATATTTTGAACGTATCTCGGTTCTCGTCCTATTCTATCGCAAAATCCCACACGTCTGTCGGGATCATCTTCAATCAACTGGTGCACCATTTGAAAATTATAAGGATAAAATTTCTGTTTTTTCAGCAATCGTTTTACAGAAGCAGACGAAGTATCACAGATGTCTGCAACCTGAGAAGTCGACTGTTCAGGATTTACCACCATGTCACGAATGATTGCAATTTGTTTATCTTCCGAAATAGATCGTCGCCCTTGATTCTTCAAGCTATGAACACTACCAGTCTCGATAAATCTCCGCACTTATTCGCGAAGATATTTCCTGCATATCGGACGGTCCGGGAAACGCTCATTGAAGATTCTTTCCGTCTCATGAAAATTACGATTTCTGATATAAATAAAAATTGCTTCAATTTTTTCTGCGAGGGGACGCGAATTAGGCATTTTTGTAACACTTCCTAATTAACACAATAATCAAACAACTGGCTCATATCGTTTCAAGATTTTCACATTTGGTTAAACTTTAGTGCTGTGGAGAGGTAGTGTGGAAACTGTATGTCCATATTAATTTAGATTTTAGTATTATAATCCTAATAAATGCTTTCCAATTTTTTTTTAACATCTTGAAATTCTTTATCCGCTTTGTATCAGCATTCCTATTTGTTAACCTGTAATGTTTTGCTCCGGTTCACCATCATTTTTCCGGAATCTGATGTGTCAGCTCGTTAAAAAATTGAAACTTAATGTAAATGAATTTTTAAAAAACTAAAAGTTTGGCAGGCTGTCATATTCGCACGGATGCGTTTAATCCTATGAAATTTCCACACAATAATCTACTCGATAAGACCTTTCGAATGATATGTCACACGACCCCCCTTTCCATTTAAAAAAATGTTTCAAAATGGCGCCCAGCCGCCATCTTGAATACTAAAAGCACGTCAGTAACATCAAAAAGTAGTATTTCGACAGCAATTGAAGTATGCCAAGTTTCAAAATTTTTGGTGCACACATTAAAAAAAAGGGGGGGGGAACTTTTAGAGCCGCACTGTATAGAGTGAGGACGCGTTGGTTGAAATAAATTCATACAAAATTCAGGGGTTTGTTTTGTGGAAAAACCCACGGACATGTCGACTTTTTTTTTCAACTGTGGCTTTTTTGATGATAATTTTAGGTGTACAGGGTGGACCAAAATTAAGTTACGACCATCAACTTTGTTTTTTCGAATTCTAAATCAAATTCTAAGTAATATTTTCATGATAATTGTACAGGGTGGACCAAAAATAAGTAACCATCATGAACTTCATTTCTTCAAATAGAAACCCCCTTTTTTATTTCATTTTCGGATTCTACATCAAATTCTAAGTAGGTTTCATATACCATGTCCTTAACTTAACTCCAACAGTTAGCGAGAAATGTACGTACGATAGTTCAGAAACAAAGTCCATTTGATCAATCGTACATTTCTCTTGGGGTTAGGTTAAGGATATGGTACATGAATCATACTTGCGAATGGGCTTTATTGGAATTCCAAAATGAAATAAAAAAATGAATTTTAATTTGAAAAAATGCAGTTGGTATGGTCGTCACTTATTTTTCGTCCACCCTGTACAGATAAAATTATCATCAACATATTATTATGACTAAGTATTTAATGTAGAATTCGAAAATAAAATAAAAAATGGGGGTTTGCATTAGACAAAATGAAGTTGATGGTGGTAACTTATTTTTGGTCCACCCTGGATACATAAAATTATCATCAAAAAAATCGCAGTAGAAAATAGAAATCGACGTGTCCGTTTCCCGAAAAATCCAAACCCTGAATTTAAAATTAATTTGTTCAATATTTTAGCCGGCCTCTGTAGACTAAAACACCATAATTATAATATTATTACATTGGTAATTACATATAAACACAATGGTAGAGTTAGAATACAAAAGCCCTCCAAAAGTGAAGACACACGAAGAAACGTCGACCAAATTGCTCATTTCCGCATGGAATATTCGAATAAATAAGGCATTTAGGCAACAACAGGAGGTATTGATTTAGGTCATAAATCAGAGTTACGGAAATAACACTTAAGAACGTCTCCATTCTGGCATGTGCCTACATTCCTTGGAAATCATCTTACATAATATATCTTTTTTATCTATGCATAATATTATTTATGTGCATGTGAGTTAGTAGTCCTAAAGAAGTTGTAATTTAATGATCAAACAGAAAATCAGAGAAAAATAGTAATATCTTTGAGCTGGCAACGTTTAACTCAAATGACGCAATTATATCTGTCAATTCTGTCATACTTGTCCGGAGCAGTCTGCATAAAATGAATCCTCCTCATTTTCACTTGTCACTTCTGTCGGTCAGCCATTATGGCATTTTTGATTCCGCGTTAAGTCGGTGGACTCTGGATATATAATTATTATTTTAATTATCCCTGAAATTGCCTTTTAATATTGACAAAAATGGTATCCTCAAGACGGAGAAGTCGTTCCAGAGATCGTGATCGCGATAGGAGTGATAGGGATAGAGACCGAGATCGCGACAGGGATAGAGATCGTGATAGAGACCGCGACAGGGACAGGGACCGTGATCGTGATAGGGATAGAAGGCGTCGTTCCAGAGATCGAGATCGTGATAGGCATAGGGATAGAGATCGTGATAGGTAAGCATTTTAACTTTGTGAATTCGTTTATGAAACACGAGGTGATTTGACCCCTCTTAATATAACACGTCATGACAGCTTGTACCACGTTTTTTATCATCTTGATCTTGCATTTCAAGAAGTTCGTACTTCGTACCAATATTATACATGAAGGTTAGTCCCCAAGTCCCCACACTCTCAACTCTCACTAATAGGCTTCGTAATTTATGAATCAATCTCAAGTTCAATCTTCAATCTCGTCCATTTATTATTTCCTATTGGAAACAAGCACATTGAAATGATTGTCCCTTCATCTTTAATCCTTCTAATTATTGATTCAAAGTTTTTAAAAGTTCCTACATCTCCAGTTGTAAAACCATTTTACGCAGCTACTAGATGTTATTCATTAACATTTTAATTAAAAAAAAATGATATGGTACTCTACTCTGCGTGCGTCAAAATCTTTTGCATTTTTCATGCTTTATCACGTTACAATATGATACTGGCTGCTTGAACACTCAACAAACATGGCAATTTCTATACCAATCTGCAGGGGGAATTCGCAGGACCCAACAGATTGTGTCGAGTTTGAAGTTGGCACGCTTCTTCACATGAAGCAATTAATCAGCACAATCAAGTAACAAGATATTGAAACCTTTTTCTCGATTGACCGCACCATTTCACAAAACTTTTTTGTGTAAAATAGGGATTTTCGTTTGATGAGCAAAATGCTGATCAGCAAATTAGGTACATCCCCATCTACATTGCATTTGTGTTCAAAGTCACGCTCACGCTAAAGTCAATGTGAATATTATACAGGGTCCTTCATTAGTGCGTCGGGCAATCCTAGCGTGGTTATTTACAAAAGTAGAAAAAAAAGTTTTATACAAAAGTTGTAGAATGTGACTTTATGCATATTTTAAAAATATTTTCAAACATACAGGGTGCGTCACAAAAGTATGGCACGAAAAAGTATGATTTTTTTAAATGGAACCCCCTGTATATTAATTGATATTTCAATTCTTTCTTCAATTTGGAACAAAAATTGTGCTACAACTAATGTTCCTAAATTCAACCGTTATCGAGATATCGCGTTTTAAAAATGGCATTTTTGCAACTTTGACATGCTATAAAACTCAAACTATTCAAGTTAGAGAAAAATGGATTGCACATTCCTATCTTAACTTCTCAAGAGCTATTCAAGGAGATTAAATCCATTATTGTGAAAAAATGTCAAAATGTGCCGAAAAAAGTTGACAGTTGACGTTACCTTCTATCCAAATGACAGAAGAGCTCTTGAAAAGTTAAGATAGGAAAGTGCAAACCATTTTCCTCTAACTTGAATAGTTTGAGTTTTATAGCATGTCAAAGTTGCAAAAATGCCATTTTTAAAACGTGATATCTCGATAACGGTTGAATTTAGGAACATTAGTTGTATCACAATTTTTGTTCCAAATTGAAGAAAGAATTGAAATATCAATTAATATACAGGGGGTTCCATTTAAAAAAATCATACTTTTTCGTGCCATACTTTTGTGACGCACCCTGTATGTTTGAAAATATTTTTAAAATATGCATAAAGTCACATTCTACAACTTTTGTATAAAACTTTTTTTTCTACATTTGTAAATAACCACGCTAGGATTGCCCGACGCACTAATGAAGGACCCTGTATAATATGATTTCTGGTCGGCACGCGGAAATCTGACACTTCAACTTCGAAGTGGAGTTGAATGAAACTCAGGCATAACGCAACACAACACATAACGGCAACCCTCATGAAAAACGAAGGCTTATGTCATTCAAACAAACCATATTAGGACCGCGGATATAAATAAATAAAATAAAAAATAAATAATCTATTGCAGGTATAAATAAATACATACATGCAAGGGTGTAATGTACCGCAGTGCGTATTTTAAAAACCACCTGGCATATTATTACCTTCACAAAAATATAAACGAATAGGTATTCCACTCATGAGTAAAAAATCCCGTAAGAGCAGTTGGCATTTTCGGAGGCTCACTACGATAACACCGAAAAATACAGTTGACCTAGGTAAAGCCAAAGTCTATATATTCTAATATATAGACTTTGGTAAAGCCTCATCCAAACGATATGGCCAATTTATGCCAACGTTGGCTATTGGGTAGTCTGCCATGTCGGGTGGATGATGTACAGAGTGTTCACACATAAATGGACCCCCATTATCTTTTTAATTTGGCGTTTGAGATATTTTTTTTTTAAATGAATGTTTAATGGTCCAGAATGAATTTTGTGAAAACAATGATTTCACATATATGAACAGGGTGTTTCAGAACTTCTGGGCCTGATCCAACTTTCTTGTTTCAAATTACAACCCTATTTTTTCATTTCATTTTTGCATTCTCCTAAAAATTCTAAACATATTTTATATAACATAACATACCACATACCCTATACCTACCCAAATTCAACCAGGAAGAAGATATTTACGTCAGAAATTAGTAATTTTTTCGAGCATGTTTTTAAATCTTTGGTATTATTTGGAAACCTTGGAACTTTCTTGATAGATGTCAACTTGTCAAGAATGTTGAAACATGGGAAAAATTCAAATATTCTCTTTATACATACAGGGTGACCCAGTTTTATCCTTCAATATTTAAAAATTAGATTCTACTCATAAAAATGAACAATTCTTACTCTATGAAAATTTTTAAAATGGTTGGTTTCTTTTTTAGAAGTAGACATAACCCCTTTTTTTTGAGTGGATTTTGTCATGGTTCCGTCGCCTTTCAGAATGAATGTGCATAGAAAAAAAATTGATCATTTTTATTGGTAGAATCTAAATTTGAAATATTGCCTGATAAAACTGGGTCAGTTTGAATAAATAAAGAAAATAATTAAAAAAAATAATTTTCGCCATATACCATGTTCAAATCTCTTTTGAGAAGTTGACAGCTACTAACAGTTACTTCGTTTCCAAGGTTTCCAAATAATACCATACATCTTTGAACATGAACGAAAAAATTGCAAATTTCTGACGCGAATATTATCTTCTTATTGATTGAGCTTGGGTATAGGGTATGATGTCTGAAAAATGTTTGGAATTTTTAGGAGAATGCAAAAATCAATTAAAAAAATAGGGTTGTCAAATTAAAAAGTTAATGAGGGGGTCCATACAGGGTGTCTCCGTTTATTTCGTCTGCAGACTAACTGACTCATTATGCATGATAGATAGGGACTTTAAATACAAAGATGGTAGGTATTAACATGAACCGCCAGAAAAAAAAAATTTTTGTATACCGGGTGCACGAGAAAAGTGTGACAGACACAACTTGCATTTTTTTAAATGGAACACCCTATATATTATTTTATAATCAGATTGACATTATTTTTCTGATCTCAAAAATATACAATTTGTAGGCATTCCTTCCAGCTGTTTTCAAAATATTTGAGTTTAAAAGTTGGTTTTTTGGTATTGCCAAATTTAGTATCTATGACTACAATGATTGTTTGAACAATGTTTATTAATTTTTATCCTTCCAATAATCTAAAACAACGAATATAACAAGTGAATACATTATTATTGTTAATAATAAATGTGTCAATAATTTTGACATTTGACAGTTGAGAAAATATTTGACTCAATAGCACTATAGCACAAAACATTACGAAAAACCCTACATTTCCTTTTTTTGGTCGACCTTTTAGCTCAAAAAATAAATATTTTACGTCCTTTTGAAAGTGTGACAAATTAAATTGAAAGCACTGTACTAATCTAAAACCTGCATACTTGATAAAAATTCACATAATTCAGTAGAGACTCGTTAATCCGGAGAGCGGTAATCCGGATATTGCGGTAGTCCGGACTTAACGCTTGGCTAAATTATGTACCTTGTAATCCGGATCGCATGTCTCAATAGTCCGTATTCTCGACCATTTTTTGCTACATATTGTCATCAAGTCAACTTGTCTTAACACGTTACTTCCGAGATGCAAGACGCAAGACTATATATATTTACATGCCTTAGTTTAGGTTTAAATATGAAAAACAACTTTTGTTTTGAGATTTTGGAAATAAAATGTGTTCATTTTTACAGACTTTTATTAATAAATATGTATAAAAATGTAAGATTCGATAATTCGGATTTCTTGCTAGTTCGGATTAACTCTTGCCTTAATTGATCCGGATTAACGAGTCTCTTACCTAGATGTGGTCGGTGGATTGTTCTAAAATTGTGAGGAATTTGGATAATTTTTGTTTGTACATTAGAGTTAATCAAAAGGACTATGTTTTAAAAATATAGTCATAGTACAGTGTGTCCCAAAAAGTTTGTGGCAAACCAAACTTGTATTTTTTCAAATGAGAACCCCCTGTATATTATATTTCCATCTTGAATATTAAATCATTAGCTTTCCAAAAACACCATACATCATACCTTTCTGATCAATAGTTTTTTCAGAAATCACCCGCGAATACAAAGTTTCCTTTTTGTACTCGAAAATTATTATCCGCTGGCGTCGAGCCATCCGGCAGCACATCGTTTTCGTAGCGCACGCGCAGAACATACGTGCCCGGATTTTGAAAATCACGAGTTAACAGAGCTTCTCATAATAAACTGATAACGTCGGTCGTTGGCATACTCGGACCGGGTGGACGGAGTCTGGTGTTGGGAACTTCGGCACTCCTCGGGTCGGTTTCGCGCGCTTTGCAGAGTGATCCTTCTTATTATTATTTGTTCGGTGATTATACGTGGTAGCTTTGACTAGTTATCAATATTTTGTTTCATTCGTGATATTATCATGGCTTCATAACCACATAATTTTATAATCTGAGTCAATAATTATGGAACTTTGTATTTGCGGGTGATTTCTGAAAAAACTAATGATTTGCAAAGTATGATATATGGTGTTTTTTTGAAGCTAATGATGTTATCTTTAAGATGGAAATATAATATACAGGGTGTTCCATTTACAAACATTGTGTACAGGGTGTGTTCGCAAAACTTGCCTACCCTGTTTAATAACAAATAATTTTATTCAAAATGTATGTGATTATTGTGATCAAGGATAAGTAATGTTTCATGGGACCGTTGGATTTTGATACTTTTACCATTTCGCTTGAAAAATGGCCCAACTATTAGTCCTTTTTCAACTTTGATCGCCTCCCATTTCTGTTTTATGAGTCTTAGTCTCAACAAACATAATATCAAAATGATCGTACGAGATAGGAGAAATAATTAGAATTCTTAAATACAGGGTCTTCCATTTAAATACAAGTCTAGTTTGCCACACATTTTTTGGGACACCCTGTACCACGGCTATTTTTTTAAAACATAGCCTTTTTGACTTACTATAATATACAAAAAAATATATTCAAATTCCTCACCATTTTTCCACAATCGTCCGATGAGTTGCACCACCCTGTATGTCTCGGTTGAAGGCAGAAATAAGCCATATTATAGTCCTGGACATCCGAAAACTTCACTCGACTATTTTCACCACCTACATTCAAAAATACTAATTTTAAATAGAAAGGTGTTATCTTGATTTGAGCATGATTAAGTATGTAATAATGAATTCTATTCGTTTCAGATCAAGAGATCGTTATCGCGATCGGGATCGGGATCGTGATCGAGATCGCGACCGCGACAGGGACCGGGATAGAGACCGCGGCCGCAGCAGAAGTGTTTCTAAAAAGAGAGACCGAACTCCTGAAGAGATCGATGGAACAAGGCTCATTCAAGAAACGCTTGCCAATTTGGCTGCTAACAGACAGAACAACTTTGCCAATATGTTGCATGGAGAGAATTCAAATTGTTCGGTTGGTAAGTAGTATAAAAAATAACACATCAAGCATTATTATGAATGACATCACCTCACCTATCCATTCCTCATTGTTGATGATTAATTTGTTATACAGCGTTAGTCAGAAGTCTGGAAATGGTCGATTATTGATTAAACTATACAAGCTACTGGAAAAAGTTAAATACAACAGTTGAAGGGTTTTTAAGTATCCATTAGTTGGTAATAACTAGAATTTTCCAGAGTCGGTCATAATGTCGTTTAACATCAAAGTTGCATTTTTTTAATGGAATCCACTGTATATTGGTCGATATTTTAATTCTTCCTTAAATTTTGAGCAAAAATTGTAATACACAAAATGTTCCTAGATTCAATCGTTTTTGAGTTGTCGCGTTTTATAAATGACACTTCTGCATCTTTGACAAGCTATGATGTAGGAAAAGGGTCTACACTTTCTAGTCTCAACTTTTGAAGAGCTATCTAAGGACATAAAATCTTTGCTATTGCTGTTGGAAATTTCTTACACAACTGTCTACTTTTTTCGACTCATATTAATTTTTTTTTAAAAGAATTGACTTTATGTCCTTAGATAAGCTCTTGAAAAATTGCGACTAGAAAGTGCAGACCGTTTTTCTCCATCTTGAACCGTTTGAGTTTTATGGATTGTCAAGATGCAAAAATGTTATTTCTGTTTGCGAGAACTATGAGGGATGGAATCGAAATTTTTCATTTTCAGGTCATTCTTGTATCGCAGTCACAGATTTATAGTTAAAAGGAAGTTTAAGAAAAAAAAGATTCTTCATAAAGTTTTATGCGTTAACTAAAGGGATGCGGTATATGAAAGATTATGAGATCGACGGGATTTTTAAAAATAATACAATTTATAGCTGGTACAAAATGAAATCACACGCACGTTGTTGATGTCGCAATTATACATGTATTCCAGTTAAGATGTCGGTTTTTCAAAAAAATAATTCCAAACAGAATGTTATTTTCAGGAGTGCTTGTGGACTGCCTCCTGAGCATCCGACCAAAAAATCTGACTCGAAGTCCTGGTACGTTTTGTATGTAATTCATCAAGTGTTAAAGCTGTCAAACCATTTTATGAGGCAAAGTTGTTCAGTTTTTGATCCTCTATAGCTTTTATTATGGTCATTTTGCTTTAAGAAAATGTTTAGGAAACCACCTATTCAGCGCAAAACGATCCAGGGCAAAACGATCCAGGACTTCGAATCAGATTTTTTGGTTGGATGCTCAGGATGCAGTCCACAAGCATCCCTGAAAATATCATTCTGTTTGGAATTTTTTTTGTCGACCCCTATAAATCGACGACAACTTTACTGGGCTGAGAAAGGGTGTCCAAGGTTAGACGTTTAAGGAAAATGGGTTCTAGGATCGTGTAAAAAATTTGGTCATTTAGGTAGGCAGTGATGCTTTATCGATTTGGAATATTTTTAGTGATGCAACGTTGCCGCTTCTATTAGAAAGTATCAGCAGCTTTCATATTTTGAATGGGACACTATATTATATTATTGCATTTTTAGACTCTTCAGAACACTGGATATTTTTCATGAATATTATCCTATCTGTAGCGGTTCACAAAAAATTTATCAATTTCCTTTTTTCTTCCTTAAAAAACATATACATAGCTCTAGTTCCTTTCCTATAACTACGTCACTGGGCTTCATAGAAAGTTGAAATTTTGAGAGTGATTTAGGAAGACCTTCTGTATTGCTCCTTTGTAAAGAAGTATTCCATACATTATACAGTGTCGTCTGAAATTATAATTTTTTTCTCTAGGTATAAAAAAGCTTGAAAGTATTTATTTTTTAAATGGAACATACCTACTGTATATTATCAATTATTTCGAAAGCGAATTAGAATCCCTTTCGAATGATATGTCATGTCCATTTACCTACATGTTCTCGTTTTCGAAATAAACGCCTCTTTTATAAAAATCTTTTTACAGTGGGTTGCCATGATATATCATTTTAAAAATCTTTAAATGTTAAGTACTAAATCACGAAATAATTTTATAAATAATCATAACCTTAGACTAAAAATAAAATGGACAGAGGCAGTCATCCATAAACACTTTGTAAATATGGAGCCATGATTCCCCTACAAAGGCAATAGTCTATCACCTACGTTATGAATGAAAATAAAAACCGTTATACTATAAATTCTGACAGTCGTTTACTATAGGCGCTTTCGGTTTAGAAAAATTCGATAAACCAGTATCATCAGCTACCGAGTTTTTCCCTTTTTGCTGCGCGTTAATAAAAAGAGACAAAAGATGAGCGAATTGCCGTTTCCTTAAGCGCCTATTTTAAGGAGAGTGGCATTTGTCAAGCAGGAAGCCGTTTGAGAGACGTTGCCGCATGTAATTCATTGGAAATACTAATTATGAGTTTATGGTGTCAAAATTGAATCAATATATTTTTTAGAACTTGAAATTATCGAAAGCGAATGACATGAATGTCTTGAATGGTTTTTGCACTGATCAAAATAAATAATGAAGAATGAACATTTTCAAAGCATGCACTTGCGGAGAGATTCCTTGTGTCTGCCATTACAGGGAAACTTGGCATTTACCGCAAGTTGCTTAGAATGTGATTTGACGTCTATGCTCCATCAAATAATGTAAACAAATCTGTCTATTTATTTATAGTCTGAGATCATAACTATGATTTTAACGTGATTCAGTTACGTTCAAATAGGGATCTCGGAAAGTATAGCAGATACAAAAGAGTTTAGATTGGCAAAGATTTGCAGTTTTGTTAGCTCTACTCATGACTATTTAAAGTTTAAACATTTTTTACAGCAGTTAAAACATACTTGAAAAAACTGATTCTCAGCGATTTTTCGAAGTCTCTAGTTCCGCGAATGTTGATTGATTGTAGGAGAAAATGTTGAATGCAAAAGTATTAGGAAATTCTACTCTAAATAAAATGGCATTGAAACATTTTTCGTCACACTTAGATTTTTCCCTACAATCAATATCTACGGCGCTAGGGAAGTTTTGAAAAATCGCTGAAAATATATTTTGTTTAAATGTCTTGACCGCTGACAAATTTTTTAAAACTCAACATGGTTTTGAATAGGGATTACAAAACTGCAAAGCTTTGCCGATTTTACCTTCTCGTATCTGCTATAGTTTCCGAGATGCCTGTGCTAGACAAAGAAAAACTCACATTCTATATTTCAGAAAAGGCTCTACATATTCTCATTTTTTTTTCTATATTTATGTGAATTAAATTATTGTTTGACGACCTTGATACACTGCGCAAGAATGAATATCCATTATGAACCGGTTGATTTTAAATATTTGACAATTTCATAGTCAGCCTTCCATACAGTTTTCAGCCAAAAAAAGGAGAGTTTAAAGGAAAATTCACTGTTCATACAGACAGTTTAAAATCGGGCAGAAATTGAAATATTTTACCACTGCGTATAAACAACAACATTGATTTTGAGACAGTCACAAACTGGTTGGAAATTTGCTGTGAGAACGAACTCAAAGCAAGCTATCAAGGACGAATAAATGTATCCATCATTCGACTTCTCAGTGAAGAACGCTAAATTATGTTTCTTTGTATCTACATTATTTACAATTTGTTCCATAAAACCCGGAATTTATAGTTACATCTTGTCATTGAAGGTAGTCAAGATTCCGATGGGACTGCCGAGAGAAAACGCAAAAGACGATCCAGATGGGGCGGAAGTGAACACGAGAAAATTTTCATTCCTGGCATGCCCACTATTTTGCCTTCCAACTTGAACAAGGAACAGGAGTTTGCTTATCTATGTAAGTGCAAATATATCAATTTTTCTTTTAAAACTTTTATGTAAGTACATATTAGTAATAGGAACTGTATTTCATTGAGATGAAAGTAGGGTGTTAGATGATTTTTTTTGGACCAAGAACATGTGGTTGCAGTGAATCGTCCTTATCGATAAGGTGGAAAAGCTGATTTTAGGGATCTTCAATTTTGAATGATTTCAAATTTTGTTTGTCAACGATGCAGGTGAAATTGGGAAATTGTTTTAGTTTCGAATTTGTTTCTTTTTATTCTGTATAGAGAAACAGGTAAGTACATTTGATCAAGTAGTGGAGTTCGTTTGATGAGAATGTTGATTTATCTTTCAGAATTGAGTTTTCATTTTAATCGTTTGCAAAATTCGCCAAAATATTTCAGCCAATCATTTAGTGATTTGAGTGGCCAGTCACACACGAAATAATATATTCGGTTATCATTTTATGGGTTATTCTTTGAAATATTATCCTATCACTTTAAAACTGATGACAGATAAATTTCAATAAGGTAATAAAGTGACGACATTACTTTCAATAAGTTGAAAAACACCCGGGATTCACATCTATAATCTATATTCGATTCAGCTTCGTCCACTTTTTTATATATTCCTAGTGACCGAGAGCGAGACTTTGAGTTTCTTTCCCTCATTGATATCGTTATCAAATTTTTTCAATTCATTTTCTATTCAATTTTTTAAAACAATCACTCCTATGCCATCATTGAGCCTTGTTACCATCAACATGACAACACCCGAAGTACCAACAGATAAAATTTGATTTCATGCAAGTAATGTGAACCAACTGGAATTTAATATTTTCAGTCAACTTTCTGTGGCTTTTTTTCTAACGGAGGGGCACTCTGCCCTCTCTAACCCGTTTTATTGCAGTGCAACTACAAATTGAAGAAGTGAGCCGAAAGCTGCGTTGTGGAGACCTGGGAATTCCGCTGAATCCTGAGGAAAGGTTGGTGACACCATTATGCCCATGCAACCGGGATGGTTTTGCTGGTTACACTACGATATTCGTCATAGTGGTTTGATCATAGTATCTCTAGTTTTCAACAATATGTTCTGTTTCTATATTTGATTTGGAAAAGGTGGCAGATGAGCTTTCCATATTGTTTCAGAATTGTGAATTTGTTTGTCTTAAAAGATTTTAGTTAAATGAAAAATCTCCATTTGGAAATTGATTCTTGACACCTTTTCTTTCACGAAGGTAGCTAAATAAATTCAAAGTCATTGTCCGTTGTATATGAATTCAAACCGCAAATGAACAAACATTATTTAGCTACGGGAAACACTCCATAGGCATACACTAGCATCTATTATTGGAGATCTAATCCAAATTCCATCTTTTCCAGATAAAATCCAAACACAGCTGTTAATCAATTGTTTTTCAGCCTAATTGAGAATTCATTTACAGGCTAATAAAACACTTACTTTTTCAGCAAAATAATAATCAATAATAATTCCACTTTACAGCTGATAAACTAATAGATTCTCTTTAGGAAACTACTGGAATAAGATTTTCTAAAATTAGTGTAAAATGTAGATTTAAGCTAAGTTCTAAAAAATATGTGTTTTGTATTGTGGAGCCATTTCTTGGACGTTCCCTATTCCGAAATGACAACCGCAATATTAAGCACCATAGGAACAATTCAGGAAATCAATTTTTCTTCTGGCAGATCCCCCAGTCCTGAGCCAATCTACAGTAGTGATGGTAAAAGGTTGAACACGAGAGAATTCCGCACAAGAAAACGTCTCGAGGAAGAGAGACACAGTTTGGTTTTGAAAATGCAAAGCATCAATCCGGAATTCAAACCGCCTGTTGATTACAAGTAAGTTGCATACTCGTGATTTTATTTTATTATGCTATAGCTTGTTTTGTATTATTTTTGTAAATTTATACGCAATGGAAATGCATAATTAAAAACAATCACAGCCATCTTTCACATGTACTGTACGTGGTAAAAGTGAAATAATGATCACTATCGAACCAAAAAAAAACTAACCCAAAATAACCGACATGAGCCATTATAACGGTGTCCATCAATAATTATTTGTGACGTAAGTTCCCTCTCCTGACCAATATGTTAGGGTAAACCTCGCTTTGATTACTTGATGCTTATTGGTCACAAACGTCAATTAGCTGCATCCACCACGCACGACATCAAACTATAAATTATATCCATGAGTACCTCAAGCGAGAATACACAGGGTGATTCAAGAGAAAATGGAAATATTTAGTAGGTCAAAACACGGATTCATGTTCAAGTCCGATTCTCATTTGTTCCAGACTAATAATTGTAATTCAAAAACTGAAAAAAAATTAATACCTAATAATAACAAAAATCGGGCTTGAACATAAAAAATGAGCCAATTTCGCTTCTTCCGACTTTCTATGTACAAACCTTTTCTTCATTAAGTGCACATGAGCACGTGCATCTCCAAGTTTGTTGACTTTTTTTCAAGTACTGATTTGAATTGTATCATTCTTTGAATATTTTATACTATCAACTTCACCTTTCATCAGATACACGATACACCGCGTCGTCAAATCACGCGAATATTGACTCTAATTGGTGGAATTTCTGCCCCCGCACTTGGTTCTCCGCAATAATCGAGAGACATTTGATGTTTCAAATTGAAATTAAAAACTTACCGTCCGCAGTTCATCGGCACCTCTTCAAACTCTAACCTTAATTCAATCAATGGGGAACTTACATGAGAAATGAAATCGCTTTTCTCTGTTGCAAACTGTAGAAAATAAAAAGAAAAACGATATGTATTCAACTATTCCGTTGAAATATGTTTTTTCCTCGGATTTTTCGAAAGTTATTCAAGTTTTAAGTTTTAGTAATTTCATTATTATTGCAGCTTCGATTATATTTGAAACAGCAAACTAATAGGATTTTTTTCTGTTGATTAATGGTCAATAGCAACCATTCGACTTTTTCATTATTTGGAATTTTATAAAGACATTTTTAGATCAAGGCCGGTAGTGCAAATGAACGTTTTTACCAAGAAAATTATTCTCTATCGATCTGTGCAAAAATATACACATGTCATATAAAAAATACATTAAATCGAAAACGGTCCATTGTTTTTCTATTTTCTACCAGCAAAAAAAATCGTTTTAGTTTTCTGATTTAAACATGCAATAAAAACGGAGACCCAAGTTAAGTCAAACCACGAAACAACAATAAATAATGCCCTTATCGCCCTTTACAAATCATATGATCTAACCCATAGACTTACAATAACAAGACACATAACGCTTATACTTTTAGCATTGAATGTTTTGGTCCATACTCCAAACACATTGATAAAAAAGGCCAGTTTTGTTTTTGTTGACTTACCTGTGAAATGGCAAAATGTCTGCCTGATTTTACTTTCTAGTCACACACTACAAACTTTCGAGGCATTGTTTCATCAATAGAACACTAAATAAAGCAATTTATACTGGGAAATAAGGGACAATTTGCATACATTTTCAAATGACTTGAAATTTTATATACGTATTCTACACAATATTCGAAAGTCATCAGCGTTTTTTTTCCCAAAATACCCAAAAATATACTGAATTGATAAAAAAGAAAAAGGCAATTTCACTGTATGATCGAAAACGGGGAGGGGCCATATTACCCTCCCGAAAGAGAGAGAGAGAGTCATCTCAGTCAATACGCCAGACAGAGATAGAAAATGTATTCTGTGACGTTGTGGATGTTGATTGGCGCTCTTTAATCGGTGATTACTACATTATCTATTAATGTCGTAGGTTGATTTTTGAATCAATGGCATCAGTACTCACTAATCCTTATATTTTTCCTCTTCCAAAAAATGTGCAAATGGTCCATCACAGAGCTAGGTTTTCTCCTGAGAAATTGAGGAATAAACTTCAATAAACTCACTACCAACTTCCTAACCTCACAAAACGGTGTTTATAAACAATAGCGTCAGAGAAACTGGCCTAAACTTTACGACCAGATGTTGCCAAGTTTCAACACAAAACGTAAACCTCAATACAAATTTACACCTTCAAAAATGTTTTTTGATGACACAAATGGCTTTGTGACGAAAAACTGAAGATGAATGGAATTCTGGTGGTTTGGGATTGTTGATTTAGAAGATGTTGAATTAATTTATTTTACCGGTTATTTTTTTTAAAAGCTTTAGAACATTCAAGGCACATGACAACGTAGCTGAAAACGGAGTAAATATTCATATGAGGGATGATTGTCTTGTGATATTAAGTCTATGATCTGACCACGTTAATTCTATTGGCTACATCCCTGGATGCCTATCCACGATCTCTATGAAGTGAATATGAAGTGGAAACTACATTGGTTTTGTACAACATAGTCACGTGATGTGATATCTCATCAGATTGTGATTGCTACGCTTGAGCTACAAACGGCGTACGGCAAAGATAGAGATGAACCATCTCGAGCGGTGCGACGCGACGGCGCCGGCGCCGGTGGTGTAATGTTATGCTAGCACATCCGGCCTTATGCTCATCTCGAACGTCAGACATTAGCGGTACCGGCGATTTTATAAAGCCCTTTAAGCTGATTCGTGTGCAAAAATAATTCGTGCACTTCCGGTTCGCGAAGGAGATTATCGTCGTCGGATCGGGAAGTTGGATTTTTAAGATATGAAAATTACAAAGATGACGGGGATAAGCGTGCAATAAATATCAAGACAATCAAAATATTTGTCCCTTTCTTACGGAAAAAAATCAAATCAAAAGTACCAACAAATTTACCATTCGTAATTCTATAAACGAGCTTTTTAAATGAAGACTTGAAAAAGTCCAACTTAGTGTGCGAGTGTGATGCTATTAATCGTTTTCACTAATCTCCTTGTTTATTATTTGGAAGTGATGAGGCATCAGAATGGACGAAATCTGGCGTTAAAGATATACATTCACCTGTCCGCATAAATTGAGAAGTGACAACATTCAGAATCACATTTATCTGCTAAATTGAGATTTGATTTATTCGTTTATTTTATTCAGTTGTTAGATCTTTATTCCAATTGTATGTTTTTGTCTTTAATATTTGAATAGGTAATGCTGGAAGGACAATGAACTAAGTTGTTTGATTTTTACCTTCTCAACAAATTCCGTTAATTCAATATGTGGATTTGAATGGTCAACGATTTTTTGGTTATTTGACTGGTCAATTGTAGTCAATTGATCTCCGAATATTTCTTATCGAATCGAAAAAAAATTTGGTTCAGTTCAGTTCAGTCAAGTTTGCGCTTGTTTATATGTAACGTTTTGTGGAAAAAATGTGTACCCTTTGTACGAGTCAATAAAATCGCACCGTTCGCAAATCGACATTAATGGAAACATAATTATTGCTATGACATGAGAACAGAGAAAATGAATACAACACAGAAACATCACAACAACGACAACAAACGAGTTGTTCTTTCTGTGTCGTGTTTTTGTTGTTTCTGACTCGTACAGAGAGTATAATACATTTTTTGTCTAGACTTTCCCAATCTTTAAAACGGCGTATTTGTTTTCGAGAAATCTGTCGAGACAAAAAAGATACAGAATATGAAATTTGGATTTCAGGTAAATGGGCAGAGTAGAGAATTTTTTTTTTCCACAGAACGTCACAGATAAACAACTTGACTTACCACCATTATTTTAACACATAATTAGCCCTTCAAGTTTCCTGACGTGGTTACACCCGTTATAGAATTTGCATGTCATGATCCGAATACTTCAAACCAATTTGACCCATAATTCACTGTAATATGCGTTTTGGGAAACGAAACTAACCTTTGGATTTTTTCATTTCAATAACACCTTGTATTGTTATTTGTCAATCAAGTTCCAGAAGATAGGCCGTAATTTTTGTACTTTTCAGGCCTCCCGTCATTCGAGTCAGTGACAAAGTCATGATTCCACAAGAGGAACATCCAGAAATCAACTTTGTCGGTCTTCTTATTGGCCCTAGAGGAAACACTCTAAAAAGTAAGATCAGTTTTAACGGGCTTGTTCCATCTATAATCTTCATTTTCTACAACTTTTAAATATATCTCAAAATTACTTTAGTAACAAGGCTTAGCCAAGTGCATTTAGTTTTCGCTTGATTTCAAATGATGTTTCATACCATCTTTCGGGTCTGATGTACCAAAGATTGACAACATACTTTTACTGATATAATTTGAAAAAAAATCAAAAAATAAATATCATTTGTTCAAATGATAATTTGTCGTTGTTTCAAAGCAATGGAAAAAGACACGGGAGCAAAGATCATAATCAGAGGAAAAGGCAGTGTCAAAGAAGGAAAAGTAGGAAGAAAAGACGGCCAACCTCTGCCGGGAGAAGATGAACCTCTTCATGCGTATATCACCGCTACCAATCCAGAGTGTGTGAAGAAAGCAGTTGAGAAGATCAAAGAAGTAATCAGACAGGGCGTAGAAGTGCCAGAAAATCAAAATGACTTGCGAAGAATGCAATTGAGAGAATTGGCTCAGTTAAATGGTACACTGAGGGAGAATGACGGATTGAGATGTACGAATTGTGGCGCTCTGGATCACAAATCATGGCTGGTAAGTTCAAAAACTAGCACATCATTTAACTGGAAATTGCAAAAATTTTCTTGCAAATATATTTTAGTTATTGAGAATCACAGTTTTTTTGACTTTTTGTGTCTGAGACCAATCTTGTCCTATGAATAGTATTTACAGAATTGCAGTTTTGCTCTTGAGTGCTCATTAACGGAGATATCGCACCCAAAGAGCCTATAGTTGAATCTTAAAAATTATGATTTTATAAAATCGTATCTACTTTGGAGAAAACGGACAAGGGTACAGTTAGAGACACGACCAAACGGTGTTTTTTAATTTATATCACTTCGCTGTTTTACTTCATAAGAAATTCGACTGATTTAACATCAATCCTAAGTATGTGGTTTAGTAGAATAGAGTTAATTTTGAATAAATTCATCATTTTCGATTTTCATTTTTATGGAAAGGGTAAAATATGAGTTTAATTTTTTATATCTGATTCGCTCCAAAACCTCAACCTTCTTTTCAATGAAATCTTTTGATATCTTGTTAAATTAACCCATTTTTTTTGACATCAGAATGGACTTTTTTCAAAACACTCGCTAAACTGATGAACTCATGGCATGCGTCAAAATGGTTTTTTTCGTTATCGGACATGCGCAAACTACACCTGAAGAAAGTTTTTATACAATATGAATAGTAAAAAAAATCCCCTGTGTACCTAACTTTATGGTATCGGAAGTGTTGAATAAAGTGGTCGTCAATCAATATATTTAGTGATTCTAAGGCTTTGGCCGCCTAAGATTGATCCGAGGGATATGTTCAACTTGCTCTTCAGCACCTTCTAAATCGGATTTCAAAATATTTTTTTCTTCTATTTCATCCAACTCCTCACAAACAAGTTCAATGTTATATGTCACTTTCACAGCAATGTCTTGCTCCATCAAACTTTTCACACATGTCATACCAAGCGATTCCGATCTTTAGTCAGGTTTTGAAAGAATCGTGCAAAAACCGATTTCCGAACGGTTCCAAGTTAGGTTGGGTTAGAGAATCATCCAAATTCACTTAACTGGAACAAAATTTCTTTTGGGCACAGTACGATTATCGTTCCAAGTACAAAGAAACGTAGTATGTACTTTTTTGGAAAACTTCGAGCACTGTTGGTCAATAATAATTATTATTATCTGCATTTTCCGGTTCCCTATTTTGAACCTACTTAGATGGTCCGAATGTGATTTTTGAAAAAAGAATTCCAAACCACAAGTGATAATCACGTGAAAAATGAGACGGACCATGACTGCAAACGTCCGAGCGCGTGAAAATAGCAGTGTTTTGATAAAAAGTAGATTAGTAACCCCTTTGCAGACCAACATCTCCGGTATTTTCCATGAGATTCCTACCCTGTTTACGCATCTTTTTGGGGGTTGTGGATTTAACCGGTCGAAGATTCTTTGGTCAAATGACCAGTCAATTGACTGGGATGAATTTCAATAATAAAATTAATAAAAGTGTTTGTCAACTTTCTTATCTTCCGGTTTATAAAAACAATAATAATAGATGTGTTCGCGTGTCAGTTCGCTCCAGTTCCGGACCATTTCAAAACTAATTCGTATGCGCAGCTGATAAAATATCGCGAACTGCGAGTTAATTCGAATGAGTTATTTATGCGGAAGGTCGTTTTTCGTAAGCGAATTCGATTGGGCCATTCTCGAACGGGTGAAATTATTCGTACTCGTACAGGGTGTTTCATTATCGTTGATAATATTTCAATCATCATCACAGAGTTTGTTTATTACATGATTGTCAGTATGTGAGCTCTTCAATTTTTGCCTAATGTTTCGACGTCATTTTATCTCAAACCGTTGAATTAGATAAGTCTGCTATAAGTTAAGGTACTGGAATAATATGCAATCGGATATTTGTTTCGTTTCGATATCTTCAAAAACAAAAAGTTACAGCTGATTAAAATGTTATCAAAGATAATGAAACACCCTGTACGTTTAATGTTCGTAATATTACGACTGGTCGGTGACAGTCGAAACTAAAATACGAACTTATTCAACATGTAATTTTGTGTAAAGACACACAAGTTGGTTGGTTCAGGGATGAACGTGTGTGCAAATACATTATATCAAAAATATTTTTTATTAAATATCTCTAACCTCTTCAACATCCTTTTTTTACTGTTTTTTTTTTCAATCTCGAAAAAATACACCGTGATGTTGGATGATTTTTTTTAAACCAATGAGTCTATAGTATTTTCAAACTCAGTTGAAAACATCGAAAATGGTACTATAGATCAAACAAACCATGAAAGTTGTGACGTAATGTCTTATATTATCAGTGAACCGACCTACAATGAAAAAAAATTATGGATCCGATATTACGCTGTCGCACAGCTCACCCATATTACTAACAGCTTTCATGCTTTGTTTGGTCCATTGTACAGCTGGTTCGTAAAAAAACTGGTATTGCTCATGGAAATGTTCAAAAAATTGAGCAGTGTAATATTTGTTTTGACAAAACAAAAAAGTATGACGTCATATTTTTACCAGGTTGATACTTGATGTATGATATGTTGATATTTTTTTTCAAATGACTCCTCACATGAGTACAGGAACTAAAGCGAAAATATTGAATTGATCGATTGTGTGTATCAAAATTGCAAATCTACCTGATTCAAATCAATTATTCACATACATACATCATAACATACCCAAACTTTTCACTTGAATGACATGTCACTGTCGTATAGTTTTGTCAAAACTAATATTACACTGCTCAATTTCACATTTCCATGAGCAATACTAGTTTTTTTACGAACCAGCTGTACCGCCGGCGAGCGTTTTTTTTCCAGTTCCAATTGACTTCATAGATACTATACCTATTTTTGTTCTTGAAAATATTTAGATTCAATATCAAAAAACTGATTTTACATCCCCCTTAATTGAGTACAGTACAGTACAGTTATTTTAGTAGTAGTAGTAGTAGTAGTAGTAGTAGTAGTAATTTTAGTAGTAGTAAAAGGAATTAAAAAGGCTTCTAACATTGGCTTATGTTATTTTCTTCTACTTCTGCATATTTTTATGGGTGAAGATTCCTGAATTATTTTCAACAAAAAAAGTCCCGAAATATTTGTCGAAACCATCAACATTGAAAAATGGGGTTGTTTCACCCAAAAACTCGCCTCTGATACACATTTTGAGCTCAGAATCTGGTTTGATGTCGAAAGATTAGATTTGTGTTCGAAACCTCCTGCTCGAAACTATTCGTACACGTAACTTTACGAATGAACTCTAGAATCGCAGTACTGGTTCGGAACATGCTCGTGACCGACACGCAAAAAAAAGCGAGTAATATGTGATAAAAAGTTTTGCTTACTGTTGAAAGTCTTTTCCGATAACTAAATTTGGAGATATCATATAGGGTGATGAGGTGGGTAGTAAAATAATGCCCATTCAGGGGGACATTATCCAAGCTGTCCCCGCTCAACAAGAGAATATAATGAGAAGCGACAAAAACCTATTTTCCCAATTGCTTCAATGGGAACGCATTTATTTGGCCTTGAATTTAAAATTTTACCGCGTCCTACCTCTCGGATGACGTTACTCTGACGTTACGTTTAGTTATAGTCCGAGCCCAAATAGTGAGATATTCTCAAATTTGATGTTGTTTACAAAGATTTGACGTAGCCTAATCGTAAAAAGTGCCGGATATGTTTTTTCATACTAAACGTACTCAAAAACATTCAACAATAATAGCGTCATGCGACAGACAATTTCATTGGCAAATTGTCTGTCACATGACCTAACATCCTCAGATGTCACTGTGAATTGATTTGTAGACTCTTCGAACTTACCTTTAAACAGCTGACGAAGCCTATGATAGATTCCTACCACATAACCCCACCCAAATTTTTGGCGGGAATTCTCATTGTTATTTTTTCTCGGGTCAACTGTCAATCTTCTAGATTTTATGGTGATCGGAAGTGCATCGTTTCCAACATAAAGGGCGTTGTATTTAAAAAAAAAAACAAATTCTTCTTTCTGTGTATAAAAAGGTATTGATGTAACTTTTTGAGCCATTGGATTCAACTTATCCGCCCGACTTGAAGAACATGTATGTTATACGCACGGTTTTCGAGTTGAAAAAAATAAAACCATAGTCCTTCTTGACGTTCATTAGGTACCTGAAATTTTCAGAGGCCTTTCTCGTTACAATTGAGTAATTTCTGTTTAAAAACAATGGCTTATGATTTTTTTTTTTCGAAAATACAACACACTGTATTTTGGAAAAGCCGCATTTGCGATCATCGGTATTACATTTCAAACTACCTCTCCAGTAAAGGTGGGACACCCTGATAAATCAAAAACGTTCATTTTCATATAAACATACAACATAAAAGCATGGACAGTCGAAATAAAACAAAAAATATTAAATTCGGTTAATATTTTTTCAGATATTTTGACCGGTCAAATAATTGTTGGTCAATTAACCATGCCCAACTCTATGTCTGTTGACTAAAATGCCAAGAAATTATTATTTCCAAGATTATCTGAATTTTCACGAAATACACACAAACATGATGCTTAACCATCTTTCGGGTCTGATCTCAAGCTGAGTGACCTCTAAACCTTACTGATATTTCAATATACTTGATTATTTCGTGAGTTGAGCTAATTGGCAATTTTAAAGGTACGATTTTTTTTCCAGTGTCCTGATAAACCAAATGTGACGAACAATATAATGTGCTCAAGTTGTGGAGCTGCTGGTCACATTGCGAAAGATTGTAGATCGAAACGACCAGGACTTGGAGGTCCTCCACTTACCGGTGACAGCAAAATTGACGAAGGTGGGTCGGAATCGCTTTCATGTTCTTATATTTTATATTAGATGTTTTCGGCTTGTACAATAATCAATACACATGATGTTTATACCATCTTTCGGGTCTGATGTTTAATGACTGATATTATAACCCAAACTGATATATCGATAACCTTATAAAAATCAAAATACTTATCTTGACTGGTATGATGCATTTATGTCTCTGTTTCAGAATATATGTCCCTTATGGCTGAGCTTGGTGAGGCCCCGCCACCTGGTCCTCCGTCAAGTAAGTAAAATGTTTATTTTTATATTTTCTACTTGGCTATCATTTATTCATTATTCTCTGTACACGGTGTTTTCTGATCGCGTACAATTAATTTAAGGGCGTATTTTTGAGCGAAGTGCATTAAAAAGTACTTCTCCACAATGCTCTATATCTTTACTTTCAATGCTCAAAATGTTAACACAAAGAAGTTGATGAAACGTATTTTTATTCCAATCCGGCAACACTGGACCTATCGAACGTGGAGATAGAAGCGTGACAGCTGTCTTTTGCTGGTTGATAGTAATTTCATCTGTTGTCGTGTTGTATTGATTTCTTGTTGCAATTATGCCAAAAATGTATGTTTTTGCCTATTTGTAAAGCTTTTTCAGTTAAAGATGGATTGCATACTTGGTTTTTTTTTTGAGTCGAACCAAACTCGTTAAGCATGTTTTTTTAATACACGGTGCAAAATTGTTAAAATCTGTTATATGTGTTTTATTTGATGTTACGGAGTTTGTTGAAAATTCAAAAACAAAAAATGGTTTAATAATGCACCAACGAGACAACGAAAGGAAAACTTCAATGTTTCTAAAAATACCACACCTCAATTTCTACTTCATGATGTTTTTTACCATCTTTCGGGTCTGAACCTATAAGATTGACAACTTTTCTCTACTGATCACTTGTTTACCTTTTTTTATATTCAATGATCCACAAAGAAATATGCTGATGCGCTTGACATACCATTTCAGCTGAAGTGAAACGACAACCTTCGTTCAATATTTTTGCCGCGCAAGCTGCCCCTCGACCTCTTATGGCTCCTCCAACACCAGCCATGACGGTCACCCCCTGGGGAGCGACTTGGGCAACTCCTCCAATGGCTACTGCAATTCCTCCGCCACCTCCACCACCAGGTAAGGAAAAATGATTTGTGATTTAGTTAGAACTAGAGAAAAATGAGAAAAACGTACTTTCACTATGATAAATATCAATAGTTTAGTCTGAATTTTTGAATGACTTGGAATTTAATATACGTACAAAATATTTTAGAGTCATTAGCGAAAAATGATTTTGAATATTATTTTGGTCGCGCAAAAATGACTATTTCGCTACATGAATGAAAAAGGGATATGGCTTAAGTAACGCAATGTGACGTCATTTTCTTTGGTATAAATTCATCCTTTTGAGCGGTGAACCGCTCATTTCTAATGTCTAAAACCGGCATTGCAGACGTGCCGGTTGGTGATTCACGGGAATTGAGGCGAAAAGGTTTATTTTTAAAGGAAAGTTTTGAATATACAGGGTGATTTTCAAGTTGATATATTCCTTCTAACACTGTATAGAATTCAAGAAAAAAAGGGAATTTTTCAATTAAAATTATGTTTGAAAATGCTTCGATTTCGAGATACAAGGTATTTTGAGGAAAAAATCTAATCAACATTTCTCGGCCTCCAGCTTCTAACTTCGCGAGATAATCACTCATCCCCAGCTTTTCAGGATCAGAATCTCAACAAAACCATATTGCACACTTGTCATTTCGAAAATGTTTTCAAAAGGTAAAGGAAAAAAGTGAAAATACAGGTTAATGTTTGTTTACGGTACAATCAGCTGACTTTAAGGTAGTGATCGACCGATATGACTGTTTTGGCCGATACCGATAATCGGCCTATACCGATAGTGCTCTGGCCAATACCGATACATATCGGCCTCTTGGTCATTATTATAGCACTAATTAATATTATTAATATTTATTGTGAGCAAAATAAGTTTAATGCCTTTAATTTAAGTATTTCAAACTTCAAAACCCTAATTATTTGTGGCGCAACTCAAGATAATAGAGAATTTTGGCACCGCTATTGTTTTTAAAACACCGTTTTTTTTTAATGGGTATTTTTCCCAAAAAAAAAACAGGTCAAATTGAAAAAAATCATTTTCAAGTTCATTGTGAGTTACATATTGTTTTGGACAGCGATGGGAACCTTGATTCAAAATATAAATCCGAATAAATTTAGACTTTTACCCTCGTTTTTAACTATTGATTAAGTTTTTGAAATAATATTTGAGTTTGATTTTTTTCCGATGTGTCAAAACACCAGGCACCGCTGTAATAAACGGTAACTTTCATTATTGTGGGGATTCAATGATATTTATCTTTGATTTAAACTGTTCTTATCCTAAATGATTCCTCTGTTTGAATAAAAATGTTTTAAGCAAGTGAGTAGTGATTTTTTGTCATTTATTCTCGTTATTTGGCCGATATGGCCGATACATACGGCCGATACCGATAAATCGGCCTATGGCCGATATAACCGATATATCGGTATCGGTATCGGTGTCGGTCGAGCACTACTTTTAGGTTGTGTTATGAAATGGCCAAAACGCAAAACTGGCGTCTGGCGTATTTGACTGTAATGAGAAAGAGAGATAGAGAGAGAGAGGGGATTGTTTTAGCTCCGCCCCGTTTTCGATCACATAGTGAAATTTGCGTTTTCTTTTTTAATTATTTAGTATATTTTTGGGTACTTTAAAAATGTATGCAAATTGTTTATTGTATAAGTTCTTGAAAAGCAATATTTATATGTTTATTCAACGAAAATACTCAAAAATTGGATTTTTACTTTTAGGAGGTGAACCCCAACCGTTTGTGGCGACTTGGTCTGGACAACCTCCTCCCCCTGGTGCTACAAGTAACTCGTGGGCGTCTATTAGTGAATGTAAGTTATTTCAAATTTATTTTATTTTCAGTGAAAAATGATTATACTTATATCTATAATATACTCTGTATATTTCTATACCGGGTGTCTGTTTCAAGTGATACCACTATTGGTATCTTCGAAGCGATAAGAGGTGGGTTAAATAAGAGAAAGGTGTCCGTATCGTTCAAAATTATTCTCCCGTGTTGTCAAATTCCTGATATTTCTTTTGTATAAATATAACCATTTTATTTCCAATTATGTACTAGTTCACATTTTACACGCTATCCACTACGCCGTGACGTTGAAAACGAACGAAGTCAATGATTCAGGCCTTATCATGGCCGAAAGGTTCGGAATTTGAGGTCATCATTTTATCGAATAAGACTGATTTGATTTAATTTGAATTGAACGGTGGAGAGTTTGATTATGACCGATGATTGTTGATGTCTGGCTATGGACCGGGAGATAACGACCATTTTTGGGTAACGTTCAATGTCCGTCTGCCGAACTTGGGTTAGTTTGGGTTACCATATTTCAATATTTGAAGTCTATCAAATTCTATAAAATTCCTCCCCCCCTGTGTACCAACTCTAAAATCAATAATTGAAACTCCACTGAAAAATTGAAAAAAATAACGATCGATGCCCATCTGCCGTTGTGATTTAATGATTCTGTGCTAAAAAAATCCATCAACTTAGAATATTGAAATATACCTTACCCCAACTCGGCAGACGGGCATTGAACGTTACCCAAAAATGGTCTGTATCTCCCGGTCCATTAGGCGTCATGTTCACTATTATTGTTAAAAATAATATCAAAATTTGTATAACCCGGTATCGTAAGCAGCGACGAGCACTGGAACCATGCAAACAGCTAAACTGGGAAAGCAATTCTTTCGCCTGGTCATATATCGGTTTATTGCGTCAAAGTGTTCTTCTTTAATGATGATTCTTCTTTAATAATAATTAGAGTAGAAGTAGTAGAATAGAGCTTGCGCAATAATTATTTTTGCAAAAGCGCTACCAACAAACTACATAACAACGCGCTTGGTGGCATCGAGAACGTAGATTGGAAGTTGGTGTTTACTGTACTGCTTTTAGAGAATACCCTTGTTATATGTTGGATGATCTTCCTTCCATGGTAACCCGATTTTTTATTTAACTGGCCACTACGTTCACTCGACCTCACTATAATGGATTTTTCAGATTTAGTGAAATTTCTCCCAGAAAGCTGCAACACATTCGAAAACAAGTATTAAAAACATGGAAGATTGTGTTTTAGAATCAATGGGGAACATTTTTAGCATTTTTAGCATTTTTTTTAGTTTAAATATTTTGTTTTGGTAGGTTATTATCTATTCCGTTTTCTCTAATTTGTTGTCTTTGTGTTAAACCGCTATTTGTTACCTACATTATAATTGAATTGTAAATTGGTTAATTCCGATTATTGTTCCAAATATAAAAAGACTACAACATAACGTTTCTGGACACTGAATTTTGATACAAATATGATGAAATCATAGCCACACTACTTTTAATTGGCGATTCCAACGGCTCCTGCCTGCAGCGCCACAACGGGAGGTTCTCGAACTCAAGAAAACGTGACTACTCCATCTTTTCACGCGCACATTAATGTTTGTTTAGTCTTATACTAGTTTTCGTATCAATAAATTATTTTTTAATTGAGAAATGGTCCCTCTTGGTGAACTGAAACATTTAGTAGACGCTCTGAATAGTCCACTTCGAGAAGGAAATTATCTGTCGAAAATTTAGTGTTTCGCTCAAAAACAATTAAAGATGTAACCATTGAGACCCTTTGCGTTCGTACAACAAAAGAAAATGAAAACCCTGTCAAAATAGATGTTCAAATAGATCGAGTGCGGAGAAAATTAAATCTCTCTCAGCTGCAGCGGATGCATGTGAAGAGCATTGCTCCAAACATGCCATGACAGTCTTGATCTATTCAGAAAGGTAAAATTATTGTTTCTGGATCCTCTCTTCGTTCCCAAATTACCCTTGCAGATAATAGCTTTGTTCGCGGGTCGGTTACGAACCAGATCCGAACCAATTCAGAACTGTTTTGTATGCGCAGTTCGTGATATTTTATCAACTGCGCTTGCAAATCAGTTCTAAATTGGTTCGGAACTGGTTCGTAACGGACCCGCGAACCAAGCTAATATGTGATTGCATACTTTCACTCTATGAATATCGGTTATTGGATATCGGCGGTAACTGGTCACATAATATATGCACAAACCGTCTATTTTGATGGTTAAAAGCTATGACACTTGAAGAGATTTCGACGCCCTAAACTAACACTGATGCCGATGAGTTTATGCTTTAAATTCCAATAATAATAACAAACCTGGAAAACACCATTCAATTAGCACGAATTTATTATTCATAAATAATAGCGGAAGGGAAATATTCTCAAATTACCACGATCCCAATTGAAACCTAATGGAAACAGCGTTTTTCAAAAATCACCATGTATCTTAGAAACAAGTAGGGATTTGGCAACATAGAAAAATAATTTTGTATGAGCATCTTGAAAGGTAGCATTAACCTCATTTAACCCACCACGTATCTCTTGTTTCAGACACCCTGTATGCAATGACATGCTACTAAATTCAAATGATGTTTATACCATCTTTCGGGTCTGATACTTGAATGATTGATAACATAACCTTACTGATATTTGATTGTTCTTTTAAAAGGACGTATCAAATTTTATCTAGATTGACATAATATTGTTGATTTTCAGGTTTACCTCCGTTTTGGCCAACGCAAACTGCTCCACCACCGCCTCCTCCGGGTCTCGATGTCACTACTCTATTAAGTGTACCTCCTCCACCACCACCTAGTTAGGATGGTTAAATTAAATAGTGAGTATTCAAGTACATGTTCAACATACATAAATCTTATACACATGATGTTTATACCATCTTTCGGGTCTGATTTTTAATGACTGATATTATAACCCATACTGATAAAAATGTTACAGTCAATTCAACGATGTAGACTTCGACTGCCAACTCATGTATTTTTATTTTTTATTTCTAGATAAACGACATGGGAGAATTGCACCTACTTATTGAAGGATTATTATATTTAAAATAGGCATATTTTATTTATTAGCTCATAAGCACATTTGACATATTAGTATACGTTGGTTGTAATCGTATTGATGTCTGACTTTTGTCATTGTAACTCTTATTAGAATATTTCTGATAAATATAATAAAATCATAGAGTGCACCAAATTCACGATTTTTTTTTTATTCTTGAAAGTTGAAAGGTAGAAAATATAAGTTTATACTAAATTATTATTGAGATTGAGACTGATGCTTATAAAGCACCAGAATGTCCCATATGTTCACCCGTGTGCTACTTGGAATATCAAAGGTCACGAAAATATTTTTTCTTGCGAAAATCCCGGGACCTGTACGTCTTTGGAGGTTATAACAAAACTTGCGCAAAACGATATTCTTTACAATTCAGGTTATATCATTTTTGTCGTACGATCAACCGCTTTTTATTTTATTTACACGATGATAAAGCGCCAAGTGTGGGCAGCGCTCATTCTTTTACGAACAGATAACAATGTACGTAGTGTTCCCTAACTACGATACGAAACTTCAGAGGGTTAAAAAATAGTTCCTATGAACATACGCATACGAGTATGGTCATAATATTATTATTATGTATGAAAACGGCATTGAATTTGATAGAAGTCTGATACTGCATCAGAAAGTGAAAGTGCATTTCAAAACCTCAATTCATTGGCCGATTCAAGGAGTGTCCTGGTAGCCCAGGCAACGAAGGAAAAATAGAGGGAAAAAATGGTGTATTTGCGGATTTTGGTATGGGTGTAGGGTGAGGTGTCCTGAACAACATACTAAAAGTCCTGATCGGTGGGTGGCGAGCTAAGGTGGTGAAGGGTGTCTGAAGATTTTTTTTTTTGTTTTTCATGAAAAGCGAGAAAACCAGGAGCTTTAGCAAATAAACATAAGAATGCTTAATTATTTTACATAAAATTCTCATCAAAAAAGCTTCAGTACTCATTGTCGCTAAGATTGACAGGTGAGGAGATATGGAAGAAGGAAAAACTATATGATAATACAGGGTGTTTCCTAGACATTGGTAAAAAAAATGCGTGGGGTGATTTATTCTTAAGGGGTACTTTCATCAGGGATTTTCATAAAAAAAAGTTCCTTTAAAAATTTGACGAGAAATTTTATCTACGGGAGCTACGCCCTTTCAAATAGGGCACCCAAAGACTTTTCTTCCTCAATATTTCCGAACCCGTTCATACAAAAATCATGAGATTTCATATATCGCATGAACTCTCAGAGCAGAATCAGAATTTGAGTTCAAAATTTCGAAATTTCAATCATTGGCGTATCAAACTGGAAGGGTTGAGTGACGGTTGAGTGTTTAGCTTAGACCTCGATAAATGGAGGTATACGGAGACTCTTAGTAGACCAACTGACACAGTGAGGAGTGGAGCCAATGACTGAGTGAAAATGCATCGGTGGCACGTCAGAGGAAGCAGTTAAAATTCAATTTATTTTCTCATAATATGAAAAGCTGATTTTTGAACATATATCCATTTTCTTCAGTTTATTCTCTCCATCCAGCGAAAAAATACATGAGACCTTTTTTGTAGGAAATTTTACAAAGAAAAATTTAGTACTCCAGTATTTTTTCGCTGGTTGGTCTCGTTTTCAAGTTATTCAAGAGAAACCTAGAAAAATGACCAACAGAGACCTCCCTCCAGTTTAGCTCGCCCCCCACCGATCAGGACTTTTGGTATGTTGTTCAGGACACCTCAACCTACACTTATACCAGAATTCGCGACTACACCAATTTTTTCCTCTATCCGGCATTTTTTGGTCTTCGTTGCCTGAACTATGGTGACTTTTCAAGAAATTATTCAGTTCCCTTTTCTCACGTTAAAAAAAAGGGTAAAAACCAAAACGTTCTGAGTACCTTTTGACATGGTTAGCACCGTTCAAAAGACCCCTCTTTGTACTTCCTGAAAATTTCATAAACAAAAATAGTCTATCTAAAAAATTTTTAAGTTGGTCAAAAATACTCATTTTTCATGAATTCTTTAAACACGAACTAAGTTGACTTAATTTTTGTTTGACAATTTTCCGACATGCTATAGAGTGGTTTTTATTTTTTTCCACGAAAAGAAGGAAGTTACAGAAAAATATCATGTGTCAAAAAAGCTATATTTTAAGGGTCATCTAGAAAAAATATGGAATTTTTAGAAAGTTAGTGACGCACATTTTTTTTGTCATTATTATTCGTGAAACCGCACTTCGGGATGTCACTGGAACTCATAACACTGGTCAACAAAATTTTGCGAAATTTTTGTTGCCACGAATTTTTGAACGAATTCCGGGTATATCAGGCATGCTTTATTCATGAATGAGAGTGGTTTTCTCCAATTGGCTCTAGTTTTTGAGATAATTTATATCATCAATTTTTTTGAAATTCTGACAAAATATTTTCCAAAACTTTTTTTTTCGTCTATTCCACTCCTCTTTATTTTTTTTCCGCGTGCTAGTGATCGTCTACAGGGTGTTTCCCAACCTCTGTGACAAAATGAAAGGGGTGATTCTTCGCTTAATTTTAAGACGAAAAGACTTTTTTTCGAATTTCGCTTTGTTTCCAAAATACAGGGTGTTTAATTTTTTTTTTGATAAGTTTTTTATTTTTAATTAATTTATCTTTTACTCGATTTTGTTGAAGTTTGGTAACGGTATTTATAGTGATAACGGGCTCATTTTGCCATGAACAAATAAAAATTATCGAATACAGTGGCGTCCCGAGCGGCACTTCAACCAATATTATTGGGAACAAACTGTACGCCACTGACTGTTTGTGTCATTTTCATTTTTTTCTCAGGTTATTCAACTAAAAACGCAACTTTTTGATCTCTTGAATTTTTATCGTATCTTCCCTAATTTTTGAGATAAAAAATTAAATCTAGTTGAGTGAGTTTTGACGCAAAAAGTAATTTTATCGCTGATGTGGAATTTTCTAACAAATACAGCAATCAGTTATAACCATTTTAATGGAGAATTCAAAAACACTAGATAAATAAAAAAAAAATAATAAAATAAATAATAATAATAAAAAAAATCAAACACCCTGTATTTTGGAAACAAAGCGAAATTCGAAAAAAAGTTATACCACATTTTCGTCTTAAAATTAAGCGAAGAATCACCCTTTTCATTTTGTCACAGAGGTTAGGAAACACCCTGTATACAGGAGGTTCAAAAAACATTGTGCAAAAATGAAATGAGTGATTCCTGAGGTCATTCTAAGAAAAAAAGATCCAATATACATAAGTCCGAAAATGCATCGTTTTTTTTTTTTCAAAAGGTGATGTTATCTTGTCCGCCCTCAACGCCTCTGGACACAATATTTTTTATCTGATACGGTCAAAGTAAGCACCTAACTTCTTACATCTAACAAATCGATAAAAATTAACTGAATTATAAAAAAAAAAAATTATAAAAAAACTTTGCCACCCTGTATAATAGAAACGATGCGTTTTCGGACCTATGTTGCTTGGAACTTTTTCCTTAGAGTGACCTCAGGAATCAATCCTTCAACTTTTGCCCAATACTTTTTAAGATCCCTGTATAGATTTGTCTACTTGTAAACACGTTTAAACCCCCCACAGACGCTCGAGCATGTTTGGCGAGCACGACTTGGAAGTAGGCTCGGAACAACATGTTCGACAGTGTGTGGGTTGTTCAAGCCTAGTTGGCGGTTGGAATGCTCGGCTCCATGACACCCACCAACACGAGACCAACACAAACATGTTCAAACGTATATGGACGTCGCGTCGCGAGCATGTTGGGTTCGAACTTGGGCTCGTGACGAGCCCAACATGCGCGAACGTCTGTGGGGAGTTAAGTTTGACAACGTGTGAAGCATTGACTTTAAATACTATAGACTGGGTATCCCATTCATAAAATGGTATTAGTCTTGACGCCAACATCACAATAAGTGCGAAAGAGACAACACTATGAGTGGAAAGAGATAAAACGAGGAATCCGAACCCATCGGGCAACACCGCATGAGAACATGTGATTCTTATAATACGTACGTCCGAACTCGATTTTCATCTGGAACAGCGGCGGCACATTTCGAGTTTCTACCGTTTTGTATGAAAAATATAAATGAATATTAATTTGGGTAGGTACCTATGTCGTTATTGTTATATGACAGAATATCACATTTTTGACTTTCTGAATCAATAAAAATTGAAATTTTCATAACATTAAAAATTAAATCTCCTGCTGTTCTTCCGACAATAATGAATTACGGTTCCGAATAAAATGACAACCAAAATACAAAATATATTTCGCCTTTCTTACATATCTCTAAGGCCATTTTACTCAATTTGCCATATGATTTTTGTTTTTGGAGACGGGAAACTGTATGGTCTGCCGGTGAGTCATGATTGGCAAGCTTCTCGGTCTTAAATATTTGATTCCATCAATGTCACGTAAATAGTCTTGTGGGTTAAAATGGGCCGAACACAAAAAGGGAGGTTTGATTCGAAGTCGGTCCTCGTCAATCATCACCAAAGAACACCAAATATTTCGCAGCTCTTCATTTTTTGGAAATCTAAAATTGGATAACAAGAAAAGAATATAAAAAATAGGAAACAGCAACGTTTTACTTTTCTTGTTTCTAATACATAAGTATATGTAAAGGCGAAAAGTATTATAAATAAATGACCAAAAAACTATTTTTAAATATACCAAAATGATTATCAGTGCTGGAAAGTGAGTGGAGATAAATTCAAAGAAATAATATGATGCAGGAGTCATACTAAACAAAGACCGCAAATATTGGTATACCTGCAAATTGAAGCAGGTAAGCAATATTGTTTATTGGTCTATTCTTCTTTAAATAAATGTCTAGACATAAATTTAATTTTGTATGTTTAGACATAAATTTGGCCCAAAAACATTTATGTCTAGATATACATTCAAAGAAGTATGGGCAAATAAACAATACATAATATGCGTAGGTACCCTGCTTCAATTTGCAAGTACCAATATTTGCAGTTTCTATTCACTTTTCGCATTCTCCAGAAAATTAAACATTTTTTATATATCCTATACCTACCTTAAAAATAAAATTACCATTTTTTCTGGCACGTTTAAAAATGTAAAGGTTTATTCGGAAGCCTTGGGAACAGGGTGAATATCTATTTTCAACCATTGAATTTTAATTTAAAACTTTTTTCCAAACGTCAAATCAAAAAGTGAGCTGTGCCCTGTACAAGGTTTTTTTTATATATTAATTTAGACCCCCTTTATTTTTTTTATTTGACGTTTCTTGCAAAAATGTCCCTTCATAAAAGTCTATTGATTGGTTTCGAGCAAATTGTTGGAAAAACTATATTTCGCTTTAACAGGAAGAAAGACTGGGCGTCGTCAAAATTTTTAATTCCAATTGAAAGGTACAGGCAAAGAGGGCGATATGTCAAAAAGTAGATAGTAGTCGAGATAAACGCGAGGTTTCAAGAGCTCTAAAAAGTGTTTATAATAATAATATTTGTAAAAGTAAGCATTCTTACTGAACCTTATTGTAATAAAAAAAACGAAAATAAGACAGTTGAGGAAGTATCCAATAAATAATTCATCTTGACTGTGTATGAAATAATCGAGGAAATAATGGAATAGGTATTCAAGTAATATGAATATCCTTTCTTATTTGAAAACAATCGGTTCCTATTGCATAAAACACTACCATTCAGGCTTTTTTTCCAAATCAGTTTCATTTTTTCGTTGTTACCTATTCACGAATAAAAACAAACATTTAAACTTCCTGAAGATTGAAAAATCCTCATTTTCATGAATGAAATATGATGATGCCTACACTCTACACCACTGGATCCCTCTCCAGTCAATGCTCAATGCAAATTTGACCCTTACCTGTGAATGGTGATTTCTGGATCCGAATGGTCCAGTTTTTGACACAGCAAGCACAATCTTACCATTTTTCACAAATAAAGTCACAATACAACACTTCACAAGCACGAAAGTAGAAGTTTTCAAGTTGAAACCCCATGGCATCACCGCACTACCTTCAAAATCGAAACCAGCTGTTTAAAGGCAGCGTTGCCGTGTACTAGGACTAATATTTACTATGTATCGCCTGTATCCAATGCACAAAAAATCATTATTTAATGAATGTTAGTAATTAAGCTTTGAGTAGCACAAACATATTTCACATTATTTATGACATGAAATAGTATCATCATTAGACACTATCACCGTTGTTTAACATTGAGTTGATTTACACGAAATCATGGTTGTAAATGTGTCTGATTATGCGATAATCTAGAATGGTGAACCTTGATGCACCTTCTTGAAAAATGACCAATACTCAATCCTCCTTAATTTTCATTGTATCATGTCTTATCAATCAATTTCGTACACAGAGGAATTTAATAACTCGACAAGGATAGCGATACAGTGAATTTCTCAAGACATACGTCCAAAATTGGATGATGGTGCCATTATTTTTGAAGGTTTCCTTCTCTAAAGCCTTATAAAACTCAATGGTGTGAAGGGGCTTGACAACAACCTTGTCATCTCATTGACGGTTGCCATGGGATATTTGACTGTCATTCATCTGTAGCCAATCAGGTAGTCCCCGATGCATTCTTTCTACCCAGGTTCATTTGCTTGTCGCACTGTAGTTCAGTAGACCAGTTGTACAATTGCTTGGAGTCGAGATTTTTGGATTTTTATATATTTAAATTGATCAAATCAAATCAAGTCCAAAGATTACACATACAGGGTGTCCGGAAATGATGAGCAAAAAAATCAAGGGAGCCTTCTAGACCGAAAATAAATGCTACCTTTTCTTGTAACATTTTTTCGAAAATTGATTATTAACGGAGTTACAGGGTCTTAAACTTAAATTTTATTTGCAGTTTTTTGGCCATGCCTTTTGTCACGCTCATTATGTTATGACGAAATCTCGTATTTGGGGCTTTTTATTGGGGAGGGCGCCACATACGAACCTATACTTTTTTGTGCTACACTGTATGCTATCCTATATCTGTTATCTGTATATATCTGTTGGTATCCTCCAACCTTTTGACATAAAAAGGTATACTACTTTTGTTTTGATAAATCTAACCATTTTCGAGAAATACGCTTTGCTTGCATTGGGTAAATACGAAATTATTTTAACTTATTTTCATCTTTTAACATAGCATGCTTTGGAATCATGCGCTTTGCGCTTTAAGTTGCCGTAGAAACAGCTTTGATTAGAATTAGTTTTGACAGTTGGTAATTTTTCACATTTTATTTTTTTTTTATTTTCAGTATTTTTGTCATTGGCCACCATCAGCGTAACAAAAAATTTTCAAAAAATCACCAACCTTCAAAACCAATTTTTCCGAAACTTGTTTCTACGGCAACTATAGCACATGTTTCAATAGCATGCTTTGTTTAAGGTTGAAAATAGATTGAAATGAATTCGTATTCATAACATGCTAGCAAGGTTTTTCTAGCGTTTTTCTCGATAACGGTTAGATTAATCGCAACAAAAGTAGTATTCCTCTGTTATGTGAAAAGGTCGAGAGAATTAAAATATTTGGTCAGAAGTCACATACAGTGTAGCACAAAAAAGTTGAGACCATTCAAATCAAAATATAGGTTCGTATGTGGCGCCCTCGGCTCTATACCATTGTATGGTGGAAGGGTTTCAGATAATATACAGGGTGTTTCCCAACCTCTGTGACAAAATGAAAGGGGTGATTCTTCGCTTAATTTTAAGACGAAAATGTGGTATAACTTTTTTTCGAATTTCGCTTTGTTTCCAAAATACAGGGTGTTTAATTTTTTTTATTATTATCATTTATTTTTATATATATTTTTTTTTTATTTATTTTGTGTTTTTGAATTCTCCATTAAAATGATTATAATTGATTGCTGTATTTGTTCTGTCTGTTCAACATCAGCGATAAAATTACTTTTTGCGTCAAAACTCACTCAACTAGATTTAATTTTTTATCTCAAAAATTAGGCAAGATACGATAAAAATTCAGGACATCAAAAAGTTGCGTTTTTAGTTGAATAACCTGAGAAAAAAATTAAAATGACACAAAAAGTGAGTGGCGTACATTCTTTTCCCAATAATATTGGTTGAAGTGTCGCTCGGGACGCCACTGTATTCGATAATTTTTATTTGGTCATGGCAAAATGAGCCCGTTATCACTATAAATACCGTTACCAAACTTCAACAAAATCGAGTAAAAGATAAATTAATTAAAAATAAAAAACTAATCAAAAAAAAAATAATCAAACACCCTGTATTTTGGAAACAAAACGAAATTCGAAAAAAAGTTATACCACATTTTTGTCTTAAAATTAAGCGAAGAATCACCCCTTTCATTTTGTCACAGAGGTTAAGAAACACCCTGTATATGTGGCGCCCTCTACAAAAAAGCGAAAAAACGGGGGGCAAATTTGAATTCCTCATCCCGATGTAGCCCCAAATACGGGATTTCGTCAAAATATTATAAGCGTGGCCGAAGGTATTGAGAAAAAACTGCAAATAAAATGCAACTTTAACACCCTGTAACTGCGTCAATAATCAATTTTCGAAAAAATATTATAGGAAATGGTAGCATTAATTTTTTGTCGAGAATTCCCACCTGGATTTTTTGCTCATCATTTCTGGACACCCTGTATAAGCAATATGGACTCATCCTTTGAAAAAAAACATTCTATACAATTATTATTGAGAATAATGGGAAAGAACAGGAAAAAAAATGGATTCTTTCTCCCTTTCATCATAACAGGTGTATAATATAGATAATATAATACAGATAAACAGACTGCGTCATCAACGCCGTGCCAAAACTATTATACATAGAGTCATGAAATTTTGAAGAGATGTTCTGCTAAATATTTCTAGGTGTGCTAAGAAAGGATTTTGCGAAATTTCATCCCTAAGGGGTGAAAAGGGTGCGGGTAGAAAAAATCATATTTTGATGAAAAATTATATTTTCTTGAATGAAATTGATTAAACACATGTTTCGTTATTTTTTGAAATTCAACCCCTAAGGGGCTCAAAGGAGATCAGGTGAGAAAAATCAATAATTGCTAAAAGATTATGTATTTTTGGTAGCATCATCCTGAAATTTCGTATAAATGATTTCAAATGAAATTAATTACGTACGTGTTACGTTATTTTGCGAAATTCAGCCCCTAAGGGGATCAAATTCGGACTCAAAGGAGTGGGTGGAAAAAATCGTTAATTGATGAAAGATTATAAATTATCATGTTGAAACTTCATATTAACGATTTTCAATCAAATTGATTTAGCACATGTATCGTTGTTTTTTAAAATTCAACCCCTAGGGGGGACGAAGTCGGCCTCAAAGGAGATGGGGTGGAAATAGTATATTTTTCAACGAGCGGGAAATGTAGGCTATTACTCACGAGGATGAAGTTCGCGTATTCATCCGAGTGAGTAATATCTATTCTTGATCATTATATACTAATATGGTCTAAGTATCTATTTTCCGCGAGTAGAATCTTAGAACATAGAACCCACTAGAACTAGCGCACACCCTAGATTCCGGGCAAATTGTTTGTCACTATAATAAACATGTTATTATTTACATCTCGTCCGTTGAATTCCTTCAACGTTGCCTTGTTGCAAATAAAAAGCACTTAGAATTTTCACTTTTTATCAAAAGGAATTAACCAGTGTATTAACGAGGATATGTTTTAATTTTTTATTTGTTCAAATATCGTTGTTGTTAAAAGGACAGTTATAATTTACTGATTATTGATAAGTTTTGTTTACATAAATCCGCTGTTCGGCCTTCAAAAATATTGAATTTTGAACAAGCCGACAACAGTGTTCCAAGGGAGCTACAGGCTATGATTGGTTAAAATGACTATCAGCTGTGATTGGTTGATCTCAAATAGGCATTTGTGTCGTGTTGCCAGATGTATTTCGTTGCATCGTGTCTACATAAGTAATAAGTAACCAATGTTCATGGAAAAATATATGTCTCATTGAAAATGTTTTATCATCACTAGTGATCTAAAAATGTACATATTATATGATTGGTAACTACCGGAGATGCACTCATAGAGTATAGAGTATTTTCAATAAGAATAAAAATACCTTGAATACAAGGTAAGAGACGTCGGCGTCGGGCTATATCTAGTTGTTGGAAAATCATTGAGTAGAATACTAAACTTTTTCTATTAAAATCAATAATTGAAGCGAACTTTAAAACAGCTGCTTTTTATTTGCATCTCAAATCAGATCAATTTGACCCAGATCACTGAAATTTGACATCTAGGACGTTCTATTTACAAACTGATCTGATTTTTAAGTGATATGGTCACTTCCCTCTTTGCCCCTAACTGTACCACCCGCGAATTTCGTTCACTCAAGTGAACTGGTCAGAAGTAAAAGGTGGTGGTTGTTTTTACGGATATAAGCCGTGAATTTCGCAACAGCCTAACCCTCAAACCACATAAAAATATAAAATATTTGACCTTTTTACGTGTAGGATACCATAACAAGGTTACGTATTAAAGATGACAATGGACAAGTGAATAGAAGACAGATCATAAGAGATAATTTGGTACAGAGTAGCTTAAACGTCTAAGTACACCTACTGGAGCCAGCAAGCGTTCCCTCAGTATTGACAAATGTCTTTCCCAGGAAAGATTTTCACCAATGTACAGACCTAGGTGTCTCACTAAACTAGAACATTGTAGGCTATCATCATTGCCATACATAATAGGTTGATCATTCCTATCCCTACCACTATTGATAAGTATATATGAAGATTTATTTACATTCAGAGATAGTTTATGGGATAGGAGCCACTGCTCGATCAATTCCAAATCACTTTTTATTTTTTGTTCAATTATATGCTTTGATTTATCAAAATATACCAATATTGTATCATCACATTGCCTTTACTAGTGAACATCCTTTTTTTTTATTGTTTTATAGTAGTGTTCAATTCTAAATTCAGATATATTTTTTTTTCCAAAAAAGGGCACTTCCAGCCATGCATGGATTACCCATCTCAAACTTCTTATTCATGGTTCCTTTGTTCGCTGTATAAGTAGTGAACAGTGGATCTGGGACAACCTGTATACAGTGTGTCTGCTTAAGTTGGCCACATATGGGAAACTTTTTTATTATTAATTTTAGGAAAAAAACTTATTCTTTATAAAAAGTTCTGCATGTTCCAAAACCTAAAATGCAACCATCAGATATAACATTTTTTCATTTGAATTAATGCATTGATTTAAATGTCCAATAATTAAAATAAGAGATTACTGTTTAATATTAATTTATTTATAAAATTTAATAAATTTAAAAAAGAAAAAAACAATCATTTTAATGTTAGTGTTTATTTTTCTTTATAACAATTTTCGATATTGTCAAATTTTACTCTTGAGTGAAATTCATATTTTTTGACAAACCTCGTATACGACTGAAAAAATGTCATATCTGATGGTTGCATTTTAGGTTTTGGAACATGCTGAACTTTTTATAAAGAATAACTTTTTTTCCTAAAATTAATAATAAAAAAGTTTCCCATATGTGGCCAACTTAAGCAGACACACTGTATAGTTTTTCGTTTCTGGACGAACGACTACTTGCAAATAATAACAGAACAGCCAGGGGGAAAAGCGATGAAAGTCCGTTAATTATAATATTGAGAAAATCATAATTTTAAGTCTGAAACCACTGTACAGGGTGTCTATTTAAAAATGGCATAGTGCCAGATCTCCGAAACTAGGCATCCCAGAGACTTCCGGCACAAAAATTACTGGGTAATATGGATTCGAGAAAATGCTGGAAATATATCAGAAGTTCCCAAGATAGCCACAAGATGGCGTAACGGTGCTATCAAAACACAAAATTGCTGTTTTTTCGTGATTTTTAAATAGAAACAAATATAAATGAGTCCCGCTATAGATTCATCGAGGAATTTCCTTCAAATAATTTTTTTTTTTATTTTTTTTCTAGCATGTCAAATAAGACAGGTATCAGCTGTCAAACCTTACAACGCAAGAATGCTCATAACTTTGAAACAACTCATTCGATTGACGCGATCTTGATCTCATTTTGAAGAGAGGGTTCTCATGTTCCACAATTTTGAGATTTCAAATGATTCCGATCAAAACAGACGATTGTATTCAGTTTATAGTATGCGGACAACGGACATTTTCTGAATTTACTTAAAATTTTCAAATGCAAAGGTATACTGAAAATTGTTCGTCTGAATTCTCGACAAAACTCCGCACAACTTTCATGTATTACACTTGTTTCTAGATTTCGAAATAAAAAAGCTACATATACGCTTTTCTGTAATTTAATGTAAAATAGTGACACTATTCAAGATGCCCTCGTAAGAAGATATTTACAAATTTTTGAGGTACCTAGTAACCACCCAGTCAATGTTTTATTTCAAACAAATTATATCTTGAATAGTGGGGGACTTTTTTGAATTAAATAATTACAAAAAAGCATATAGCTTGATTATTTCGAGAGCTAGGAAAAAGTATAATGCATGAAAGATGTGCAAAATTTAGTCAACATTCCAGACGAACTATTTTCACAATGCCTTTCGTCACCCTAAAATAGGATTGTTCAATGTCCACTTTTCTGTTTTGTGAGGAATGGGAGGTGAAACAAAAAGTAACTGTATTTAATTAATTTCATCACGATAACAACTTTTAAAGTATTTTTTATTCAAATACATTTACATTAACCTTTTTTCTCATCTTCATTTTATATATTTATGTATATAAAATAAAATAATAGTAATTTTCTATTTGGATATTGAACAAAATCAGCCTTTATACATTTAGTGGCGTTGATGAGTTTGATATGCATAAAATCAATTCCAAATATTGTAAATAATTGTTTTATTAT